>BSBK01001534.1:2627500-3132500 GCA_027943335.1 Chamaecyparis obtusa
TTTAACTAAATATAGGTTGTTTGGCCATTCAACAACCTCTCTTTAAGATTTTGGGAAAAATAGTAAATTATAATTTCTTTTTATGAAAAATATGTAAGAAAATAGTATTTGTGTTACCTTTCTATAAAAAAAAAAGAAAAAATAAATTTCGATATACACAGATCAAGTTATAGCGATCCAAGTGACCTTATGTCTAAATTATAGTTACCGTCACTTTATAACTTAATAAACTATGAAATATTGACCCAAAATGAATGAAACCAATTCCATCATTTAGATATTGAAGTTACAAATATAACCTCGAAAGAATTACATCATTATCATATTTTTAGAAAAAAGTTATGTTGATCCAAGTGACAGTAACTCCTTAAAAACACATTTTTTCACACAAACCACTTTTCGAAGGACAAGGAAAAATGAATTTTAATTTTTTTTAAAAAAAATATTTGGAAACTAGAAATAAAATTCTAAAAGACTCTAGTTTACATTATCTTGAAATTCCTAATAGTTTTGCGGCAACAAGTGTTTGAAAGTGAAGTTTTTTCTCAGAATGTTGATCTATGTGTCAAAGTTGGCCAAAAAGTGGGACATACTATTGTGGGACCACCCATTAACCATCCAGTTTTTAACATATAGTTTGATTTAAATAAGGAATACTAATTAAATTATCTGTTTATTAACTTCCTAATTAAATAGGAATTGATTTAGGATTAAAACAAACTTGAATATTTATTTTATAGGATAAACTAATAACATTACAATAATACAACTAACTACAATAATAAATATTAAGAAATATAAGAGGTGCAAGAAACATGAAACAACTACATATCTTCATATGCAAGCGGAAGTCTTACAACACTCCAAAGATTCCCAATCACACTATTAAAGTTCATGAGATGATTACACGCGTCCACTAGTTTGCTATTATTTAAGTGATTAACAAGCAAGGTTCATCCAAGTTACTATGTTATCTATTTTCATAACAATATTCTTTTTAAACCCAAAGTACAATTCCTACCATGATTAGTCATACAAGTTCATTTACCAATTTATCCTCATACACCACATGGATCTATTTTACTTTTTTTTTACCAAAGTGATCATTAGTCAATCTATTTTGACTTGAGAAGATATATCTCTCAAAAATGATACTCAAAGATAGAAAGATCTAACTTAACACATATGTCTGGTCACATATGTATTCTTCAGAGACATAATAAGACTGCTTCGTGGTGGAAGGGGGCCTCTTCTCAACACTATATTGTGGAGAAGGTTCGGAGCTTCGCGAACATGGTAGGGCAAGTTTCTAGCCCTGACTCTTGTCCTACGGCTGTTCCAGCTCCCTCTTCTTCTTTGGTTGCAGACAGTACTTCTGCTGGATCTCTTGGTTTGTCTGCCAAAATTTATGTTGGTGGTTCTGCTCTTGCTGGAAGCAATTTTGCTGTTGTTGGTGACCCTCTTGTTACTACTGGTTCTGCTGGGTGTTATGTTCCTACGGCTAGTAGTACTAGTGATGGATTGTCTGCTGAGGCTGTTGGGTTTGCTGGCCTCTTTCCTGCCAGTTCTGCTTCAGAAATTCCTCTTGGTCCTGGGAAGTTTGGTACTGGTTGTGAGGCCACTGTAGGTTCTATCCAGACTTCTCATACTAGTTCTATGTTGGTTGGATCTTCTCCTGCCTCTAACTGGTAGGGAAAAGCTTCTTTGGTGGAGGAGGGATGGACTGCTGTAATAGGTAAACATAATAAAAATTCCCCTCTACATTTTGATATGACACTCCGTTCCCAGAAGAAGGGAGGCAAAGGAAAATCTTAAGTTGGGTGTTGTTGTAAAGTGTTGGCTTTACACGTTTGGATTTAGCAGCTTGAGCTTTTCTGTTTATCTTTTGTGTGGCTGCTACATTGTTTTGCTAGATTTGTGTTGCTGGTATTTATACTGGTTTTATGTGCTGGGGGGGTGCTGTAAGGTTTTTTCTTTTTCCCCTAGCTGTTTCATTTAGATCTAAGCTAATTCTTCCTATCATTCCAAGGGTTACAGTTCCCTTCAAAATTTGTATGTATATGGTTTCGGGGCCCATTCAAAACCTATTTTTACCTTAATCAAAAACTTAACACATATGTGGAAATGCTCACTGTCTAGGAAACAACTAACTAGATGCGACATTCTCTAAACAAAAACAAGAAGGGAAAAATAAACCTCCACACCGGGGAGTATCGAAAACATGTATATCAAGGACGTAGGTACTCAAATATATTAAAAGCATAAAATACATGTAATTCAACATCTAGATCTTCTAACATTTCAGATACATATTCTGATCATCATAAGAAGAACAATAATGTAAAGAGCATAAACATTAATCATCAAGAGTAAACATGATCAAATGTGAATATACCTACATATACAATGCAACAAGAGAAATGATCTCTCGAACTCTAAGTGCTAAGGCTGGAAGAAGTCCATCTTTATACATCGATCCCTAGTAGTGGTATAGTTAGCAACGCCTCCCAACCATATGGTACCCGTAGACCCAACCCCCGTGCTCGTGGATATAGTAGTCCAACCACAAACATAAGGCAAACACGCAAACAAGGAGGTGACTAACACACACACCAAACAATCCATAACTCACGGGAGAGTACCATGACCCAACACTATATACATAAGTACAAATACATCACAACATGGAAAACACTCAACATGTGGACTAATGTCCAATATGCATACCAAACACATCCATAGAACAACAAGGTCACTATTTAGTACTAAAAAAACTATTTCATCACAATGACGACACACATTAAAAAAAAGATGCAACAAGGCATAAATCAAAATGACTCAAAAAGTTATAAATATCATAAGGATTAAGTAAACTTAATTGGTCTCAATACCAAGGGTACGGATCTCTCAAAACTTGGCATAAGGGCATAACTCAACTATATCTTAGATGCGGTCTCAACACCCTACATCCACATACCACATGAGAGTTCATTCTCAAGCATGAGGTGTACCATCACAAGGGCAAAATAAAAAATAATAACAAAGGTAAAATTATGCCGACATAAAAAATAAACATTTGAAGCAAGAAGATTACATACCACACGCTCTATTGGCCACATCACCAAGAGCACAAATCTCAAGATGATATGATAAATAAACATGTGGTATAAATATTTTTAAATATTTCATGACATATCCATTACCCAAATATTGAGCAAAGAGCTCAAAATATAAAAATACCAATTTCTAACAAAATTCGATAAGGTTTCTAAAAATTAACATTTTAACTTGAAAGGTCACTTTCAGGCCAAAATATAAGAATACCCAGAATGTCATATAACCATTCTGATTTTTCTATCATATTCTTTGTAGCAAAGACAACTTATATCAAAATCTAATTCATGCACAACATGACGAATGATGGGTTCTGGATAGCACACAAAACAATGCGATGAATAAAAAGTCCAAAAATTAAATTTGGAATA
The DNA here is from genome assembly GCA_027943335.1 of Chamaecyparis obtusa. Classification (NCBI taxonomy): domain Eukaryota; kingdom Viridiplantae; phylum Streptophyta; class Pinopsida; order Cupressales; family Cupressaceae; genus Chamaecyparis; species Chamaecyparis obtusa. The sequence continues at coordinate 2,630,986 of BSBK01001534.1, forward strand.
AAGTTACGAAACTAAAATCCATTAGTCTAAATCTACCAAATAACACACTTTTGAAATAAAAATTTAATTTTGGATTCATATCGAAAAATGGACAGCATAACAACATAAATGATCACATTTGCATTTTTATCACTATTCACATGCAATCTTCAAATGACTATAACTATATGACAATGGACTCAATTTGAATCAAGTAAGAAATTCTATTATATAAATCTATCGTTCCACAAAATAATATGAAATCAAAACACCCAAATTTTACTTTTTCATTTCTTTTATTTTTCAGGCAAAATCATAAACTCTCAAACTCCATTAAAATAACTTCTATTTTCAACTTTCAAAAATTAAAATTCTAAATATACCCTTTGGTTTTCAAAGTGCCCAACACCTCTCTTTTAACATAAAATTTTCATTTTTACTATTTCTAAAAATTTAGGCAACATAACAATATTTTACTTTCTCCAAAATGCAAGCATACATATATTCATACAAACCCAACTGAGTGAAAGAAATACATGAGATCGTAGGAAAATGTCTATTTTCATCCCACTAAATTACTCTAATTTACTTCAAGGAAAAAGATAGATTAAAACAAAAGATATAGAAAACCCTACCTCGTAGCAAGAGGAGAAATCCAAAATGAAAGGGAAGAAATAAATACGGTATGAAAGCAGATGAAAATTTTGGCATAGTGTAACAATCTCACCACGATTCCAACGAGCCGCTCCATGCTCAATTCCGGCAAATGGATCGCTCCTAACGAAAAAATCTTCAAATTGCTTACAAGAGGGTTTGAACAATTTTTGCTCTCCAAAAATAAAAGTGTGTGAAAATGAGTTCTAATTTCTCATTATAAGTCATTTTTTCCACTTAAAACAAAAAAAATGATAAAACAATAACTTAAATTAAAAAAAATTAGAACCCTAAATTCACCCTGAACTCAACTTGGATTAATTTATCCAATTCTAATTAAATGGAATAGCACTACGATAAAATTATCAAAAAAATATAAAATACTTTATAATAATAATTTAAAATAACATTATTAATTAAATAATCTTTAGCGACAACTACGAGACTCTAATGCACAAACACACAACTGGTCTTTCACAATATGTAATATGAATTCCGGATTTACCAACTTGTACCGGAGGGAATAATATAATAATAAATTATGGATACATCGTCCAAACAAAGATGATATTGACTTAGTATGAAAGGTCAGAACTACTATCTCCCGTGCCACTGCCGGGAACATAGACACACACTCAATCCCTACAGCTGAGGGTGAATGTGTCTGGTACCTATTCAGTAATATGCAAACATCAAGTGCAACTGTTCATAATATATAAATAACTGAAGCACATATAACACAAATAATCATAATGAAGGATAACGAGACACTGTGTGGATCTAGCAAGCAAGTGACTACGACTTCGTATCACTTCGTACTAGCACCAATAGGCAAAATGCATAGCAAGATGTGGTACATCATACACAATATATAACCATATATTATTGTATTATCTTGAAACATTTAAATAAATCATTTCTAACAATATGAACATACGTCAATTTAAATCTTTCTAAAATTTCCAGTGGCATATAAGGCACAATGTCTAAGAATTAGTGACAATAATCATAACCTACTAATCAAATCTTTTGAACGTAAAAACTAATATATTTAATCAATAAAGTACCATCATGAATATACTATTCAAAAGGGTAAATAACAACATGATATAACATCATAGTATTTCATTTATTGCAACATATTTTTAGTTAGATTAAATAGTATTTAACATCAAGTATACTTACCTCATTGTACTTGCAATCCAAGATTTGAGGCTCTATTACCTCTTTGCAATGACCAATTTGGAGAAGTACTACAACTACATTATCTCTAATTTTTTTTGGTACCATTATGGAAAGGAAAAATCCATTATTTACAACTTATATTTTATTTAATTTGTTTAAATTATTTTTAAATATTTTAAGAAATGTTTTCTTATTAATTATTTATAATGTAAAATTATTTTGATAATAACTAATATTGTTGAGTTTTCAATGGCATTATGAACATAATTCAATTTATTTCAATTGAGTGATTTTTTTGTCTTGTGTATACGATGGTAATGATAATTTTGAAGTAAAATTACTTTTCTTAATTTGTGCATTTGTATGTTTCATTATTATGTTTTTTATGAAATAACAATATAATCTTTAGCTTCTAGATTGACAATGACTATAAATTTTTCTCAATCTGGCTCCTTTCTTTAAGTGAAATAGTTTTGCCTCACCTATATATGTATTATTGATGGATAATGTATGTACACAAATTATCAATACATTCAAGTTTTATATACAACCTTGGTATAATAAAGACACATTTAATGCCATTAATATAGGTAAGCATATCTTTATATACAACATAATCAACATAAAATTATATCTTGAATTCTTTGATATGAACATCTCATATCAATGGATGAAAAGAATTTTCATACCTCATATTCCTTAAGGCCAACATAGTTCCATTATCCAACAGCAACACAATGCCTCCAAACTGCAACACATGTTTAGAGAAAATTAATATCAAATTAAATGTTTACTATAATATCAATATCTTTGATGATAAGATTATATGCTTAGAATTATGTGCAATATTTTATTTTGAAGAAAATAATAGTTTGTTTCTTAATTTTATATATAATTATCATAAATAATATTCTTGCATGTGAATGCATTTAGTTCTTTAAAAATATTTAATTAATTAATTTTTGTAGTCTAATAGAAAAATAAATAATTAATAATAATTTAAATATGATCAACTTGGATTATTAAAAATAATGTTAACAATTTGTTTTTTTATATAAATAACATTTTTATTTAATTTTTAAAATGATTTATTTTGAGCTTAGTAAGATTTGATTGGTTGTATGGTAAATCTAGATGGTTTGTAATACTCTCTAAAAATAATAATTGAATTTCAAGTTGGAGACCTGTTTTCCTTTTAAGATATGAAATAAATAAAAAAGTTTAAAATAAATTGATGAAAGTACATCATCCTCTTTTTATGGTTCCCTACATATAATTATATATTTATAAATATTTTATGTAAAATATGTTAGTGTAGGTTCTCATTTCCTAGTTGGCTATTTAATTTTCCATATTCATAAGTTATTCCTATACTTATAATTAAGTTTGCATGGGACTAATAATGTGAGTATTAGTGTCAATGAGTAATAGGTGTCAATAGTTTATATGAGAATTACACAAGTGCCTATTTTAGGCTATTGTGGCTATTTTAAGTTTTTTTTTGCAACATTTATATTTCTCTCTTAGAGACTAACTCTATGTTACATAATTTTGATCCCAAATTTGAGTCTTCTGATCTTGCCACCTTCACACATAAAAAGGGAAAATGTTGGGTTGATGGGGGTTTACCTAGGTAAAACCCTAGTTTTGGTAACCATGAAATTGAAATGAAAGCACGTTGTAATGTAGCAGAGGTTAGATATGAAATTAAAGTATTTGAATCTTATACCTTGTTGATGCAATGCTCTTTGAATGTGATCACATGTGTTGATGCACTAACATGACTTGAGAAGACATAAAGGAAATCAATCATAAAGACATGTTTGCGTGAAGGTTGTTGCAACTTGCTCCAATGCTTAGATCTGAAGAATATGGTGGGATCAAATGTTGCCTTCAGTGCTTAATGCTTGAGTTCTTCTTAGATGTAGATAGCTTATGTAAATTAATTAGAAGAATGCTCTTATATAGGGTTCTCAAGGCGATTTTACAAATTAAGCTAACTTCCAACGATCATATTGAGACAACAAGATTAAGGAACAAATGGTGAGAACTTGACACTAATAAATTTGTTTTTGTGCTTGAATTGGAGGGTCAAGGGTGTCCTAGGCAAAACTCATTAGGGAAAGGGTACCCTGGGCATCATTGACGTAGAAAATTAGGTCAATGTTGCTAGATATGAAATGTATTGGGTACATGGTAGCGATTATAATAATCATGTGGACATAACCAATTTTTATTATTTCAACCATAAATGAGATTGGATAAGAGCTAGGACACCACACACTAAAACAAGGGCCCAAAAAGGTGGTATAAATTGTGCAAGGTTACAATTTACAATGCTACATTTAGCCCCCACTTTACCAGATTATGAGAGAGAGAGAGAGAGAGAGAGAGAGAGAGAGAGAGAGAGAGAGAGAGATGAACAACTAGGAAAAAGGCTACAAGAGCTAAGACATCACTAAGTTCAAGGGAAAAAGTCCACAACCTTAGGATCTTAGCTTATACAACCAAGTGCAATGACATAAAAAAAATAAAGTAAAACAATGATAAACAAAGGTAGAAACAAAAAGATACACAAAAGGGGTTATACTAAAAATCAAATTCTCTAGGTCAACTAGTTGAAGAGACCTTGATGATCAAAATGTCTCAACTGCTAATATCATTCTTGGAATGTTATTGCAAGAGCACAAGTGGTGAAATAGAAAGAGGAAGAGCATACATCAAGGATAAGAAACTATGATCTAACCAAATAGCAAGGTGTGTTATACAATTGGTTCATGGAAGAGAGAGAAATTAAACATGGATTCCATGGGCTAGTAAGTTGTGCTATGGTGACATTCCATTAAAGAGCATAGATTCTACAAGACAAAAAGTTGTGTTATGTTGTGTGATCCATGTGAAGAGAAGGGAAATGGTCACAATAGTTTGAAAAGATATGTTATGATAGTTCTACTCATCCTAAGAGTTTGGTACAAAGAGAGTTGAATAGTCTAGTAAGTTGTGTTATGTTAGTTAACACATATTAAAAATTGGTGCCAAAGAAATGTCAAATGGTCTATCAAGTTGTGTGATGCTAGTCAACCTATCCTAAAAAGTGATGCCAAGGATAGCCAAGAAAATCTTTTTCTATAAATAAATCCACAAATTGGTGCCAAAGAGAGTAAAATGATCTAGCAAGTTGTGTTTTTATTTAAGTCAACTTATCTTGAAATACTTTTGAAAAAGGATAACCAAAAAAATCATATTGTTCATAAGGAAATCCCACAAAATTTGAATAAGGATAATCAAACAAAGCACATTGTTCATAAGGAAATCTTGCAAAATTAGAATAAGGATAACCAAATAAAGCACTTGCAACATAAGCAACAAGAAGGCTTCATATATACCCCCCCTTAAGATGGAAACATATAACTATAATAACATCTTAAGAATAAGATAAAAAAGGATAAACATCTTCATAACCAAGGAGATATTATTTAAGAAATAATGTGCTTGCAATTAGAGCCAAAGTGGGCACAACTATTTTGAGGGAAGGAAGAGATAGTTGTAAAAAAGATATCTTGCAAAAAATGTAAACAGATCCTTTTGAGGTACGCACAAGGAGAGGAGGAAGAGACCTTTTCTCAAAGATATCTACCCCCAAGTGGGGATCTTAAACAAGGATAACATTGTTGGTCAAAAGAGTGGAACGAGAACAAGAATGCACATCTTTCACATTGCTAGGTAAGGGTATTCTTGGTGAATGATAACACACTTTCTTCCCCAAGTGAGAGATAATTTATGATAGGCACACAATTTCAAGAAAGGAAGATGTTTTAATTAAGATTGTATACATCTTGAAAAAGTGATAATCCTCATGTAGAACACACAATTCTATGCAATAAAGGACATAAAGTTATAAAAGATACAACTCAACATAGGGAAAGTGGATCTTTAGGAAGTATAAAAGATTCAAATACTATTCTTTTCCCCAAATCATTGATAAACGGATATGAAAGACTATTATGTTGCTCACAAAGTAGGATTGATACATATGAAATTGTACCACCATGCATGGCAAAGACTCCCAATAAGGTAAGATACCAATGTCACATGGTGTAGAACAATATAATAGGTCAAGGGAGTGCTAAGGAGCTTCTTTGGGATTGAGAAAAAATATGAGATTTGTTGTAATGTGAATAAGAGCTCTATCATGTAAATATTAGACAAATCATCTAAATTCAATGAAATCAACAAGAGAGTGAGAATAGATATGATGAAAAAGGAAATGCATACTATTAGTATTATTTGGATTAGAGTTTTGGAAATCATTGAAAAGGAAATTTGATGTTCTTGTCATATTTAAGTCTCCAAAAGAGTCTTTTTGCTAATTTCAAACAATCCTCAAAAGGTGTATGTTTTATTTATGTGGTAAAAGGATTTGTAAAGAAGGTGCATAATACTCATTGCTTGTTTGGTCTTGGACTTGTTGATATGAGGAAGAAGGAGAGTCACTTGTATTTGGTCTATGTTTTCTTCTTTGTTTGGGCAAGGAACAAGTGATCAAATCAACTTGAAGAGGGTTGTGAACAATACTTTCTTTATTTGCAAATACTAATCCTTATCTAGTGCATTGTGAGGGAGGAGGGTCTATAGGGACTTTTATTCCTCATTCCATCTTTCCAAGACATTGTCCACTATTGCCTTTCTTAGAAATTATGTTACACCCAAATTTATAATGTCTTTAATTTTGAAGGTGAGGATATTTCATCATGGAACTTATTGGAACTTGTTTTGTAGGGATGAGTGTATGGAGGAAGATTGATCTTCATAAGGAGATTCTTAATCCTATCATCATTCATATCCACTTTGATAGGTTGGGAAGAAGTAGGTTCATATAAATATTAATCTTTACTCAATGTTATGTTCGGAGATAGATCATGAATAAATGCACAACATCATCTTGTCTCAAAATATGTTGATGGAAAAGATAAGTTCTTGGAGAATACAAAGGATCTAGAGTGATAAATGTACTCAGATTGACATGTTTAGCTTGGACCTCTTGCACCAAAGTATCTTTGTGAGGAGAGGATCCATAACTAATCCTTAATGTTGGATCTCCTTTGGAGAGATCTTTGATAGAAGTATTGATTCTTTCCTCATGGCCAAAAGATACCCTAGGAGAGGTACAAGTGTGATTAATTTCAATAGCATCTCTAGGATTGTCATTATCTACAAAAGCTTTTATGTGATCTACATATTTCATGGACCTCCTTAAAAATACTATCATGTAACAACATGAAACATGGATAAAATCTTTGAAAAATGTTTTGAAGTATGAAATATCTTTGAACACCTTATGATGCAATATGTAAGAGTATTAGGAATGAATGCAAATAAAAAATAATGAAAGAATCTATTATCTAACACATGGTTTTGGTAAATATAACTAAGAAGGAATGTAATCACATGTGAAATAGAAAACCAATCAAATTTAATGAATTCCATCATGAAAAACTACATCTAAAAATCAAATGTATGAAAAATGTAATGTACGGAAACAAGGTGCTCTAGTTTATGAATGCAAACTAGGAAACTAGGCCTATTTCCACTTTAATTATATTGAAGGAGAGTGGATCCATTTGGTTCAATGAATTCTGCACAAAAGAACTCAAAACTCCTTGTTTGAGTTGAAAATGATACTGCAAAGGGTGTGGGTTGAATGCTAGATTTAGGGCCAAAGGTGAGAAAATGAGGTATTGACAAACACAAAAATACAAAAATGATATGCAAACAATAGTCACAAATTTGGAAAGAAGAGATAGAAATGAACCCATGTCTAAAATATGTGCTGAAATCAAGGGGTTAATGTTGCTTGGGGCAATGTCGACCTAGGAATATCGAATGCAAAGGAAAGTTGAATTGATTTGCTCTTTTCCAAAAATTCTTTAGAATATTAAATAAACTCAATGCATACACAGGAATATTTTGAAGGGTAGCTTTTATGAATCAAAGTTTTCTAGCTTACTTGAGGACTACCACCTTCCACCCTGCAAGATTAGATTGAATTTTTCCTAGGAGACTAGACCAAAATAAATCAAGAACATTGTCAAAGCTCAAACAAAGACCCAATAGGTAGAGGTTTGGTAAATATAACTAAGAAGCAACGTAATCACATGTCAAATAGAAAATCAATCAGATTTAATGAATTCCATCATGAAAAACCATATCTGAAAATTAAAAGTATGAAAAATGTAATGTAGGGAAATATGATGTTCTAGTTTATGAATGCAAACTAGGAGACTAGGCCTATTTCCACTTTAATTATATTGAAGGAGAGTGGATCCACTTGGTTCAAGGAATTGTGCACAAAAAAAAACTCAAAACTCCTTATATGAGTTGAAAATGATACCGCAAAGGGTGTGGATTGAATGCTAGGTCTAGGGCCAAAGGTGAGAAAATGAGGGTTATTGACAAACACAAAAAATTACAAAACTGATATGTAGACAATAGTAACAAATTTGGATTTAGAAGAGATAGAAATAAAACCATGTCTAAAATATGTGCTAAAATCAGAAGGTCAATGTTTCTTAGGGTAATGTCAACCTAGGAATGTTAGATGCAAAGGAAAGTTGAATTGATTTAATCTTCTCCAAAAATTTCTTGGGAATCTTAAATAAACTCAGTGCATACGTAGGAAGATTTTGAAGGTAGCTTTGATGAATCAAAGTTTCCAACCTTTCCGAGGACTACCCCCTTCCACCCTACAAGCTTAGATTTAAATTTTTCCAGGAGACCAGACCAAAACAAATTAGAAACATTGTTAAGAGCACAAATGAAGACCCGAGTGGGCAAAGTAAAAAATACCTTCAAATCATTCCAAAATCCTTATAATTTTGAGTTTTATTTTGTTGGAGTAGATTAATATTTACTCTTTCTTGAGCTTAATTAGACAAATTAATATTTGATAACCTATGTAATTTTTTCTATTGGGTAGTTACATCTATATATTTTTTCTCTTTCCTTTATAAGCAAGGCTAGTAGACATTGTAAAGTATCTCAATACAATCATCTATTTTCTAGTGAAATAATTTTCTCTCTATTGTGAATTTTTTATAGCAAATTGTAGATTGTGGGAGATTGACTTCTCCAACATGGTATCAGAGCGGTCTTTTTGTGTCTCCTTTCACTGAGAATTTTTCACCAATTTCTATGTTAAGATCCATTGCTTTATTTTGTAGTTTCAATTTCTCTATGATATTTGTTAAGTGTTTCATTATCTCTGGCCGTATGATCAATTGATTATTAGTGGGATTCTATTTCCTATGCTTTTTGCAGACCCATGCTAGGGCTTTACTTCTTGGCCACTGGAACTCTTTTGTGAGCCCTAATTTATGGGTTGTACAAGGGCTTGAGCTTGGGTGGGATACTAGTCTATCATCATATCAATATTTAATTTGTGTAGGCCTTATTAGTTTTGTCCATAAATCGATTCATTTTCCAAGCCATTTATTTATTTTAGAGGTCGATACAATATACTAGGACATAACCTAGGGCAAATTGTATGCTTAGACAATGCCTTCATTATTGTTATATGTAGACAATTTCATTGTCAAATTTTATTTGCAATGGTCGATTGACATTTGTCAAGCACTCTTTTTTTATAGTTCATTATTATTTGCTCGCAACACATTTTTGTTTCAATTCCATCAACATGTATGTAAAGTTTTATTCTGATGGGCATCTTCATAGTTGGTTGCTCCATTGCATTCCCCACCTTTGCCATTGGTTTGCATTGTCTTGTGGGGGTGTTTCAAGCCTTATTGCACCAAGTTTTAGACTACATAACTCCAAGGCTTGTGTGAGTTTTTTGCAGGCCTATAAATTGAAGATCAATCAAGTGGTTTCTTATTCACTCATTTTCCAAAGGTTTTCCTACTAGAAACTATAAATTGCCTAAAGTTTGATTGAAATTCTTGTTGTTGGGCACATGCAATTGTTGGTAGGCCTAGTTAGATGTAGCTTTGAGTTTTTGAGGGCTGTTTTTCTGTCCCATATTTCTTCTGCAAGGACAATTTATGCAATTCATATAGCAAGTGATTCGCACACTAAAGTGCAAGCATAGCTCACATCTCTTAACCTACTCTCTCTCTAATGAGTTTGTGATAACTTTGGGATCTTTTCATCAACTCTACAAATTTGGTCATGTGGTAGAATTTTGGCTTGGTTGTTGTTTGTTGATGATTGTGTGCATTTCAAAGAAAACAATGGTTTTTAGTTAGTGCAAATTTCCTCAAGGGCCCTATATTTTTTTTTGTTACAAATCTTCTAGCTCAATAGGCTTTTAGTTTTTTGAAACTTTTTCTTTGTAATGACAATATCTCTAATTTTTTTATGGATTAGACTTGTCAAAATGGGTTTTTATTTTCTTTGGAGAGGTGGAAATATAGGCAGTGGAGCAATTTTATTATCCCTCATACAAGTGGGCTCTAGTTATTGTCCTATTTGTTCAATGAGGTTCCTATTCTTGACACACCTTGAGAGCATAATATTTGGAAAGGTAGTAGGGATACCGTCTTTAGAGTCATTTTTTAGAATATTGATTATGATATTTTGGAGCCATTTATTTTGATTGTCCACATGCTCTTTGGACACACATTATTTGAGAGTCATATGGAGATCATGATACTTTTCCATGTGTCAATGCTCATCTTTCAGATTCTAACGCGTCTATTCATTCTTTAGAGTAGATAATCCATATTTGTGATCCTCTAGAGGTTGCATTTGCTTTAAAGGTTCTTGATTATTTGTTAGAATTAGTTGATCTTCCTTTCCTTGAGACTTCCATAATTTCTCATCAAAATGTTTATCATTGTCTTCTTGATTGGGATTCATGTTTGCTAGACAATGGTTCATTGTTTCCAAAATCTCACATCTTAGATCTTGAGGACACATTTGAGGGTTTAACTCTCTTATTTGATGATAATCATGATACAACAGTTGTCACTTCATCTTTGACCTTGGAGCTTGTTCAAGATCAGTTTCCAGTGGTTCCTTGCTTGTCACATTCTCTTATGATTGGGTATGTACCTAATTGGTTCATGGCATCATCTTCCAAGGACTAGGTGACACGTGAGAAGATTTTAGAGACATCATCATCCTATATTTGGGTTTCGCTTCCTAAAAATTCATATCAAGAATGGGAAGCATTCCTGTATTTGTGCTCGGTTCATCTTCTCCCCAAGAGGGGAGATGTTGTTTGTAGGCATTGGACTATGTTTTTCCTCCAAGCACTCATTGTCTTAACATATAATTATTCATTAGGGAGGATATGTTGTCTTCTTTCTTTCTTCCTACGTGGGGATTTTAGATTGTATATACATGTTGTATGTAGTCTTTGGTGGGTGTGATTGTTTCTGCATCTTTTTGTTTCTCTCTTTTGGAGAGGAGTTTTTTCCCATATGATTTTCTCCTTTTCTTTTCTGTATGAGAAATTCATTACATTGTATTTGTATTATGCATAGATACCTAAGATGACCTAATTCCTAGATCCCATCTAATAAAATGTCACTCCTTATAAATATTAAATAATTAATTAATTATTAAAAATTAAAAAATATTTTTTATTATAATTTAAAAATATTATAAATTGAACGTAGTTATAAATATTAAATAAATAATTAATTATTAAAAGTTAAAAAATATTTTTATTATAATTTAAAAATATTATAAATTAAACGTAGAAAGGAAATGACCCAAATCATTAATTTAAATCATATTAATTTTAAAATCTTCATTAAATAATAGATTAAATAAAATAAATATTAAAAATACTATTTTTTATTCAAAAGAATTAAAAAATAAATATACTATTGTATTTTCATCTTTAGTCAAATTTAAAAAAGCATTTAAAATTAAAATGAATGAAATAGAAAGAACTCTATTCAAGAAACCATATGCCTCCCCACTCATTCAAACTGTATTTTCAGTGAGATCTGAAAATGACCGAAAATAAAGTTCACCATAACTTTTAAACCATAAAAATCAAAGAGATCCGTTCCACGATAGACTTTCATAAATTGGGAACTCTACCCACTCTAGGCATTGTACAAGGATCAAAGGATATTTTAGTGCTTTCAAATTTTTGGGGAATGAAGTTTTTTTTAAAATTATTTTTTTGTGGGCTACCTATGTACACGGTTTACGTTTCCTGTTTGCAGACTGTGTTTTGGTTGTCTTCTGGCTATTAGATTGGTACTTTTGTAGTTAACTTTAAACGTTGTACAAGTTTCACTGCTATTTCTAATATAATTTTTATATAAAGGTTCAGATCGTTTCAAAAATCTACATCACTTATTAATAAATTTTAAAAAAAAATAATTTATTTTTATCTTATCTGTTTCTTAGCATATTTTATTTATGTTTTAAATATGTTTGGCACAAATTTCTTTATATTTGAAAGACATCACATAACTATTATGCGGATGGATGCTACACAGTGGTAGCACGGTCTATAGAAAGTTAGCAAAATCTATGTAAGAAAAATAAAAAGTCAATGATGCTCCCTCTAAATTTTGTTAAGTACATAAGGCAAACAAAATTGATTAATTATTGGTACATGTAAAATTTAAAGATAAACTTTTAATTTTATTTTTTCAAATGGATCAATCTAGAACTTAAAAAGCTAAAAATTGATTAATTATTGGTACACATGAAATTAATAAATTAATGAATTTCTAATTATATTTTTTTGCTTCTTAAAAATTAGTAATTAGGAGATTAGGTACACAAAAAGTGAAGGCTATTAAAACATCCAGATAAAGACAAGACAATTCAGATATTTTTTATTAAGTAAATAGAAGAAAAATTCCAAACCTAAAAGTTATTGCTAAGTCTTCTACACATTTTCTCTCTTAAATTCAGTATACTCAATATTACAGTGGAAAAACTTCGTGTTTTTTAAAGAAATTATAGAACTTAAACTCAAACGTATAACCAAAAGTCAATGTTAAGTCTTCTACATATTTTCCCCTTATCTTAAATTCAGTATACTCTATATCACACTCTAAAAATCTCGTATGTTTTAAAGAAATCATAGAACTTAAATTCAAATGTATAATAAAAAACTAAGATTAAATCATCATCTTATGTTCTTTTTCTCTCTAGCATTCTGATGATAGCTCTTCTATACATTTTCCTCCTAAATTCAGTATACTCAATATCGTAAAAACCCTAATTTTTTAAAAAAAGTAAACATTGAGCTTCATTTGATGTTGAACAAAATGTAAACAATTAACAGAGATGAACTGAGCAATATACTAATTTCAGTTTTATCCTCATTGCAATCCTTTCAACTTTGATGAGTAAAAAGAAATGTACTAACCAGGATTCTATGACAGAACGCCGGCGGGAGCGAGGTGGGCATTCATAGAGATATGGAAGACTCGATGAAGATGAAGATGAAGATGAGGACCCCGCCTTTTTAATTCGAGGCACCGGGCGTGAAGAAGAAGAAGAAGAGGAAGGAAGAGAGTGAAAATCTGTAGGTAAATACCATCTGGTGGCAGGATGAGGATGAGGAATCAATGCATATGTTACTGCTGGAGATATTTCCAGGCCCTTTCCCTTCATACCCTTTTCTGTTCTGTTCTGTTCTTGAGTTAATTAGCCTGCAATTTTGTTTTGTTTTGTTTACTTGTTCTGTGTTGAAGGCAGATGAGTACCTAACAGTCAAGCGACCCAACAACTCCCTAATGCGGAAACTGAAAGAGACTTCCAGGTTTATTACAACCAAGATTGAGGTTTTGGTACGGCCTTCTCGAAACCATCAAATAGTTTTATTTCAGCTTCTCGATATTTGCCTAGATACTTGTGACAGGCTTTAGGTCAATCATTGAATTGGTTTGTTAATATTGATAATTTTTTTTAAAAATATTTGAAAAAGAAAGCAATACATATTATGTGGCTAAGTTTTATTTTTGAATAAATATATTACATTAATGTGTATAATTTGAACAAATGAGGATCTCATCTTTGGTATGAACATATTGTATTAACTTGTATAATTTGAACAAATGGAGATCTCATCTTTTATATGAACATATTGTATTAATTTGCATAGTTGGAACAAATGAGGATCTCATCTTTGGTATAAATATATTGTATTAATTTGCATAATTCAACTTTGTGAGCACAATTGTCCATGAACACACAAACAGAATGAGGATGTGGAACAAGACAACAATGGTTTGAATGCTAGCAACTTGCAATGCTAAGTTTCAAACCCATGCCTGTATAATGGATCAATGAGAGCACAAACTCTATGGTTATAATAACTCAATCAAGGTTTGGATCTTGATGAGAAGAACGACAATGTAAGAAATGCAATTATTTTAATAAAGAAATTTAAGAAATATATTGAATTAACACAAATAATCCAAATATGTGAGTGGAAATGCCCAAGAGCACACTAAGAAAATGGTTTGAATGTCAACAATAACTCAATGGATGCTTGAACCCTTGATGGGAAGAACAATGTCATGAAAGTTTATATTTTTAGGTTCATCTATAATCCCTATATTTTTGAACTAGAAATGTAGGTGGCATTTAAATTGGACATGGAAAGCTAAACATATCAATGATGACCATTAGTCTTTTCGTAGTTGTTAAGGCTTTTCTTCTAGTCTCGATTTTCTATCCCTATACTTGACTCTGTTGCTATGTATGTGGAGCCTAATCAGACTCGGGTTCTTTCAGCGCGGTTTCCCCCCTGACTTATCTACGGGGTCAAGGGGCAAAGCCCCTTGCGAGGTCCTGGGGGAGCGCCCCAGGCGGGGTCAAGGGTCGGCCATAAATTTTCTATTAGTCGAAGTATTTTTGCCCTAATTTCGTTACGTCAAAAATACTTGTAAAAAAGGGCTTAGGGTTCGAGATTTATGTATGAGGGATTTTGTAGCTTCCTATGGCGGTATTGAGTTGCAGGTTTCAGATTGTAATCACTGGATAATAATAAAGATATTGGACTCGATGTTGGTGGACGTAGCCCAGGGATTGGGTGAACCACGTTAAACATTGTGTTATTGTGTTCTCTTTTGTGTTAATATTTCCATTTTTCTGCTCATTATTATAACATATATTGCTCCATGTATAACCATGGATGGGAAGTCCAATCCTCCAGATGACCCTGATAGAGGAAATCATGTTAGAGAAGAGGCAATGCTTCCAAAACTTTAATCCTTCAGTGAGGTAGTTACTGGTGAGAAATTAACCACTTCTTGTTTTGCAATTTGTTATGCACTCTATTAATGACAATGGATAGGGACAAGAAATCAATGGAGGACAAGGAAGACAAGGTACAGATCCACCTAGTCTTGTTAAAAAGCCTCACCATTTGCCCCAACAAGGAAATGGTGGAGACAATATCTGTAGAATCTAATAGGCTTAGGAATATTGCAATCTTCTTTGCTATTTTAAACTCTTCAAAAAGCCCTTCACAATTTTTTTAGATGAATGGGTGTCTAATGTTTGACAAAAAAATAAGGTTTTCAAGTATCTTTCTGCCATATGATGCAAAAAGGGTTGTTTTTATTTTTCTTTAAATCTCTGGATGTGTAGGCTAAAGTTATTAAGAAACAATATTGGTGAGTAGGTAGTTGTTCTTTCTGGGCCATAGCCTAGTCCTCAAATGCCATTGGGGATGAAGTTCTTACATTATTGAGCCATAGATGGCTAATTGTGAAGGATGTTATTCCCTTCCTTTAAGATTTTTTGCCTTAGTTGACGGTTCCATTTGGTAACACTATTAGAATTAAAGATACCAAGAATACATTGCCACACTTGGATGCAAGGGTATTTGTATCCCTAACCCATGATATTGATATCCTTGGTTTTCTCAATATTGATCTAGGTTCAATGACACACTTGTGTCCTGTAGAAACCCTTGACAACTTGAACTCTTGTTATTGCCCTATCTTGAGATGAAAGATGGTTTCAAACCCCTCCAAGCCTCATGTTATAGAGGCCGATGGGACAAAGACCAATAGTGCACATGTCTTTGACAATTCCTTAGTGGCCAAGGAGCTTGAAGGAGTATGTGTTGGAAACCCTGAGGTTTGCAACCCTACAAAGACTATTGTTGGCCATGCTAGCTCAAGCATCTTGCATTTGAGAGTCAACGAATCCCCTATAGATATCCTTGCACCCTCTTTAAGCCCCCTTTTTAAGCCTAATCAATTTTCTACCCCTAATACCTTTTCTAAACTCTCTGATGATTGTGATTAGCCCCCCTTCTGGAATCTAGTTTTGATGATCATGGATCCATCCCTAATGGCATCTTTTGGAGGTACAAGAATGCACACAAAATTGTTCTTGAAAAAATTAAGTCTAATATTTGTTTAAATAAATCGAAGAATTACGATGATAATTTTCATATAGTAATAAGATTTCTATATATAATATCAAAGATAGTTTTAAAAAAGCTTAAAACCCGTAATACCCCAAAAATGGGCTATAGGTTCATTAACCTCCTATATCGACACATCGAATGAAATTGATACACAAAAGTCCCAACCTAAGGCACATCTTCACATCGAAATCCTAATTGATTTTATCTTAATTCTGCATCAGGGAATATTTCCTAAATATTTCTAATTTATCTAATTATCTTTAATTAAATATTTTTGGTGATAAATGTTATTATTTATCCTAAAGTTGATTAATTGAATATGATGAATATTTAATTAATTAATTTAATTATGCCACTTAATTATTTAATTTAATTTAATTACATTTATTCCTAATTAATATTGTTTTTATTTTGACAATAAATTAAAATTCCTACAAACAATCAATTGAATATTTATTTAATTGATTTAAAATCAAAGTTGTCAAATTTAATGATTTAGTTGGAATAAAATTTGATTTAATAATTGATTAACCCATAAATCAATTGTTTTAATTCAAAATCAGTTAAGTGGAAAATAAATCACTTTATTTATTAAATTAATTCATATTAAATCATGCACAATCATAAAAGCAGTCAACTTTAAAACAATTGCTAATTTCAATTTGTAAACTTTCTAAAATTCAACATCTTATGATGAGTTGAAAAAAAGAACTAAAGCTCTATTTTGAGATAAAAACTACTTTTGCTTGATTTTATGAATTAAATATTCTTAATTTCTTGTTAACTCAAAAATCAACTTGAGCAAGAGTGATTTATGGCTTTTCTCAATGCATCCTCAAGCCCTGGATTTCTATAAAATCAAGGCTAAGCTCTTCACAATCAAACACCTCAAAATTGCATCCTCACTCTGGCGAATTTGTGACTGAAGAATCAATCTTTTGCAAATCAAGGCTATTGTGAGATTTTCATTTATTGTTTTGAGAATTCATAGTTTCATATCATAGATTTTTATATGCATTCATAGCATTTCTTAGATTAAATCTGCATTCAAACTCAATTTCATACATTATAGCTTAGATTAGTTTCTCATTCTTATTGCATAGAAAATATAAAAAAATAGATTAATTTGCATTCATATTTCATTGCTTTCATCATTTTAAATCATTCATTTAGGTGTTTCATTGTCACTGATCTTGATTTCAATCTGAGAACATCATACTCACACCTACTAGAAGGCAGTAAATCGTCTGGTTAGCATAGTTTCAATTACTTGCAGATTTTGATTTTTGCTAACCTTTAATGTTTTACTGAAGTGTTGTGTCTACAGCTAGGTACAAAATTCACACACACATTTTTAGCACCCACCATGGGGCCCTGAAATAAGTTTTCATTCTATTCTATCAAATTTCTATCATTTTTCTCGAACCTACGAATACAAGGTTAATTTTTGTGAGTTTTGTGATAAATTTCTGGGCTATTTTTCCAGAAATCCGACTGATGTTTTTATTGGTACATGCACATATGACATGATCCAGATCTGAAATTTATATTTTTGGAAAGGTATTTGAGTTAGCTTTCATTTTCCATTAGTTTGTATTAATTTTGTTTTGATTTGCGAAAGTTATGATCATTTTAGTGAAGACTGGTCTGAACCTGATTTTATGAAATCTGACTGATATTTTTATTGGTACATGCACATATGACATGATACAGATCTGAAATTTATATTTCTGAAAAGTTATTTGAGTTATCTTTCATTTTCCATTGGTTTGGATTAATTTTGTTTTGATTTGAAAAAGTTATAATCATTTTAGTGAAGACTGGTTTGAACCTGATTTTATGAAATCCGACTGATGTTTTTATTGGTACATGCACATATGACATGATACAGATCCAAAATTTATATTTTTGGAAAGGTATTTGAGTTAGATTTCATTTTCCATTGATTTGGATTAATTTTATTTTGATTTGCAAAATTTATTATTGATTTAGTATAGACTGGTCAGAATCTAATTTTTTATGACAATAGGTTTTTCGATTATCAAATGACATTATCTTTGACTAACCTGATTTTCTACCACGTGGGGTTGACAAGTTGCGTTTCTTTTTTTTATGGATTTTTATAACATTGGGTTTCATGTACAAGAATAGGTAAGTTTTTCATAATAGTGGTTTGCAGGTGCAGATGCAGGTGCAGGTATGTCCTGTGGGTACAAAAGATAGAAGACAAATACTCAAAAATTGCTAAAACAAGTAAAATCTACTAAGCGCATTGCGAGGAACTCAAGGATTCTATTACATCTAATAACACTTCATTTTGGGACATAAAACAAACTCTCTTGTTTCAAGCTTGAGTGCCTTTACAACTTTCATAATTCACACTTCAGTTTTGGGCTCTAAAATGAACATAAATTTGCTTTTTGCATATCTGTTACACATAGTAATTAGGCCCTATGAACACTATTTGTGGATGATCTTGAGAGAGTGGACTTCTTTCTCTTGTTCATGCATGCGAAGCTCTTCTTGATGATAGATCCCCTTGTAGGTAGGGAGGTTACTAAGATTGTCTTGCGTTCTACTAGATTTGTGCATCTTCAACTTTTGATTGATACATTCTCTCTTTAGAGAGGTTGATAGATCATAAGTGGTTGAAACCATAGATCTTTGTGAGATAATTTTGGTCTTAGCATGTCGAATTAATCTATTTGCTTTGTCTTGGTGAAGTGAAGAGGCTAGGGGATTATGCTCTACTTCCTTTTTGGATAGTATCAGAAACCCAGATCCTTGAATCCGATCTAGTCCCCATGTGGTATCTTTTGTGAGTCACCTTTAGAGAGGGTTAACCGTAGTGGACATTCCCTTAATTGGGTCAACCATGCGGATGGAACCTCAAGCGGTAATAGCCATTTTTGCCGTGGTAGCAACAATCGCTATATAAATGTCCTTATGGAGGAAATCTTCACAGGTGTGGTCTCTTGTTGGGCTGTTAGATCTCCCTAGTAGCTCTTGATTGATTAAATTATTAGACTGTTTCAAAACCCCAGTGCGCCTAGATTGGAGTTCACTCTCTTGAGATCAAAAAAGTTGCAGAGTCAGACCATTACTACAAACCCTAGTGAGGCCAAATTTTTTATTTTCTTGGAATATGTGCGTTATTGAAAAACTTTTTAGAACATACACAAGTAGTATTTCTAGGGATTAGCACAATAAGTCACTATTGCTTGTTCATGTGCAAGGTTGCTTTTTCCCTTGTTCATTGTTTTCAGACGATTGATTGCTTCCCTTGCTTGCTGTTTTGCATGCTTGATATCTTCTTGGTTACTTGAAACAAATTGTTACATGGATCTTCAAAATTTGCATAATTATCTGATACTAAAACATTGAAAAATTACAAATCTGAAGCAAAAATATTTTCTGGTGTCAAAAGTCATCCTAGAATTTTAAAACTCGTATCAAAGCCAAAGTTAAAGTTGGCAGAGATTGGTCAAATTTGTCAGAAATCCAATTTTTACAGCCTATTCCCAAATTTTGTCAAAATAACAAACTGATTCTTGTCATTTCTAGTCATCCTTGGTCAGTCTGGGTCAAATCTCAGGTGCTATGACATGTTTCTCAACATCCAAATGAACTTAAATGGTATCAAGTTGCACCAAATGACTCTTGGTCTTCTTTCTTCCCCATCTCTCATGTCTTTATAGTCTCCCATTTCCATCCTTTCTCTTCTTCCTAAACTCTTCACATCTTCTTGATTCTTTTCCTCTTATTATCTAGTCTACTTTCTTCTATTCATCTCTTCTGTCACTTCCATGCTTGATTCCTCCTCTTCTAGAACCATAAATTTCAACTATCTTGTTATGGAACCTCTCTTGAAAATGGATGATCTCAAACTCATTGCTCAATTTGAAGGGTATTATTCCTCCAAAAATCCCATGAGTGATAAGTTTATGACAAAAATAAAAGAAAAATTGATTAAATCAAACACCTTTTTTAGGATCATACACATGATCCTGTCATGACCTCCTTCTTCCAAATGTATTTCATCTTCTAAGTCTTTTCATTCTTCCTCATCTTCCAAGTCTTCTTCCTCCACTAGGTCTTCACCTTCCTCTTACTCCTCATCTCAAGACATACCTTGTTGAGCAACGTGATAACCCTTATGATACCTCTTCCACAGAGAGTGACACACCTATCTTTGAAGACTGATGACTATGATGATAGAAAATGTAATGATACCTATGACACCTCTATTCCTAAGAGTCCTCCTAGTTGTGTGCTCGTGCTTACTGGAAATGGGTCGTCACATTGGATAGATCGTGATGGTGATCCATATGATTTTGATTTTGAAAGAGACTTTGATGATTTATGTGAACAATACCTAGATGATACATCTACTTCACTTGAAGAAGAGAAAGCTTACCATGCTGATTATAAACGTCAATACTATAAGGATCTCTCCTCTAAGAACTCTCATGCTAAAAATAAAGATTATACTCTCAAGCAAGATCATGTTAATGCTGAACCTTTTTCTTGTGATGGTTCCCTTCCATCCCCTACTTCCTCCAATACCCATACATTTCCTAAAGCTTCCATGCCTATCAAATCTTTCACAAGTCCTTCATCCACCAAAGTTCCTAATACTTTTCATGCGGTTTCCTATAGTTATCCTCAAGGGCTACCTCTTAAAGATACTCAAGCTAACCTTCACTTGGCTTCAAATACTTTGAATAATGCTAAACCTAAAGAGCCTAAGCCTTTATACGCTATAATGCCTACTTCATCTAGTCCTTCGCCATCTCTTCTAAAGTCTTCCATACAATTCCAACATGCTTCCTTGTCCTTAGAAGTGGCTCCATGTCAAGAGGACTCTAAAAATGATAAAGAAAAGAACATGAAGAAAGATCAAGATCAACAAACCTCCATGTCATCCAATCCTTTTCATGATGTCTCTTATCCGTTCCATGGTTCTTTTGATCCTGCACACCCTTTTTCATGCATTCCACCATGTCTTAAGTCTTCTCCTAAGCAAGATCACGCTACTACTTACACTATTGAGCTTATTGACAATCAAAATAACCTTACTACACTTGCGCTTTTCAAAGATGATACTTCCATTAAGGTTGGTAAAAATGGTGTTGTTACTTCCAATGTTAAGCCTATTGAAAATCAAGAGAAAAATTATGCGCTTATGCTATCCAAAGATCCTTGTTAAGATCAAAGTCTTCCATCTTCTTATTCTACCACTCCATGTTCATTTCCACTTTCTACTCTTCCTAAGTCTTTGCAGGCTTTGAACAATTCTATCAAAGAAGGTGCTCATATTCAAGATGTCCACGATTCTATTGAAAATCCTAATGCTCACTCTAAAGATGCTGATGTCCTTGGTTGTCATATAAATGTTGATGAACTTGTTGATTATCCTTTTGTGTGTTCCACTTCCATCCTTGGACCTCTTCCACCAATACTAAGAGCTTCACATCTGCCTTCCATCTTGGGTCCTTATGTCCCTTCACTTTCCCCTCCTAACTCTCCTAATTCACCATCCATCTTGGGTCCTTACATCCCTCCATCTCCCATCTTTCCTCAAGATCAACATAGATGCATACCCTTGAATCCTTTTCATCCACCCACCCATTTAAACCAGTCATATCCTCCTTCTTCTTCCACAAGTCCCAAGTTCTTTGGAAGTAACTTGAATGTTCAATACAAGAAAAAGAAGCAATACAAGAATCCATCAAAAAGAGAAGATCACCATGTCTCCTCTAATCGACATGGAGGCATAATGTCAAAAGAGATATCTAAGAAAAAAACTACAAGACAAGTATGGGTTCCAAAATCCATCATTAAAGATATTCTCTCTTGATCATCAAAAATAAATGAAAAACCTACGACTATATGGATTTCAAAGTCTCTCTTGAAAGAGTCTAGTGTTGAACAACAAGTAAAGTTGACATTCAAGCTTCCAAAGGCTTCCACTTCATCTTCTTCCAAATTTTTTCTTCCATTCCATGCGCCTAAACGACAACCTCTGCTATCCATTCGCTATATTCCTTCACGTATTCTTTTATTCACGTTTCCTCCATCCTCTCACCACCCTTCAAGGTGTGTGTTGATGTTGATCTTGCCTTTCTTTCCATCTACCCTTTCACAATCCTTCCATTCATTATCCTCCTACCTTCTATCATTTTTCCTCATTTGCCTAGTCCTCCTATCTTCCAACCTCACTTGCTTTACATAAAACCTTATCCTCCATTTTTCTCTTCCATCTCCCTTTCCCTATCAGCATCTTTGAGCATATCATTTTGAATCTTTGGCATATCATGGTTTATCCTTTCAAGAAGAATTATCTAAAGAGCTTTCCTTCTTCCAAAAAATAAAAAATAAAAAAATAAAAATTGAAAATGTGCCTTGGTGAAAACCTGGAAACAGGCACCTTGGTAGCAAAAGTAAAAGAAAATAAATTCATCCTATGGTGAAAACCACTCCCTTGTGGCACCTTGGATAAGTATCGTGATGAAAACCTAGCAATCAGGCATCATGTGTAGTTCTTGTACATATTTCATCCATTCCATCTTCTCTCTTTGATCTTGACAATGTTGATCTATACACGAACATTTGGCTATCTTGTGAGCTATCTTATGATGATCTTGCTTTCATTCTCTTCCTATTTAGCCTTCATATTTATTTTCCTCCATTCATTCTAACTTTTTGCTATCCTTTTCCCCTTTGGTCTTGATCTAATGAAAAAAAGAGTAGAACACGATGCTTTGAAACCTCTTGACATGTCTACTCCTTTGGACTACATCATTTCCTTCTTTGGCATTATGCTTTTATGAATTATCCTATGCTGGCCTTTCATTGCTTGTCTAAATGTGCTTTACATGACAATTTTTCCCTAGCTTGGGTACCCTTGAGGAGTTTTCCATTGAGGATTTCTTCCCTTCATTTTCTTTCATTCTCTTGTCTTTCATATCTTCCACTAGCTTTCTAATCCCTCTCCACCTTGCTAGACATTGGGACTACACGATGTGATCTTGCTTGGGACTTTGATGCCCATTCTATTCAAGGGCATCCTTTGTACATACTGAAGCGGTACTGCCTATTGAGGTTGAAATCCCATCACTAAAAATCATAATGCATGATCTAGTAATTGATGATGATTATAGAGTGTCTAGGTTGTAAGAACTTGAACTACTAGATGAGTGCAGACAAGAAGCGTATGATCATCTTAGAGTGTATAAGAAAAGAATGTCTAGAGGCTACAACAAGAAAGTCAGACATAGAGAATTTCAAGTTGGCGATTTAGTCTTGAGAGAGAATCCTAAAAATTAACCACATAGAGAGTGCAAGGGGAAGTTTGAACCCAATTGGCTGGGTCCCTTTGTAATCACTACTACTTTTGGCTCTGGTGCCTATCAACTCTCAATGACTGAAGGAGAACAGCTCTGAGAACCAATCAACATTCTCCATCTGAAGAAATTCTACGCCTAAAGCATTCAGTGTATGGTAAAATATCCTAAAAAATTTATAAAAATTGGAAAAAGTCCTGAAAAAATGAACATCTTAGTGAAAACCTAGCAATGGGCACCTTGATGATTCACAAAAAAAATTAAAAAATACCAAAAATTGAAAAAATGAAAAATACAAAAAAATGAGAAAAAAGAAAAGTGCCTTGGTGAAAACCTGGAAACAGTCGCCTTGGTAGCAAAAATAAAATCTCTGCCAAGATGGTGAAAACCCGGCAAGTGGGCGTCACTTGTTTCAAAATTCTCCATCTATTAACACAATCTTGGTTTTTCCCAACTTTTAGTCTTTCTTTAGTTTGTACATATCTCCCAGTTTGTTTATGCATTCCTATTTTCAATAAGTCAGTCGGTACACCAATTGGCTCACGCATCTGTATCCTATCAATGCCTAACACTTGGGGGCAATCAATGTCATATCCTATGGTCTGCAGTATACCTCAGATGAGTCATGTCTAGTTAGAGTCCTTTGAAGCTTCATCTGAGTCATTCTATCTATCTCCTCTCCAGAAAGGGATTTTGCATCTATAACAATGCAATCAAACATCAAACTGAAAACAATCTATGGTTTTTACATGATTTTATCTCCTTGTATGCTTACTAATTCACATTGAGATTTTTGCATATTGTGTTCCTTCAAGCTCTTCGATGATGTCCTTTATAGGATTTAGAGAGTGATGACTGGGGGCATAATCTTTTTTTTTTAATTTTCTGCTTGTATGTGCAAATCTAATAACTTTGGAAATTCTGGATTGAAATGGTGTCTGTCTATAAGAGCCTCCATCTCAAATTGGATGGCCATGAGTACCTCGACCATTGATACCCAAAAAATTTAAGGAGGTTTGATCTAACTATTGTCCTTTTTAGTGAGTTCTTTCTCCTACTATGAAACGCGATCTTACCTAAGGATGTGAATGATAAAGGGTCACTACGAGTAATTCACACTGGACTTAGAATGATCTCTTGACTATTTGATGTGTTTGTCATGCAAAGCATATTCAGGTCATCACAACGTTTATGTTTTGATGCTTATACAAATTGCTATATCAAAATGGACATGATATTTAGGTCATCCTCGCATTTGTGCCTTGGTGCTTATATCTACTCTGACATTCCGAAATAAAATCAATATTCATATGTCCATGGTTATCTAACCAGTGGATGTTGTATTGATTCTTGCACATACAAATCAATATTCATATGTCTATAGTTTCCTAACTAGTGGGCATTGTATTGATTTATCCGGTTACCTAAAAAGTTCAATGATGACAACAAATCGACACATGATCTGTGACTAGGTCCTAGGTTTGCATTTCATTCTGCATTTCATTTTGCACTTTGCATGATCTCATAAATTACTTGAACACTTAAATGATTCTTCAAAAACAAAAATGCTAGACATCTTAATGTACGAGTTGAATCTCATACAAAGGTTCCTCCAACGAAACAACAAGTAGAATCTTTTTTCGGGATCAAAATCAAAATCTGAGATCATTCATATTGTCAACTGCTTGCATAATCAACCTTCGATCATCACAAAAATCCAAAATTCAACTGATTATCTTACATCAAACTATCAAAATTTCAACTTGGTCAACTATGGTGAACTCATGGTCAAACCTAGTCAAACTTGGTCTTCTAGACCTCTAAAACAATGCAGAACGCATTCTCAGACGTGTACAACCACTTCTCAAATCAATTAACATGCTTCTAAACTATAACGCTGACTTTTCTTGTCATATTTCAATTTTAATCCCGAAGGGGGCATGGTATTGCACATCAGTCAAGTCTGTCAATCTATCTGAAAATCAAATCTTTCTCTTAGTAATCAAGACAAAAACCATGTCTAGTTGCTGATTCATCTAAAGTCCTCGTTGCTTGGGGCAAATCTATTGCTATCTATTATCCTAAATCTATCTTGTAAACTATATCAACTTTTTGTAACTATCGGTTCATTAGCGTCATTTCCTTGTTTCTTCGTAACTGATGGGTTCAGGATGTGATACCAATATGATTCATACAAGGACATTCAGGTCTAGAATCAGTCACTCACTTCTTCGCAATCATAAGGTTCAGAATCAGGCATTTTGGCACTTTTTCATAATCACCGATTCATTGTTGCTATAGTTGACATTATCTTTGGTCACTCAGGACCTAAATCTTACATCTTCAAATCTTTCAATCAGTTTCTATCTCGGAATCGGTTCATCTTTCAAAATAAATCAGTTTCATACATCTTTATCATACACAAACTATCTTTGAACCATTGCGCTTCGCACAGTAATTCAAAGAGGGGCAAAATGTAATACTCCAAAAATGGGCTATAGGTTCATTAACCTCCTATATCGACACATTGAATGAAATTGATACAAAAGTCCTAACCTAAGGCACATCTTCACATCGAAATCTTAATTAATTTTATCTTAATTCTGCATCAGGGAATATTTCCTAAATATTCCTAATTTATCTAATTATCTTTAATTAAATATTATTTGGCAATAAATGTTATTATTTATCCTAAAGTTGATTAATTGAATATGATGAATATTTAATTAATTAATTTAATTCTGCCACTTAATTATTTAATTAGATTTAATTACATTTATTCCTAATTAATATTATTTTTATTTTGACAATAAATCAAAATTCCTACAAACAATCAATTGGATATTTATTTAATTGATTTAAAATCAAAGTTGTCAAATTTAATGATTTAATTGGAATAAAGTTTGATTTAATAATTGATTAACCCATAAATCAATTGTTTTAATTCAAAATCAGTTAAGTGGAAAATAAATCACTTTATTTATTAAATTAATTCATATTAAATCATGCACAATCACAAAAGCAGTCAACTTTAAAACAATTGCTAATTTCAATTTGTAAACTTTCTAAAACACAACATCTGATGATGAGTTGAAAAAGAGAACTAAAGCTCTATTTTGAGATAAAAACTGCTTTTGCATGATTTTATGAATTAAATATTCTTAATTTCTTGTTAACTCAAAAATCAACCTGAGTTTATCAAGAGTGATTTATGGCTTTTCTCAATGCATCCTCAAGCCCTAGATTTCTATAAAATCAAAGCTCGGCTCTTCACAATCAAACACCTCAAAATTGCATCCTCACTCTGGTGAATTTGTGACTGAAGAATCAATCGTTTGCGAATCAAGGCTATTGTGAGATTTTCATTTATTGTTTTGAGCATTCATAGTTTCATATCATAGGTTTTTATATGCATTCATAGCATTTCTTAGATTAAATCTGCATTCAAACTCAATTTCATACATTATAGCTTAGATTCATACAGTTTCTCATTCTTATTGCATATAAAATACAAAAAAATAGATTAATTTGCATTCATATTTCATTGCTTTCATCATTTTAAATCTTTCATTTAGGTGTTGCATTGTCATTGATCTTGATTTCAATCTGAGAACATGATACTCGCACCTACTAGAAGGCAGTAAATCTCTTGGTTAGCATAGTTTCAATTACTTGCAGATTTCAATTTTTGCTAACCTCTAATATTTTACTAAAGTGTTGTGTCTATAGCTAGGTACAAAATTTACACACACAAAACCAACTCTCCAATAGATGAACTTGAGAGTGGCTCTTTGTTTAAATATCCAGTCTCTAGTTTTGAAGCTTGGATGTGTTGTGTTATTCGGGTCTCAAACTCAAGCCCAATGGTTTCTCACCATTCATTGGATGATGCTAAGGATGGTCCATGGACCTCCTATGTTTTTATTTACTCTATTAATATGTTATCCCTCGGAGATGATGCCCATGTAGATGAGTAGACCCCTATCATTCTATTCCCTAGATTCACAAAAGCTATGATGGATAGTGTAGACACTTAAAAATCCTTTAGAAAATAAAAATATTTTTATTTTTTGAAAACTCCTGATGACATCATCATTAATTGATTAATTAATTAATTTATCTTTATGCCATTAAATTCTCCTATTTTAATTAAACATTTTTAATTAAAGAATCCCTCCCCAAATCATTTAAATCAAGTTTGAGTGATTTTCACCTATTTATTAATTATTAATTGATAAATTGACCAAAAATCCTTTAAATAAATAAAATATTTATATAAATCCTAAAATATTAAAAATGTTCTAGAAATCCCTAACCTCTTCTAGAATTTTCTAATCTCACCCTAAATCTAATTAAAAAGTGATTCCTACCCTTTTTAGCCTAAACCCTTCAAACTTTGACTTTGGGTCAAAAACCCTCATAAATGAGCCTTACATGTTCATAAATGCTTCTTACATCCTTATTAATGAATCTTATCAGTCATTAATGAAGCCCATGTCTCCTCTTCCACTTTTGTTCCTCTTGCACACTTCCATAGTGTTGCTCACACATGTGTGAGCAACTTTGACCAATGTTAAACTTTACCATACCCCAAACTATACTCCAAACTCTATCCTAAGCCTCACCTTTGACCAGAACTCTCCTTCCTAACCCAAGCTTTTCCTCAAATCCTATAAATACCCTCCTCTTCCAAGGGAAAAATATCAATTTACATATTTTACATTAAGTAGTGTCATAATGTTAGTTTCATTCTAGAGCTTAAGAATTTATCATACTTTGTTAGCTTACTTCATTTTTATACTTTTCTAACTCACATTAGTATAGCATAATGGATTAATCTAACCTCTTTCATAGTATTTGCACATTATTTTCAGCAATATCATACTTTCATATGGATTAAGATGAATCTAGCTTAATCATTATTAGCATCATTAGGATCTTTGAAGCCTTAGGGGCAAGCTCCAAGTGCTTAGAGAGCACACCCACATCCCTCTTATTAGAGCAAATCAAACAGTGCTTAGATGCATCTGTTTTGGCTCAATCTAAGGTGGCTTGGTTTTTTATGTTTATATTTTGGACTAATATAAATGCTAGAATAAAATTTAATATTTTCTTTATTTATGCCTGTTCTAAATAGATACAGATCAAAACCGCAGTCTACATTCTGACACACCCGGTGGGACCCACTTCACGGGTTCTTTACTAACATTCTAATGTGGTTTGGAGTGTCTTTCTAATTTTTAAAGCTTGTAGGTTGAGGGAGCATTTGAAATTCTTCTTCTACTTCTTATTCTTATTCTTCTTCTATTTCATCTACTTCTTCTTCCTCTTTTTGTGGGATCTTGGCTTATTTTCTAGAAAAAATCATAAAGAGGCACTTTCATGAAAACCTTTGTAACTTTTGCATATAAGCTCCATTTTTTACGATTCAAGAAGCACCAAAAAGATGGTTTAGAGGTCTATCCAAATATTTAGACAAATTTACCAGATTTTGTCCCAAAAATTAGGAAAATTTAGTGGGATCGTGAATTAATGATAAAAAAATAGAATTAACACACTTAATCCTAAGGTTTTAAAATGAACATTGTATGAACTCACAACACCTCATCATTTCAATTTGGGCTTAAAATGAACAAAGGATAAAATTGAACAAGGAAAATCTTACACACTTTGTTTGGTGCTTAAAATGAACAACAACCAAGTCTTGAATGCCTAAGGGATACAAGAAAATCAATGCAATAAAACATTTCATTTTAGTGCTTGAAATCAATCAAACAAATCTTGAATGACTCTAAAGGATGAACCAAATAAAAATTAATTATTTCATTTAAGTTTTAAATCACATTCAATCTTGAGTGAACAAAAGGAAATCAAAGGCAAATCAAAGAAAACGTCATTCTTTTAGTCCTAGAAAGCAAAAGCTCTTGAATGCTTTCACAAATTTTTATGCATAAAATCAACCTAGGAACCTATTTTAGGGGTTTAAAAACTAAATTTTAGAGCACCAAATCTTGAGTGAAGCTAAGAAATTGAATCAAATTGCAAAGAAACTTTTCATTTCGGTTCTAAAAGAAAAAGAACAAAATCTTGAATGGCTTAAGGACGGAAAATAAAGCATTTCAAAAGTTCAAATCAATTTCCTAAAAGCTACAACACAATCTTGAATGCCAAGGTAAACCAACTTGCAAAATCTCTTTTAAAGATTTTTGTGTCTTAAAGGAAATGGACAAATCAAACTCATAAACACATGTGTCTTCAAGCTTTCATTTCCAAAACTCACTAATCAATTTGGGAAAGAACATCTTCTTGGTGTGTTTGTTAAAAAGTTTCCAATTTTGCAAAAGCCTTGTTAGCTAAATAACATGGAAAAAGTTGGAATTGGACAAGTTCACCTATTTCACTTTTAGAGAAGCCTTTCCAAAGAGAAAAGTGCTTCCTCTTTTGAGAACAACTTCAAACTGGTACTTCCCTGGCTGGTATAGAAATAAAGCACTGAGAAAACTCTCGCTTCATCCCCTCAAGCTCGGGTGATGCATGTTGATGGTAGCTCGAGGTAGGCGAATATCCCTATTATTTTAGCATGGTCAACTAGGCTCTTAAGTGAGTCACACGTGTAAAAAATGATTGGGAGGACTCCATGGATCAACTACATACTTAATAAATTAGAAGCTACCCGATCTAATCTCGAAGGTATCAAAATATTTGTGCAAGGACCAATCCCTGTGGTTTCCTGGATCACCTTAAGACACTCACTATATGTATCCCTTTTAGGCGTATCAAGTTGTGGGAAAAGATTTTGATACTAGCCTTCCCTTAGGTAGTTCTATTTGAAGTGTTTTTGAAGTTCAAACTTAGTACAAACATTTGTCAGAACATACACTCTCTTCAGGAAAACTATCATTTTTAGTGGTCAATCATTTCTTGTATTCCACAAAGTTGCTTTGTCCTTTTCTAGGATTTCTTTTAGAGTGTCTTTTTTAAAAAAATTGTCCTTTGCCATCAGAGACATCAAACTAAGCCAAAACTTGATCACAAGCTTTAAAAAAAAAACCTTGCAGAAGAGATCCTTCAAAATCAGACACCCAGAGCTTTGTTTCAATCCAATTACCAAAATCTCCTCAAGCTATGTCTGATTTGACCAAACACAAAAAAGAAAAGCTTCCCAATCCCTAAGTTTTCCAAGAAAAGAAGATTGCAAAAATAAATTTGAAAGATCATCAACCCATCCTAAAATCAATCCAAGTAGAAGAGAACTATCAGGAAAAGCTTGACAACATGGAATATAATGCCAAAGTAAAACAGTTTGTATACCAATTCCAAGTTAACTGTCACTATGTCAACCTAGAGAGAGAAGACTAGTGTGGTCCATCATATACCCTCCATTTCTTCAAAATCCTACAAACTTATCTTGGCATCCTTTGCATCCTAGCTGATCCTTAGTTGCATCATTGCATCACCATCCACCCTTAGCTGGATCCTAAAACATTCTTCTTTGTATCCTTAAATTATTTATCATTTTCCTAGTTGCATCATAGGTCATCCTCTTAGAACTAGCATCATTCATCCATCCTTCATCATCCTTCCATTAGTAATCCACAATCAGAATCCCAAATACTTGATCCATCATCCTTGCATTAATCTTTAATCCAAATCCATAATTCACCATCCAAGTCAGAAACCCATCACCTTTTAACCAAATTTGGTGATCCAAATCCATCCACTTTATGTCTTATCCTTTGAGTTGCTTCAAATCCTTATCCCAAATCATAAATATTTACCTTGTGACTAAGCATTTTTCAGGGAATCCTTACTTGTCCTTGTAAGCCTCATCATCTTGAGCAAGAGATTGGCATACATTGATAAAGAATCTAGTCTTTCAAAGATCATAAGTCTATCTTAGGTTGGTAGTCCTCTTTGATCCTACATCAAGAAGTAGCAGCTCATTTGACCCAACACTTAGTAATCATTCACAATCTTCCACCAAGCTTCCATCATCCTTGACCCAAATCAGAGTATCCCACCAATCCTTCATCATCTTCGATCCAAATCAGAGCATCTCACCAATCTTTCATCATCCTACCATCGTTCAGTTGTTCCAAATCCTTGCATCCCATCTTAGAAATCCACTATCTTTAGAGTTCTTAGAAACATCTTGCATCCATCCCATCATCTATATTTTCATCCTTAGATCTACATTCCATGCCTGCTGAGACAAGATCTAGGAAGAGAAGGAATATGGATCTCAATCAGGCTACTAGTTCATCTGATCCTAACAATCCTACCAGCGTGATGGTAACTTACAATCCCAAGATCCCACAAATGGGAAATATATGGGATGATCCCAGCAGACCCCCCGCTCTATTTTCCATGGAAACATTCATGATCCATATAGGGCATGCACAAATAGTCAGTGCACATATTGATCAAAATTGACAAAACATATTGGCTAATTTTTCTCGAGAAGGTACTCCCATTCCACCATATCTCCAACCTCACATTCCCATAAACACCATCCAAATCCCAGCATAAGCCTACACTCCCATCATCCACCAACTTCATGATCCTAACCTCCAAATGTCTTAGGAAACTACATCCATCCCCCACTTCTTGCAAAGTAGCTTCACAAGCCCCACAACACAAGTAGTAACACAATCCACTCCATTTACCATCATGGGAACACCATCATCTTCTATAGCATCCCAAGCCATCACTCAAGCTCAAGGCTTCCCACAAAATCAACCTCCACCTCTCACACAATTCGTCACACAAGCAATTCCTCCACCTTCCATGAGCCAAGAAGCATCATCATTTCTGGGGGCAATGCAATCATTTCCTTCCTTTTCCCAACAAACCTCTGACTCAACATCACCATTTCCAAGGGAAACACAATCATTCCCCTTTCCTACTCAGAAAACTTCCACATCAGCACCACCCTTTCTATGGGGAACACAAGCATCTCCTTCCACTTCCCAACTAGGATTTTCCCAAGCATACATTCCACCTCCACCTTTCATCTCCAATACACAAGCCCAACATTCAGCCTTTACAACTGGGATGCCCTTCATGGGATCTCAGAATCCACCATCTACATCCCAAACTCCCATCAAATCTACATTTCTAGTATCCTCTGCATCGCAACTCCTGCCACGAACCGGTTCTCGTTGCGGCCTTACTCGAGAAGAAATGAAAGCTTTAAGAATACCGGACCACTCTCTTACATCCATGCTTGCAACAAGTCACCTTCCCCCAAGCAACGCAACAACAAAAAATGCAGCCTCTGCCAGCTTCATCCTTTCCTTCATACACGAACTATCTATCTGCACCACCTACTGCTTCTCAAATGGTTCCACCTCCCTAACAATAGAGTTCTTCCCATCTCACAAGCTACCTTACACAACCACCTCCTGCTTCTAGCTTCCCAACATCTATTCCACCCTTGAGCAATGTAGGAATGCATCCAACCTACATCTACCAAGCCCTAAGCCAAGTGCATCAGGGACCATTTTATCAGCAAGCTGCACCATTCCATCAGCCTCCCCCACAACAAGAGTACTTCCCAGTGCAACAATGACAACATCCCATCATCCCACAACAACAACAAGCATCATCCTACTCATCACAACAACAAAAAACTATCATCCCCCAATAGCAACAAACCATTTTATATCCTCACTAGTAATATCATCCCCAGCAATCATCATCCCAAAATCCATTCCAATCTACCTATCTTGCTGGGAAATATCCATATCCCACTCCACAATATCCACCACAAAATCACCTTTATTCCCCTGGACCACTAGATCCTTTCCAAATGGGAGTACCCACTCAAACACCAATCAATGCCAAGTGGGAAGAAATGAAGAATGCTCTTAAGGAGCTAAAAGCTAGCACAAATAACAAGACCTTCAAGTTTGAAGAGGTGTGTCCTTATCTATTTGATTAATCGATCAAAACCGTCCCTTTCCCTAAGCATTTCAAGACACCCAAATTTGATAAATATCGAGGGAAAGGAGATTTAGTAAACCATGTCAGAGAGTTCTATATGGCATGACAAGAAGTGGCATATAGTGATAACTACCTTATGCACCTATTCCCCAAAAGTTTGGGAGGAAATTCTATTGAATGGTTTTACAAAATACCCTATGGGACAATCTCAACCTTTGTCGAGCTCTCTGAGAAGTTTGTTGCACAATATGCTCATAATGTCAAGAATGAGTTGTCCTTATTAGACCTTTGTAACTCAAAGTAGAAAGGAGGAGAAAGCCTAGCTGACTACTTGCAACGATGGAAGAACCTCACTACTAGGTTATCATAGAAACCACCTGAGAAGCATCTAACCAAGATCTGTATCGATAACCTGCATCTCAAACTATCCCACTTCATGAGGATGAACTACATCCAAACTTACCAAGATATCAAAAGCAAGGGGATAGATGTTGAGAGAGGCCTCCTTGACGAAGGCACAATCTGACACTACAAGGATGATTCCCACAACAAGCCTAGAAATGATAAACCCCATTACTGGAATCGAAACAAGAATGTTGTTACTGATGGAGCCACAGACACTAAGCTATATAAGGTAAAACATGGATGAGGTCCTAGAATAATGGTTTGCACATAAAAAAGACCCCAAAGCCAATATTTTACACTTATATGAAATTGTATAGATATGAAAAGTAAATATAGATGATTAATATTAAAATTAAGAAATAAAGGTACTTACCTCCGAAAAAGAATCAGTTGAAAACCCTATCAAATGGGGCAGCACCCCCGGCTATATAGAGATAGGGCTCCCCTGGCAGGCCCCTATGCCCCTCCTCCTCCCACCCACCCCTACATAGCCCACCCAACCTATTCTATAGCCTCCCACCCCAGGGGGTTCTATTGACCCACCCTACATAACGAGCTCAGAGGTCTCAGAAACTATTGATTTTCACATTTCTCAACCAAAACTGTGAGATCTACAAAACCCAAAAATCTTTTTCTAAGAGGAGATCAGGTTGTCTTTGACCCTCATAAAAGGTCAAAGATGACCTTAGAATTTTGAAGGTCAACTTTGACTTTGTTCATGGATCTCAGAAGTTTGGCGAAAAGGGTATCCATATCTGCACTTTAATTCATTGTTCGACACCTATACCTGCAATAAAAATGGTTTTGTTTGTTGGGGGGAAGGGGTTTGCCTTAGCCAAACCCCAATTTAGGAATTAACCTTGAAATTGAATTGAAATTGCAGAGATAAATAAAGTTACAAAAATAATTCACCTTGCTTATGTTGAAGTCCTTTATGGAGGATTCGAATCCTTGAATCCACAAGCATGGATGCTCCAAATGAATGTAGAATTGAATGTAGGATGTCTCCAATCAATTGTCTTTAGATCTTCAACACCAATCTTGAATGGATCTTGGAATAGGAAGAGGCTTGAATGGATGGATCTTTAACAAGAGGGCTCCATAGAGCTTGAATCCTTCAATGGCTTCTAATGGATCTCCTTGATGAATTAGATCTTGAATGCTTGAAGGCTTGAATTCTTGAATTCTTGAATGCTTGATCTTCTTGCTTGCTTGAGAGTGCTTGAGCATGAAAACTTGATTGAGAGATTGTGAGATGAGATGGAGAAAATGAGAGAGGAAGGCTCCCTTTTATAGTGATCTAGGGCACAAGAGGGGCCTCGTAGAAAACAATAATTAATGGTCCATGGCACAAAGCTCTAGAGAGGTGCACATGGAGAGGAAATTAAATTAAAGTCTTGACATAAAACTCTAGAAGGGGACCACCCTTAATATAGAAATAAAAATAATTATTTAAGAGCCTTTTTACAAAATTTGAGGTAAGGCCAACCCTAAAGTTAATTTGAACATTAGGCACAAAACTCGAGAAAGGATAATCTCCAATAATAAATTAGAAATCCTATACAAATCTTGAGAAAGGTCCATGTCAACTATTCATTTGATAATTTGACACTTAATCCAAGAAATAGTGGCCCCGAAGAGGGAAAAGATAAGATTTTGATGAAATCTTGAAACTAGAAGATAACCCCGAGGATCTTGGAACCTAGGGTCAAGGATGAGGTCAACCTTGACCTAGGTCAAGGTCGAGGTCATCCTTGACCTAGGTCAGGGTTGAGCAACCTTGACCTAAGAGGTCGACCTTGACCCTGAGGTCAAGAATCTTAGGGTCATAGTCCAAAATGCTAGGAAAATGCTAGGATGAATTGGAAAATGGGGCAGAATAGGGGAAAAAGCCAGATCCAAGTTGAGTACCCATTTAAGGTGTTCAACATGACCCCAAACCACTTACTCGGAGGGCTAAACGCTCTTATCATGGAAGTGCTTCTATTTTAAGATGATACATAAGCATGTCCAAATTATTTTGGCTGGTCCTACACCTACTCCTGCATATCAGCAACAACAACCTCAAATCAATCAGCATCCTACGCAGACATACCAGCAACAATCTCCCATCCATAAGCAACCCATGCAAAACTATCAGCAACAAGCACATCAAGAAAATCAAGGCAATCTAACCTATCAGACCAATGCCATATCAAGGACTCCCAATCAGAATAGGCCTTGAGCCCAGACTTACTAGAAGAGAATATTCACACCTCTTGGTGAACCTTTGGATGTAATTTTCATCGCATAGCCAAGGCCAATCTGATGATGTACCCACCAATCCAATAGTTTGATGACACAACTCCCAAGCCTAACTAGTACAATGATGATGAGTACTGTGATTATCATCGCATCAAAGGACATAGTACCCAACGGTGTATGAAACTAAAGCATTACATCCAAGATCTCATAGAAAAAAAGGAGATCCAAGTAGACACACCAACCCAAGCTTCACCTAAAGCTAATCTGTAGATCTATTAGACTGTGTTCCCACAATACAATGTTGGCAAGAACCAAATCAATCCCAATCCTCCACTCCAAAACCAAGGCAAAGGAAAGCAAGGAGACCATGCTGACCATAAGGACTATACTAATACTCATATCAACTATGAAAAATTCATTGGATGTATAACCCAAGTCGAGCACATAGTCAATGTCATCCACATCAAAGGAGTAGATAGTCAGTGTTTTGTTACTACCCACAAAGGCCAGATATCTATCGCTGGTGCAAGACCAAGGCTGGCACACAATGCAAAATACAATCTTATAGAACATCTTGGGAATACACCTACTCAAATCTCCATCCTCGACCTTCTCTGCACTTCACCCCTCCATCAAGAAATCCTCAATCGAGCCCTCCAAGAAGGACATGTCTCCACAGACATAAATGTCGTCCAATTTGAAAACCTTGTGGGACATCTATCCACATCTTGTGCTCTATTCTTTAAGCCATTCGACATACCACCCATTGCACTTGACCATAATCTCCCTCTCCACATCGCCGTTATGGTCATAGATTTTGCTATTAAAAGGGTCATGATAGATAATGGCTCGGCCCTAAACCTGTAAACTTTGAAATTCATTCAGTAGATAGGGTTAACAGAGGTTGACATATCAATGAAGTCATCACCATCAAATCATATGATAACTTGGAGCGTACCTATGAGGGTACCATTCTTTTGCCTATTAGGCTAGGCCTAGCAACTCAAGATACCATCTACCATTTTCTTTATCTTGATCTATCATTTAACATCCTCCTTGGTTGACCACGGATCCATTCCATCAAGGTTTTACCATCTAATTACCATCAGTGCATCAAATTTTT
The DNA here is from genome assembly GCA_027943335.1 of Chamaecyparis obtusa. NCBI lineage: Eukaryota > Viridiplantae > Streptophyta > Pinopsida > Cupressales > Cupressaceae > Chamaecyparis > Chamaecyparis obtusa. The sequence continues at coordinate 2,668,250 of BSBK01001534.1, forward strand.
GCATCAAGGCACTGAGGTTACCATCTATGCCGATCCCCAACCCTTCACATATTATCATGCGATGGTAGCATCATTCCCTCATTCCACCCATTGTCCTGGAACCGACATTAGAACTTTTGTTGCCAGCTCTTCATGATCCCATAGCAATCTAGAGACCATCCTCACCTCCACTCTCTCTTCCGTGAAGATCAACAATTAGGGTTGTGGTGAATAAAACTTGACCGATGCATTTGCAGTAGGAGCCCTACCTCTTGATCCACATACACAGGGGCGCCAAAGTCACCAAAGCAAGCCTACTCAAGCCGAGCATGACATTAAGAAAATGATACCTATGACTTTTGTATCCTATGGCAACATAGATAGTCAAGATGGACCTTGAGATGAATAGGTGGTTGTACAGAGATCCCCCACCACCTCACACTGAACTCCTTGGTTACTTTAAAGAGAAATAGTCAGCATCCCACAAGTACGCCACTGAATAATGGAAATATCAAGGTAGTGGTTTAGGACCACAAGAAGGCAAAAGCAAAGACCGCATCACAACATCAAAGAACCCAAATCATCAAGGTCTTGGCTTTAATACCCCTCACCTACATATACAAGAGTCCAATACCATAACTGGGGGCACCAACATGACCAAGGTTCCCTTCTCGAATAGCCAGGATGACCTCGTAGAGATCAAAGACATCCCTGACAAGGAAGTAAAGAAATCTTATGATGAAATATTTGATGATGATACCCTCCTAGATGCATCTGTCCTCCATCAACTCTCCATTGATGTCATAGAACTTCCCCTCATCCACACTGAACTCATAGATTGGTACCAACCAAGCATCACACATATCGATGAGTTCCAAATCACATAAGCACTCCTAAGGTTCATGGGAGCATCAGGCCAACAATCAGATCAACATCAGGAATCAACTCACGCTTGCAAGCTTGACCTTAAAGGATATTTCAGGGAATAGGAAAGCTTTAGCCTCAAAATTGAAAAAGAAAAAGAAAAGAATGAGCCCTTATGTGAAAACCCCTTTGGGGCGCATTCCGACTCTAAAAAAGATAAAATAAAAGGTGTATCTTCTGGTGAAAACCTCTCTAAGGCGCCAGAAGATGAAGACTTGCCTCTTCCTCCCATCCAAGATTATAGACTAGAGCAGTCACCTATCATCATTGTGGAAACCAAGCCAGTCAACTGGGGCACAAAAGAATACCCAAGAATCACCTACATTGAAACATCTTTAACTGAGGGTGAAGAAATAGCTTTCAATACACTTCTCCGAGAAGCCATTGTCAAGTTCACATGGTCATATGTACACATGTCTAGGCTTGATACAAATCTAGTTGTGTACAATCTTGCAGTGGACCCTAATGCCAAACCAATAAATTAGAAGCTACGTAAGGTGCATCCAAAATTAGCCTTATTGGTAAAAATAGAGTTGGAGAAGCTCCTCCAAGAAAATATCATCAGAGCCATTGATTACTCATAGTGGATCTCCAACATGGTGCCTATCACTAAACCTTCAGAAGAGATAAGAATCTACATAGACTTCAGAGATCTCAACAAAGCATGTCTGAAAGATGATTTCCTGCTACCCAACATAGACATGATCATAGATCTTACAACGGGCCATGAGATGTTGTCACTCATGGATGGATTCTTATAATACAATTAGATCCATATAGCAAAAGAAGATCAGCATAAAACATCCCTCACAATGACATGGGGTACCTTCTGCTACAATATGATGCCATTTAGGCTAAAAAATGTAGGAGCTACATATCAGCAAGCAATGACAACCATCTTCCATGCCATAATCCATAAAATCCTAGAGGACTATGTGGATGATATACTTGCAAAATCTAAGACACTGTGAACACTTAGACATCTTGGAGAGTGTGTTCTATCATCTGCATCATTATGGCTTGAAGCTCAATCCAAAGAAATGTGTCTTTGGTTTAACATCTAGAAAGCTTCTAGGCTTTATAGTATCACAACACGACATAGAGATTGACCCCAAAAAGGTCAAAGCCATCATGGAAATGCCTCCTCCTAGAAAACTCAAGAATCTTAGGAGCCTACAAGGAAAGCTCCAATCAATGCACCAATTTATATCATAGCTGGTAGACAAGTGCCAACCTTTCACGCATCTGCTCCACAAGGACACAAGCTTAAAATGGGATCCTATTTGTCAGAGAAGCTTTGAGAAGTTAAAAGAGTATCTAGCCAACTCTCCCATCCTTGTACCACTAGTTTTAGGATGCCTTCTCATACTATACATCTTGGCAACCACTATAGCATTGGGGGCACTCTTAGCACAACATGATGATGACAACAAAGAAAGAGCCATCTATTATATCAGTCAAACTCTTGTTGGCTATAAGATTGATTATTCACCAATGGAGAAAGTGTGCCTTATAGTAGTCTTCACCACCCAAAAGCTCAGACATTACATACTTAGCCATACAATCAAGCTCATCTCAAAGGTGGACCCACTCAAGTATCTGTTATCAAGGACAACTCTCACAGGCCATATGGAAAAATGGGTCATGCTACTCAATGAGTTTGACATCTAGTACATAGCTCAAAAAGCAATCAAAGAGCAAGTAATTTCCAATCAGCTAGCAGAAGCACCTCTGGTAGATGCATATCCCCTAATCATGGAATTCCCTGATGATCACCTATGTATGATCAAAGAACAACCCATATGGAAGCTATAATTGGATGGCTCCTATACATCACATGGATTAGGGGCAGGAATCCTATTCATCACACCTCAAGGTGACTACATTCCAAAATCATTCAAATTAGGATTCCCATGTACTAATAATATTGCAGAATATGAGGCACTCATCTCAGGCCTCAAAATAACTATCCAAGGGAACATCATAGAACTACAAGTGTTTGGAGATTTGCAATTGATTATCAAGTAGATCTTAGATGAATTTTAGACAAAGGATGACAAGCTACTACCCTACAAAGAACTAGTGGACAAACTAAAAGAGCACTTCCTGAGCCTATAGTTCACATAGATACCAAGGCTTCAGAACAAAGCAGCCCACGCAATGGCAACCATCAGATCCTTGCTAGAGATCCTACGCGACTCATCATAATACAAATTCTTAGTCGAGTAGCTACACATGCCTGCTTATGAGAATGCCTATGTAGAAATGGTGTGTGTCTTGGTTGGTCCTCAGTCCCCATGGTACCATGACATCCATGCATATCTTAAAAATAATATCATATCTCCCCATCTCACCAACAACCAACACCAAAACTTAATTCATAGAGCTTCCCTCTACACTCTTGTAGCCAACACCCTTTATCATCGAGGATACCATAATATTCTCTCTAGGTGTTTAGATTTGAATGAGGTCATCCTGGCTTTACAAGAGGTACACGCTAGAATTTGTGGTGCCCACATGAGTGGCATGGATCTAGCATAGCAGATGCTTCGAGTTGGGTATTATTGGCCAACCATGGAACATGACACTTGTGAGTTCATCAAGAAATGTATGCCATGTCAACAATATGCAAATCTGATTCATGCACCAGCACAAGACTTGCAGCCCATTGGGCCACCTTGGCCATTTTCATGTTGGGGCTTTGACCTTGTTGGGTTAATCACTCCCCTTTCCTCAGATGGACATAAATAAATCATAACTACCATAGAGTACTTCACAAAATGGGTTGAAGCAATTCCACTCACCCTAACTACTGGCATCCAAATATCCAAGTTATTCATCTTATACCACATTGTTTGTCGCTTCAGCATACCATCTACCATCTTCACTGATCACAAAACACCTTTTGAAAACCATCATGTGGATGATCTATGTGTCAAACTCCACATCCATCATCATTTCTCCAATCGATACTTACCCCAAGGAAATGGCCAAGATGAGGCAACCAACAAAACTATCCTCAAAATCCTCAAAAAGGCTGTCAATGATTCTAGTCGTGACTGACACCTCCAAATAAATCCTGCCCTCTAGGCCTATTACACTTCTTATTGCACTCCCATAGGCACCACCCCATATTCCCCTGTATATGGTGTTGAATCCATTCTACCCATTGAGTTCAAGCTCCCATTATTGCATGTCTCCATGAAGAACTATACCACCGATGAAGATTATCGCATGGCACACCTCACACAGCTTGAACTATTAGATGAAAAGAGACAACAAGCACATGATCACCTAGTTGCATACTAGAATCAACTCAAAAGGAGTTATAACAAGAAAGTCCATCGAAGACAATTCCAAGTGGGCGACATGGTCCTAAAGGAAAATTAGAAAGTGCAATAACATCGAGAGAAGAAAGGAAAGTTTGAACGTACTTGGTTGGGTCCTTATGTTGTCACAACATTCTTCGGCTCTAGTACCTATTAGCTATCAACACCAGAAGGTGACCCTTTGAATGATCCTATAAACATCATACATCTGAAGAGGTTTTATTCCTGAACCAGATCCTACATATTCCATAAAATCCATAAAAATTGGAAAAAATAAAATAAAAAATAAAAAATAAATAAATTGAATTGAAAAAAGCAAAAAAATACAAAAAAAGCAAAAAAGTAAAAAGCAAAGAAAAATAATCATCCAATGGTGAAAACTTGGCAATTCAAGCACCTTGGAAAAGTATGTTGGTGAAAACCTAGAAACAGGTGCCATACATAGTGGATTGAGTCATTATCTATCAAACTCCCATCCCCCCATCCCAAATCCCATTCCTCTTTATCCCATCCCCATCCCCACCACCATCCCATCAATCCCAAGGTGTTCTATCCTACAACAATTTAGATCCTATCCCCCATCCTTAGCTTCTTGTTGGTACTGTTAAATTTTTTTGGCCCTTACCCTTCTGAAATTTGAAGAAACCCTTCACCGGGTTTACTTAGCAATAAAAAATGTTTAAGCCCTAACTTTCCTAGATCTTGTTCTTTTTGTCGTTACCTTTTTGAGACACTAAAGGTCCAATAAACACATGTGTTCAAATTATCTCACTTAAAGTTATTGATCCCATGTGTTTGGCAGTTAGCTTTTTAATCGGGTCCCCTTTCATTAAAAATTTCCTATTAAAACTTTAGCTTTTCCCCAGTTATATCCTAGCCATCAGATTTGTTTTGATCTAGTGGTTGCCGCTACCCCGTAAACTCCCTTTTTATTAGACTTTTTTCCTTTGCGGGGCTGTGACTGGATGACACCTGTAATTGTAGGCCCAGTTTTAAAGCTACGTGGTCATTAACATGTGGAAGAAATCAACGGTCGTCGCATTGCCTTAAGTCTGAGTTAGCCACTTGCTAAACCTTGTAGGACTACGATAACCGTCTGATTGAAAGAAGGACTAGTGATGATGGAAGTGGGGCCAAGTTGCATCTTTGAATGATGATCACCCGATGAAATTGAATCAATGGTTGTCATTGTTCCTTAGCATGACATCTTTGATGGCTTCCTATTTGTGGGGATGCGACAGTAAGACATCTATCTACTGTGATGTCACTCACCAGTGGGTCTGAAGTTCCTAGATGCCGCCATGTGTTCATCTTCGAAGTGGGCTCACTAAATTTCATAGAAGATAAGGCTTTGATAGATTTGGGGAAGATCAACGATAGTCATTGAGTCACGATTGAGAGATGCTCATTGGTTAGTATTTTCAAGGCTACAACGAGCTGGCACCTGTCCAAGCCGAGTAAGTTACAAAAAGACACAGAATTTTGTACGTGGGTAAAATGAAATATTTTCATTGGTCAAGAACTATACTTAAATAAAAGGTTAATGCTTGTTGAGTGGATTTTTGATGACCGTCCGATGCACTAGGAAGGAAATGATTGACGACATAGATTTAAATTTGATATTTTGAAGCCCCGTCGCATCTTGTGAACATTGTAGCTTCTAGTATCAGTAATGGTGACTTAATGTGCTTCATGTGAGTCAGAAGTAATGGGCTGGAAAAGATTATAATTTTGGATTTGATCATTGCAAGTGACACATTATCTTTATTCCCTCTCCAGCAAATTATCTCTCTGCAAGTGTGATCTGCAAAGTTTTTCTGGCAAACGGTAGGCATTTTTGAAGTAAATTTATCAGAGTTTTACTTTATGTGATCTAGATGCTATCAATTGAAGTTTCTTAAAATATTAGGGTGATTTTTATCTAGTTACTACATTTTCTCCTAACAACCCTAGTTATTAAGATGACACCCAAAGGGATCTCTCAGGAAAGATAGATTATAAAGACAGGGGTGTATATGAGGACCTACTCTAATTACTCCCACACTTAGAGCTTGACAAATCTAGGATGAAGGAGTTGGTGCCCAAAAACCCTAGGGATTATATTAATGATGGGTTATTTGACAGAGGGATGTGGATGAGAGATGCCATGGTTGGGGAGTAGTATAATGGTTTTATTTTGTTTAAAGCTACATATTCTCAGAGAAATGCCTGTGCTTCCCTTAGCAATATATGGTAGTTTGATGTAGGGAAGCTCATTATACCTGGTGTTTTTATGGATGCTGGCATTCTTATTCAAATAGCCAAGTGCTATGATCAAGTGACAAGATGTGTTAGGGATATCAATGGAAATTTTTTAATAAGTATCATAGAAGATGAAATCAGACAGGTCTTTTCATTAAATGATCCTTCTATTGGAATGGAGAAGATTGATTTTGATGAGTTTAGTAAAATTTATTAGGTTCAAAGAGAATATCTGAGGTTTGGTCCTTTGAGAGATTTCCTTGGAAAGGTTGGCACCCTATGCATGGTTAGTTCAAGCACACCAGAGCCTTTCTGGTTGGATCTTTTCAGCTTAAGGGCACTAGGCATGTACAAATCTTTGACATTAATTCTAGGTCAAGATGAGGCAACACACATGCTTGTTCCTTACATGTTTATGATGGTGCAAATCTTACATCCCCACCTAGCATTAATTTTTTATTTTGCCCCCCTTCCTTGTAGACTTAATTCACCAAGGTTTAATAGGGATAAAAAACATGAAGGTAGACAAACCATTTGGATAGTATTCCATGTTGATGCATATGTGTTTGCATAATGGTGTTAACTTCTTTAGCAAGACAATGGAGATAGTTAGGGAAAAGAATGGTGAGTTATACCAGTCCAACTATGGACTACAAAGTTGTCATGGGACAAAACTGATGCTAGTTATGTCATCTTTGATAGGAATTTTTCTTCAAGGCTGAGATCCTTGTTATTCTTTGAAAACCCTAGGATTCCTATGGAGTTATTGAGACTAATCAGACCAAAGGAATATTGCAAGGACATCACCATAGTTCATAATTTTGGTGACATAATTTTGTATCCATTTTCTATATTTTTCAGAGTGTATGGTTGCAAGAAGGCACCTTATGTACTACCATACCAAGTCCCTTTGAAAATAGGGTATGCAAATATTTTAAGGTAGATAGGTGATTTGTTGGAGAGAACCTTGATGAACAGGCAAAGGGGGACTTTGTTCCCTAGTATCACTATAGCCCACCAGTATATTATTGTCAAATGTGGATGGGTACATTTGAATAAGTTTTTGCAACCTTACATAATGGCAACTACAATAATAAGATTTTCTAATAATGAGGGTTTCCTGTCAGGGATGTTTAAAGAAAAGACAAGGTGTGTTAGTATGGAACAGCAATTCAATTTTCCCAAGGACATAGTCAGGAATGAGTTTGATCTTCAAACTCAAGAGATAAAAAAGGAAAAGTGGATACTCTATAAGAAGACTATAGACTTTATCCAAATCTTTGATAAAAAATACGATCCATTGAAGGATTTCTAGCCATGGGGAAGGAAACTAGATAACCTGATGGAACATTTTGAGGGTATCATACAAGAAGTGAATGAAAAGAAAGGTGTGGTGATCCAATCTGATCCAAACAAAGAAAGAAGAATATTAAATCAGCCCGGATATGCAAATTTAATCCCTAAGGGGACATACACGATTCAAGAGAGGAAGGGGTACAATGTCCTTCTCCCAGTTCAACATAAGGATAGACCTACTCCATCCACTTCCAAAGTGAAGAGACCTATGGATGACCCTATTGAAGAACAACCTTCTCCAAAGAGGCAAAGAAAAGAAGAAGCTCAACCAGAATAAGAGATGTATTATCCTTCCCAATCCCCATTACAATTAGATGAATAGGGAGTTGCTCAGCAACTGGTAAAAATGAGTAATGAGGGAAATATTTTTGTTTCAAATGAAGAGATACAAGAAGGGATGCCAGAGGAACCCAAAGGAATTGTAATGGACCTCAATTTGGTAGAGTTTGAAGGTAAACAATTAGATCCAATTCTAAAGTAGGCAAATGATGGTTTCATTTTTTATGATAATTTTATCAAGACTAGGGCATTTCTTCAATTCTTGTGGAGAATGCATATTAACCAATTCATAGAGATTTGTGAGAAGAAGAAAGATGAATTCCTTGATAGGGATATTACTGAGATTAAAAATGAAACTAAAGGGGAGATGATTAAGAAGTTTGAAAAAATAACCCTAGATGAAGAAAGAGCCTTAGTTCATACTGCAGGGGTGTTAATTATCCCTGAGTGGGATATAGTAGATGCAATTGTTTTTGATGTAGTAAGATAAAGTAAAATAACTATTCATTCCACTACAGAACAAGCACAACAGGCTGCTAGGAGTGTGGTTTTCTCAGATGATCATGCCGCCCTAGTGATGTGGTCCCTTAAGAGGGAAGGAAATAAAGATAGAAATGAGGCACATCCCTCAGAATACTTAGGAAATATACTAGTGCATAGAGTGGGTGAGACTTTGACTATTGAAGCCTCAAGTATCATCTTGGAGACAACCAAGTTTAATTTGAAGGTGGAAAAAAAGGATGCTTAGGAGAAAGAAGAATTGAGAATTAAGTTTGAAACTATTTTCAAATCCTACAATGAGTTGAAAGTGGAGATGATTAAAAAAGATAAATTGATATCACAATTAACTGGACCATAGAGTCATAGGACTCCTCAATTAATGATTTCTGATTAGCCTATAGTAGCCTCCTCTACAAGCCCCATTATTGAATTTCCACCCTCCCCCTTCCCAGAGGTAAATATAGAAGCAAGGGTTAGTTGGGAAAAGCAACACCTGCTTGAAGAAAGAGATAGGTTGAGGGAAACTAGAGAGAAACTAAATAGGGAAAGAGATGAACACCTAAAGGCCACATCTGTTGTCGAGAAAAAATATGAGGAAAAGGTCAGAGGAGCAGTGATGTAGGAGCATCTTGGGTACTTGGCAATCCTGTGTCACCAAAATTTTTTTGGAGTTTGTCTATGTTTCTCAGTTCCTTCATTGACTAAGTTGGTCGGTAGTTGGTTGATTTCCTTTGGTTACCAAGTGTGGTCAGTTATCTCCTGGGCAGTCGGTTGTTTCACTGGCACTCAATGATGATTTTCTATTGCTCGGTCATCCTTGCTTACCGAGTAGTTTCTTTTGAGTTTTTGTTGTGGCCGACGTGTGCATTAATGTTGGGTAGCGATTGGAATCCATCATTAGGAAGCGTGTGGTCCTAGATCTGATCGTTCCTTCTGTTGATTGTGGATCTGAAGGCTGACTCAATTTGATAGACTCTTGTATAAATGTAGTTGTTTGGTTGTAGTTGAAGGAGAAGTTTAGTTAGAAGGAAGAAGATACTAGATTAGAGATCATGGGCATATCCTCGCATGTTTGAGGACTTCTGTAATTCATTGTAATATCTAGCCCTAATCGGGAAGGCCTTACAGCCCGACATGTATGATTCTATTTGATGAAAATTAATTAAAGATTATGCATTCTCTCTCTCACTATTGTTGTTTATTGCTTCCATGTGTTGTTGAGCAGGCTGGATCATTAGGGTGTGCCATTCTTTGACCTCTCTTGACCCTGCCCTTGCGTCAGGTGGTATCAAAGCCAGGTTATATCTTGATCTAGGTTTGTGGATCTAGGTTTGTAGGTTCCTCTTGAGAAGCCCTAGTTGATTGTTGTGGGGTAGCAGATTGCAATCTGACCTACAATTGTAGAGGGTTGTCAAGATGGTTCATGGGAGGAGAGATGCAGATCCAGGATTGGCAGATATGCTAAGGCAGATTCTTGCTAGGTTAGAAGTCATTGAAACAACCCAAAGAAGAGGCAGTCGTCTTGAAGATGTTAGTGATGATGAAATTGAGGAAGAACAGGAGAATGCAGAACCTGCACCTATTATGGATCAAGGTGAAGAAATATTTTTGAAGGCTTTGCCAAGTTTGAAGTCTACACCACATTTCAATCCTCCTAAGTATGGTGGAAAGCTAGATTCTGATGAATTGGTGGACTGGATCACCGAGATGGAAAAGTATTTTGAGTATGAAAACATTCCTGAAGACAAGAAGGTGAAGATTGCAAGCACAAAGTTGAAAAGTCATGCATCCTTATGGTGGGAACATCTGCAATTAGATAGGAAGAGGAAAGACAAAGACAAAATCAAGGTATGGAATAAAATGGTGAATAAATTGAAAGGAAAGTTCTTACCTTGTGATTATTATATTAACCTAGTTCAGCAAATGCAAAGTTTAAGGTAAAAAGATAGCTCATTAAAAGAGTATACTGAGGAATTCTATAGATTAGATATCAAATCTAGACATGATGAAGATGATGTGGAAAGAATTAGTAGATACCTGAATGGTTTGAGAGTTTCCATCCAAGAGGAAATTAGTTTGGTCAAGTTGGAGAGCATTGAAGAGGCTTATCAATTTGCATTGAAGGCCGAGGAGAAATTGAACAAAGGACATGAGCAAAGATAAAGAGGTCGAGGTGGTAGATTCCCTCAAGGAAGAGGTAGATATAATGGTGAAAATGGTAGATCTGAACCTGAAAAGACAAATGTTGCTAAGGCAAGACCGAGTGGAAAGGTGAAAGTTCATCTACAGGTAGAGGCATTAACTACAAAGGTGGTTATAGAAGAGGAAGTTTCTGAGGAACTTGTTACAATTTTGGAGGACATAGATCTTGTGAATGTACACATGCTAGTAAGAAGGCTAGTAGTAGTAGAAATTATTTGGTGCAAGAAGAATTACATAATGAACCTGAGAAAGAAAATAACTTGATGGTAAGGAGAGCACTATGGAATGAAAGCAAAAAGGAAGATCCAGTAAGAAAAAGTTTGTTCAAGAACAGATGTAGAGTTTCTGACAAAGTTTGGAAGGTAATCATTGACAGTGGTATCTCAAAGAATTTGGCATTTGAAGAGATGGTCACAAAATTGCAGTTGAAAAGGTTGGCACATCCGAAGCCCTATTAGATTTCATGGATCAAGGATGAGCATACACTCCTGGTAAGTGAACAATGTTATGTGAATTTGAAGATTGGAAAGTACAATGATAAGGTGTTATGTGATATCATGCCTATGGATTGTTGTCATATTCTGTTGGGTAGACCTTGGCAATATGATAGACATGCTATATATGATGGGAGATTGCATAAGTATACTATTGTGGCTGATGGAAAGAAATAAATCTTGTTACCTTTGATGGAAGAACCTATTAGTAATGTTTGCACATTTGTAAAAGTTTGTTTGATGGAGGGAAGAAATTTTGTTAACTCTTTGAAGAAGAATGATGTATGTTTTGCTATGATTCCTAACAAACTGAGTAAGAAAATAGAGGATAATGTCCCTGAGGAGATTGATAAGTTACTCACTGAGTAAAGTGATATCATTTTTGATAATGTACCTAATGGTTTTCCACCAAAGAGAAGTATTGATCATTGCATGGATCTAATCCCTGGAGCTATTTTACCAAACAAGGCACCTCATCAGTTAACACCTACTGAGAATCAGGAATTGAACCGACAGATTCAAGAGTTGCTAGGGAAAGGTTTGATCAGAGAAAGTTTGAGTCCTTATGTAGTACCTACTATATTGGCACCTAAGAAGAATGGAGAATGGAGAATGTGTACTGATTCCAGAGCAAACAATAAGATAATAGTGAAGTATAGGTTTCCTATACCGAGAATGGATGACATAGTGGACAGTTTGACTGGAGCAAAGTATTTCACCAAAATTGATTTGAAAAGTGGGTATCATCAGATCATAATCAGAGAAGGTGATGAATGGAAGACCACTTTCAAGAGGAAAGAAGGTTTGTATGAGTGGTTGGTTATGCTTTTTGGTTTAACTAATGCACCGAGTACTTTTATGAGGCTAATGAATGAAGTTTTGAAGAAATTCTTGGGTAAGTTTATGATTGTATATCTTGATGATATTCTGATATTCAGTAAGACCGGAGAAGAACATTTGTTTCATGTTAGACAAGTTTTGCAGAGATTGAAAGAGGAAAAGTTGCTGATAAATCTAAAAAAGTGTTCATTTATGAAAGAGGAGATTGTGTATTTGGGATTTGTGATCTTAGTTGATGGTTTGAAGATGGATCTTGAAAAGGTTGAAGCTATTTTGAATTGGCCTACACCTATGAATGCTAGTGAGGTAAGATCATTTCATGGTTTGGAAAGTTTTTACCAAAAGTTCATAAGGAATTTTAGTTCAATTTGTAATGCTATGATTGAGACTATGAGACGAGATAAAAGGGAATTTAGGTGGACACATGGAGCTGATAAAATTTTTGAGACTCTAAAGCAGAAGGTTGTTGAATTACCTATTTTGACATTACCTAATTTCAGTAAGGTATTTCAAGTGGAATGTGATGCAAGTGGTAGTGCAATTGGAGCTGTGTTGAGTCAAGAAGGTAAACCTGTTGCTTTCTTTAGTGAAAAGTTGAATGATGCTAGAAGGAAATATTCTATGTATGATCAAGAATTCTATGCTATTGTTCAAGCACTAAAGAAATGGAGACATTATTTGATACCAAGTGAATTTGTGTTGTAAAATGATCATAAGGCTTTACAATATTTGGGTAGTCAGAATAAGTTGAATCAGAGACATATGAAATGGGTTGAGTATTTGTAGAGTTATACATTTGTGATAAAGCATAAGAGTGGAGTCACTAACCGAGTTGTTGATGCATTGAGTAGAAGAAGATCTTTGATGATCGAGATGAAAATTGAAGTTCTTGGTTTTGATGAGATGAGAGATTTGTATGAAACTGATCCTGATTTTTTTGAGCCATGGAGAAAGTGCAGAGCACCTATTCAAGATCAACAAGATACTAAATGGGATGAATATTTTATTCAAGAAGGTATGTTGTTTAAAGGTATTCAGTTGTGTATACCGAGAGGAAAAATGAGAACTAATTTGATAAAGGAAAAATATAGTAGTGGTTTGGCTGGACATTTTGGTATTGATAAAACATGGAATTTGCTTAAGGAGAAATACTATTGGCCACAGTTGTATAAAGATGTTCAGAAATTTGTGAAAAATTGTGGAATTTGTCAAGTTGCAAAAGGAGTAAGTCAGAATAGTGGACTGTATACACTGATTGTTGTACCTGAGAAACCTTGGATTGACATCAGTAAGGATTTTGTTCTTGGCTTATCGAAGACAGTAAGAGGTAATGATTCTATATTTGTTGTTGTGGATAGATTTTCTAAGATGATACATTTTATACCTTGTAAAAAGACATCAGATGCAATACATGTAGCAGATCTTTTCTTTAAGGAAATTGTCAAATTGCATGGATTATCGAGGAGTATCATCTCTGACCGAGACAGTAAATTTGTTGGATATTTTTGGAAAACCTTTTGGAAGAAATTTGGCACTGAGTTGAAATATAGTTCTACATTTCACCCACAAACCGATGGACAAACTGAAGTTTTTAATAGAAGTTTGGGAAATCTTTTGTGATGTTTAGTTGGAGACACACCGAGTAATTGGGATTCTGTATTGGCACAAGCAGAGTTTGCATACAATAATTCAGTGAATAGGAGTACTGGAAAGACACCATTTGAGATTGTGAATGACACACAGCCAAGGGGTATATCTAATTTAAGGGATATTGCTGATGAAAGTAAGAGAAGTGTTGAAGGACTAAAATTTGTTGAGTACATGAAGACATTGCATGAAGATGTGAAGCTGAAGCTGGAAGAGAGTAATCAGAAGTACAAAGACATAGTTGATAGATCAAGGAGATATAAGACTTTTGATGTTGGTGATGAAGTGATGGTTCATTTGAAGAAAGGTCAGTTTCCTATTGGAACATATGGGAAGCTGAAGATGAAGAAGTTTGGACCTTGCAAGATTTTGAGGAAATTTGACAGTGGAAATGCATATGAGATTGAGTTACCTGATGACATGGACATATCACCAATTTTCAACATTGCTGATTTGTATGAGTATCATGAACCTGATGAAGAAGTGATTGTACTGACAGAGTATCCTAAGAAGAAGAATGAAGAAGTTGAGCAGATCCTGAAACAAAGAGTTGGCAAAAGTACAAGAGGACAACAATATATGGAATATCTGGTAAAATGGAAGAATAGACCGATGGAAGATAGTTCATGGATTTCACAGTCTGAGTTGGATGTAGCTCGGATCATACCTAAATAATGATTCAGAGAATCATTTCAAAATAATCCCAGGTGTCTGATGTAGGAGCATCTTGGTCCTTGGCAATCCTATGTCACCAAATTTTTTTTGGAGTTTGTCTATGTTGCTCGGTTCCTTCTTTGACCGAGTTGGTCAGTAGTTGGTCAGTTTCCTTTGGTTACCAAGTGTGGTTAATTATCTCCTAGGTGGTCAGTTGTTTCACTGGCGCTCGATGATGCTTGTCTATTGCTCGGTCATCCTTGCTTACCGAGTAGTTTCTTTTGAGTTTCTGTTGTGGCCAACTTGTGCATTTATGTTGGGTCATAGATTTAATGTTGGAATCCATCATTGGGAAGTGTGTGGTCCCAAATCTAACTGTTCCTTTGATTGATTGTGGATATTAAGGCTAACTCAGTTTGGTAGACTCTTGTATAAATGTATTTGTTTGGTTGTAGTTGAGGGAGAAGTTTATTTAGAAGGAAGAAGATAGTAGATTAGAGATCATGGGAAAATCCTCACATGTTTGAGGACTTCTTTAATTCATTGTAATATCTGGCCCTAACTGGGAAGGCCCTACAGCCTTACATGTATGATTCCATTTGATGAAAATTAATGAAAGATTTTGCATTCTCTCTCTCACTGTTGTTGTTTATTGCTTCCGCTTGTTGTTGAGCAGGCTGGATCATTAGGGTGTGTCATCCTTTGGCCCCTCTTGACCCTGCCCTTGCATCAATAATGCAATTTGTAAATAATCTAAATCCTATAATTTTGTTTGATCATGCTAAGAGATTACATGCACTGCTAACATCATTGAGTGATCATAATGCTGAGTTAGGGCCAATTTTGGATAAATGGGTAGGAAGGGCCTCCAACATGAAGCTTTTCTACATCATTTCAAAGGGTCAATTTGACCCGGATCCATTAATCAAACTAGTGCACAAGTTTGTGAAGAGTATTGTGGAATACAAGATCATCATGGATGATTTTGAGAGAAAGGCCAATCTGCTGAAGAAATAACTGACAGTTTCCAGTTGTGAGCTAATTCCAAGCGTGTTTAAAAGAAATGGAGAACTTAAGGAATTAGTCAAGTGGAGAGAGAGGATGGATGAATACTTTTCAACAAGGATGAAAAGTATTTTGACTTTAGAAAATACTCTTATCTTCATCCATGCCATCGAGATGCTAATAACTGCAAAATCAAGATTTGATTTTATTCAATAGGAAATTGAGCAAATGGAGAGCAAGTGGCAGCAATTATCTGGCAGGAAGGATGAGATCATCAATTTTGTGTTCCCAAGTGAGGAACTGTTCAATGAATGGAGATATCAGTACATCCCTCATGTTGAAAGAGTAAATACTCCATCTACTTCTTGAGGCGAGCAAAAGGTTGTGACTCATAGTTTTGAGTTGGTAAGATGTAAGAAGCATTTATTGCAGGTACAATCATGAAGAGAAGACAATTTGATTGTTCAGATGGATCGAGAGAAGGATTAAAGACATGAAGACATGTGACTTGCCTATCAAAATATTTGTCAAAGATTTGATTATGTCATTTACTATAAACCCTGCAGGGTTGTTGTATTTCTAGGGTTAAGTTTTGTAAACCCTAATGTGATCGGATGCTTGTTGCAATCTTTCTTTATAAAGGGATTTTTCATGATCATAAAGGGCATTGAGAGTTTAGGTGGCTAGAAGATAGATTTTGAAACCCTAGGTCTCAGTCAAAGATTTCAATATTTTGTATCTTTTCTTATCAGTAACAAAAGAAAGTTACAGGCTGCTACTATTATTTTCAAGCTTGTTTCTTAAAGCATATTGTATAAAAAGGATCAAATTCATTATACTTAATACAAATATCAGGTCTTTATCTCTCCTCTATGTTAAATTTGTGAATTTATGAGTTTATCGGAGACTTCTTTGTAGGTATCTTCATTTTGAGTTCTAATTTGGAATTAGATTAAATACTTCTCTAGATGAAAAACATGTTCATATGATTTATGCAAGCATTATCAATAAGAAGGAAAGGGTTGAGTTTTTGTGTTTATGGTTATGAATTAGGGTATCTCTAGATCTTTGTGTTATCTCTATTTTAAGCAATATCAGCCCAATGGATAAGGAATGGGCCTAAGAAAGTATATCTTTTATTGATAAAGATTGATTGGGATCATTACAATCAAAATAAGAACAATCAAAACTAGTTTTTAGTCTTTATTTATTGTTGTAGAAGTGAATATCCTATCACAGTGATGGAGAGTCAATGGATAATAAGTTGTTATTTAGTACTTTCTCATTGATATCTAGTATTAATATCTAGTATTAAGTGTTAAGCAAAATTATATCCATTGGATCAGGTATACCCACCTTGGTTTTGTAGAGTCAGAAGTGTAGAGGGTAGTCTTGTCCATATAGTTAGTCCAGTTAGCTACAGATTCCCTTATATTTGGAATTAACCACTCCCAAAATCAATCTTCGGTATATTGATATCCTTTTGAGTGTAAAATCTTTCCAAGAACCAACACTTCCTATACATATCCTATATATATATATATATATATATATATATATATATATATATATATATATATATATATATATATATATATATATATATATATATATATATATATATATATATATGGTATAGTGCAATCCTTCCTGTACATATCATGTATAGAGAGATCTTCATATCCCCAATCCTGAGCTTCTGTACATATCTGGTGTCAATATCTTCCCGTTCATTGTACATATCATCCCGTCTTGTTGTACATATCCTCGTCCATCCTAAAACAACATTTGATTAGATAACTTCTCCCATCTAGCCTTGTACTTCCACAACATCTTTTGTCAACTATCCTTGATCATAGCGATTATTCTTTAATTCGTCACTTGCCAGCGAACAACACTCATTCTCCTGATCAATTAGTGGGTCCACACGGCTATATGCTTCTATATTGTCCAACCTAAGCCTAATCATGGGTCTGTAGAGATGTATCCTTCTATTTTGTCCACCTGCATCTTCCACCAATCACACCATGTCCATGTCAATGTATCCTTCCACACATTCAGACCAATCTTCCCACCATCAATCAAATCAATCTCTCCTTGGAAAAGGATGTCTTTTGGATTTATCATTTTGGGTATTTGATTTTTTCCTTTGGATCTTGTTAATCTTTTACGGCTTATCATTGTTCCTCTCCTCAAAGTCACCATGATCCTTTATATCATGATGCACTGTGAATGAGGGCAATCTGGGGCAAGGTCTTTTGATTTCTTACTTCTTGTGAGTCAGTCAGACATGACCCTTGCACGGTTCACATGTGATCTTCTGGGTTACATGGTGCACTTGGAAAATGTCATTTGTTTTTGGTTTCTCCAGTATCATTTCTACCATGCTTCCTCTTGGGTTCATGCATGATACTGAAGCAACCTTGCATGTCTTTTTTGCGTTAGTCCTATACAACGCTAGCGACAAGGCCTTGTGATCCCAGTATCCTTGGTAGGTCTCTAATGTTGCTAAATCAAACTAGGTTGTGATCTCCACATTTACACTTGGCACTCCCCAAAATCCCCCATCTTGCATTATATAGATTACTCTTGCATCTTGCATCTTTGCATATAGCTACATCTTGCATTCTGCATTCCATCTCATCTTACATTCCTCCATCTTTTCTCTTGGAAGTATGGCTATATATCCTCCCTTCTTCCTTCCTTCCTTCCCCTTCATTTCTATTTCCTTTTGAGAAAATTCCACAATGTTCCTCTTTGCGTTATTTTATCGAGGGGGCACAACCTCTTATTCCTCTAAATCCTAGCCTAGGGCATCTTATTTTCTTGTATTTGATGCTATGCCACTTGCTTCATCACATCAAAGAGGGGCAAAATGTAGACACCTAAAAATCCTTTAGAAAATAAAAATATTTTTATTTTCTGAAAACCCCTGATGACATCATCATTTATTAATTAATTAATTAATTAATTTATTTTTATGCCATTAAATCCTCCTATTTTAATTACACATCTTTAATTAAAGACTCCCTCCCCAAATCATTTAAATCAAGTTTGAGTGATTTGCCCCTATTTATTAATTATTAATTGATAAATTGACCAGAAATTCTTTAAATAAATAAAATATTTATTTAAATACTAAAACCTTAGAAATGTTCTAGAAATCACTAACCTCTTCTAGAATTTCCTAATCTCACCCTAAACCTAATTAAAAAGTGATTCCTACCCTTTTTAGACTAAACCCTTCAAACTTTGACTTTGGGTCAAAAACCCTCATAAATGAGCCTACATGCTCATAAATGCTTCTTACATCTTCATTAATGACTCGTACAAGTCATTAATGAAGCTCATGTCTCCTCTTCCACTCTTGTTCCCCTTGCACACTTCCCTAGTGTTGCTCACACGTGTGAGCAACTTTGACCAAGGTTAAACCTTACCATACCCCAAACCTTACCTCTGACCCTAACTCTCCTTCTTAACCCAAGCCTTTCCTCAAATCCTATAAATAGCCTCCTCTTCTAGAGAAAATTACCAATTCACATCTTTTACTTTGAGTAGTGTTATAATGTTAGTTTCATTCTAGAGCTTAATCATTTAGCATACTTTGTTAGCTTACTTCATTTTTATGCTTTTCTAACTCACATTAGCATAGCATAATGTATTAATCTAATGAATTAAAATGAATCTAGCTTAATCATTCTTAACATCATTAGGATCTTTGAAGCCTTAGGGGAAAGCTCCAAGTGCTTAGAAAACACACCCACATTCCTCTTATCAGAGAAAATCAAATAGTTCTTAGGTGCATTTGTTTTGGCTCAATCTAAGGTGGTTTGGTTTTTTATGTTTATGTTTTGGACTAATATAAATGCTAGAATTAAATCTAACATTTTCCTTGTTTACGCCCGTTCCAAATAGATACCAATCAAAATCGTAGTCTACAGATAGTCAAGTGGATTTTGTTTGTAACCTAGGTGTGCTACTTCTACACTAGTTACCAATGAGCATACTTCAAGATATTAGATATTGGAGAGTGCAGTCTTAATCCTAGTAAGAACTATAGTCATGTAGATGAATCTATCTCTGAGAATACTTTGAAGAATATAGGAATTGGCATTCTATGTATAGGTAAGGAGGCCTCAGAGGATCTAACCCTATCCCAACCTAAGCCCTCCAATAAGATTAAAGGAAGAAAGAAAGGGGAAATCCTCCCATTTTCCAAAGGCAAGTTGAACATTATAAAGGAGAATAAGAGGGGAAAAGACTAGTCTTGTAATCACAAAGCCTAATTCTAAGAAGATAGAATCTAATTATAGTCTCCCAAAATGCTTTTATAGTTTCAAGAAAAATAGTGGCCTAAGCCAAAATAGTTAGAATGATGAGCATTAATCGTGTCTCATGGAATATTAGGGAAATTGAATTCCTAGATGGGTAATACATCATTAATAGATTCATGAACACTTATCATGAAAATTATGTTATTATGTTTTAAGAAGTAAAAGCTACTAGTTTCACCCTTGAGACTAGCCTAAGAATAATATGTAAGGATTCCATATAAATTGTGACTAAACATGGGAGAGGGAAAGGATGTGTTTCCCTATTAATTTTGTATAATCCTAAAAAGTTAACAATTATAATTATATGCTCAATTTAGCCCCATTTTAGCATGTATGGTTTCCCACGTTGATTTCTCACTCTCGTAATGCTCTATGTGCCTTTAAATTAATTTTATAGGTCATGTGTTAATTCAAACTCACCTAATTTGACGTGAGCCCTTATTTTTAGGTGTTCTTTTTTATTATTTCTCATCTTCAATAATTTATTAGCCTACATGGGCCCTATGTTACCATTTGTGGCCTTTGTACTTCTTCCCAACCTCAAAATTAGTTATTCCTCTTATTCTAGCATCTACCCTATCTTCCTAGCTTCCCATTTAAATTTTGGTAACAAGCTCAAATTTGAACCATGACCCCATTACGACCTGTTTCAGTGGCAAATTTGCTCATGTGGTCGGATTGATCAATTTTGACTCTCAAAATATAGTGAGAGGTATGCAAGTGGCCTATCTCTCCTCATTTTGACATCCAAGATTTGTCTATCCATTATCAAGAATCATGATCAATTAATTGGCATTTAAGAATTCTCAAGATCTTCAAACATTCAAGTCTTCAAGCTTTAAAAGAATCATTCTCCTCCTCCATCAAGCATTATGAAAAACTACAACATTCATGGTGCAAGATCTCATCTTTCATGATTTCCTTTGAGGATTTTGTGGATTCAAAGGCTATTGAATTAAAAATCATGATTACATCAAAATAAGTATTGTGCCATCAAGGTATAAGGTAACTTACGATTAAGATCTAACTTCTATTTCATATCAACAATCTCTCCATTATGAAATTTCTTTACATTTTAAAGTTGATTACTAAATTGGGGTTTGACCAAGGCAAACCACTTTCCACAATCTTTTCCCTATTTTTCTATGTGTAGGAATAGGTGGTGCAGTTTTAGATCTTTTGAGGGAAGTTCAAGATCTACGAGGTCAAGTATCAAATTTTTGAGCAAAATTCCTAGGAAAAAAATTCCCCATGCATTTTGTTCCTAGGAAGAAAAACCCCAAGGCATTTTGTTCCCTCAAACTCATCTTCAAATTTCAACCATAAATTGATACAACTTTTAGGTTTCCATTTCAAGTTGTTGCAGTCATCTATCTATTCTTCGTTAGTTTTTATTTCCTAAATCTTGCCAATTTTTATTATTTAACATCTTATTTTGTATAAACATATTATTTTCCCTCAAATCTAGCTTTCCCCAATTCATTATTGTGAAGGATCATTGTACTCATTTAGAACTTAAGTCCTACTTGAGTCTATTAGGTCATATTCCTTTCGAATGTGCATTTGGAAAAGGACAAGTGATCTAACTTGCTTCCTTTTTTCTATTTTACATTTTTGTGAACCAAACTCATAACATTTCCAATTTTGATTTGGTGTCTAGATTTGATTTTCATTGTTGTTTTAGGCATTTAGTATTTATTTTATCAATTTTAGATGCATTCATTAATTAAAAAAGACATAAAAAAAGAAACTTGCACTTATCTCAAAGTCCTATTTCATTCTTGCATTTCCTATTCATTCTTGCATTTCCTTTTCATTCTTGCATGTGTCACAGAATAAAAAATGAAAAAATATTTCATTCAATGCATTATTGTATGTATTTTCATTTGCATTCTATGAATGAAGTTGTTATCATCATTTGCTAGTTCAATTTAAAGTTTTTTTCAAGAATTTTAAAGTTTCCTTTCATGCATATGATGATTGCCTAGTTCTTCATTTCATCCATATCCATAATACTCCCTCTCAAAAATTTATCCCAGCCATGAGAACATTTTAGCACAAGAAGAGCTTATTAATAATTATTCAAAGAATCTCCCTCCTAAGGATGAGACTTTGAAGGATGATGTTGATCCTTCTCCTAAAATGTACCTTTCTTATGAATATATTTTGGTTCAAGAGAAGGATATTTTACCTTACTTTCATTCCAATCCCTTCCCCGTTAGGGATGAAGCTTTAGTAAATTATGATTATTCCTCTCCTAAAGATATCGCTATTTGGCATGAACCACTAGACAATGATGTTGATTATTTTGTAGTCCATGAAAAGACCTTAATAAAAAATGATATTGTTGACATTTCTTCTACTTCTTTTATATATCTTTCCTCTAGAGATTGCACTTTTAAACTTGATGTTCATCCTTTTCCTAATATGTTCCCCCTTTATGAGCATATTTTGGAGCAAGAGGAGGATATTATTGCTTAGGGGGAAAATGGTGTCAATGAATTTAGCAATGTAAACTATGTGAGATGTGTTAATTAGTTAACCATTTCCACACTAACATTAGAAATACAAGAGAAAGAGGGGCTTCTAGGCATAACTCTCAATATAACCTAGGTTAGATTAGCAAAACCCAATATGATGAGGGGATGCTAATGCTAAGCCCAAATTATACTAACAAAGTATACATGAAAGTCCTCTTTCATGCAATGTAAGATTTGATTAAAGTTGTGTAAATGTACTTGTAAAATTGAACTAATTGATTTAGCGAGATAATCAATAGAGATCTACGTACCAAATGCAAGCAATCAAACCAATTAAGATGTGAAAGAAGATATAAAGTAAGATGTGAAATGGATAATGAGGTGCTCACCTTGAAATGTCAAGAGTAATATGCTTTTATGCTTTGAAAACTGTTGTTCTGAACCTGTAGCTGAAATTTTGACTGTGGATTTGCGATCACAACCGAAAACCTAGAAAATATTGAAAAACTCAAGCTGTCAGGAACATGTCGATCAAGTCACCGTGTTCCCAAGGAACTTTACTAAAGTCAACCCATATTTTTCTAGTAGATCTTTGTCTGGAACTTCCAAATCTGTACCTTCAATTCTGAGATCTTGGTCCTGCACACATAAAACTAAGTTTTGGGGTTGGGGTGGATAAGGAATTTCCTTGGTTAATCGCTAGATTAAGAAATCAACCTTGAATTGAAATGTAAATGTATAAATGAAACAAGAAAAGTGTAAATATTCACCTTGCTTGAAGAAACCCTTGTCCAGAAGGATTTTGTGATGTTTGTATGTTGATCTTGAACTTGCAATGTAGGAAATCTCCACAAATACTATGGATCTAAAAAAATCACTTCATGGAGCCATGGATTTAAGTGTGCATCAAATGAAGAAGATGATGAATTCCTCAATGTAGATATCCTCCCTTGATGGCCAACAAAGTGCTAGATCTTGAAGAGGAAAGATGCCCACAAAGGATCTTTGAATCTTTGAAGATGTGAATGCTTGAATGTTTGAATTCTTGAGCACTTGAACATGATATTTTTGTAGTGTATATGTCTCTCAAAATGAGGTTCCTAGGCTTCCTTTTATACTATTTTATGGGCGGGAAAACAAAGCAAGCTAACAGGGTCACCAAATTTTACAAATTAAATTCTAGAGACAACACCGGGCCCAAGGCTCATAACCCCCGGGGAATAGGTCAACCTATTCTAGAATAGGTCAACCTAGTCAACCTATTTTTGAGGAACAGGTTGACTTGGTCAACTTGTTCCAAGGTTGGCCCATAGGGAGCCAACCCTGAGGTGTCAAAGAATACATAGTTGAAAAGGGAGAAAATATGGCTGAACGGGATAAAAAGGGAACTAAGCACGAATCCATCCATGGTCTAAAATTTTGATAAAGGATGAGAGCTAAAAGGTCTTAAATGAGGAGTGTGTCTATTTTAAGATAGTACATTTAGCCCCTACTTTAGCATGAGTATGAGTTACCTCAAACTCACGGTAAAGTAGATCGAAAAGAAAAAGTTGAACTTATCATGGCTAAGGAGATGAAGAAATCATCAAGGCCCCAAGATACTTGAGTCTTCATCATATCCAAAGCCAAAAAATAAGAGAGATTCCACTAACAAAAAAGTGTAGCCAACTTGCCCAATAAGGTTTATGTTCCTTATTGTGAACTACAAAAAACAAAAGAAAAAGAAAAAAGGGGGTGCAACTAAAGGTGGTATTGAATGGTCTAGAAAGTGTATGTGGCATGCTAGTCAACTCATCAAAGGATTCAACTTCGAGGGAACTCCATGTCCCAAAAAGAAGAATCGAAAGACAATCTAGGAATAAGGATGCGTGTGTCCTTAAGAGATCAAAAGGTGATCAGGCTTCCAAGATTGTCAATAGTCCCAAGAAGGATCAAGAACAAGGATTGGGCCTCCCAAACTATCAGTGATCCAAAGAGAGATCCAAAAGAGAAAAGTGTTCCCATGAACTATCAATAGTTTGATAGAGGAGACAAAATAAAAAATGTGCTTGTGTGCAAAAGTGAGTAGAGTGTATGCACCCATGTTAAAGCGATTGCAAATGCCTCAACAGGAGCAATGGCTTTAACAGAAGCGTACACTCATCCATGAAGAATGTTTCCACTATGAAATGCCCCAAAGAGAGAACATTCCAAGGGAAATGAACACATAACAAAAGAGAGAACACAGAGGGATCCACTAAATTTAGGGTCACTATGATCATATGATAATATGCAATATTATATCAAGTATGAAATGTCATCATTCCCCAAAGGAAGTAGAACTACAACACAATGTAGGAAAAAACACGTAAGATACACGAAGATGAGTTTTTTTGGCCTGACAACACATAGATAAAAAAGAATCATTGCTACTATGTCACAAGCATCCAAGTAGAATACACAAGGGCACATTTACTAAAAATAGAACATATACAACACAACATGTAACTGATGAATTTACTAATTTTTGTAATGAGCATGGAATCAAAAGATAGGTATTTGCACCAAGGACACCTCAGCAAAATGGCATTGCTGAAAGGAGGAACAAGTCTATAATTGACTGTGCTAGAACATTGATGATACAAAAGAATGTTGCTCAGACATATTGGAGGGAAGTTGTTAGTACAACTGTGTATGTTCTTAACCAAGTACAACTGAAGAAGGACTCCAACTGAACACCTTATGAGCTATGGTTTGGATGCAAACCAACTATAAGTT
Source organism: Chamaecyparis obtusa (assembly GCA_027943335.1). Lineage (NCBI taxonomy): Eukaryota > Viridiplantae > Streptophyta > Pinopsida > Cupressales > Cupressaceae > Chamaecyparis > Chamaecyparis obtusa. The sequence continues at coordinate 2,693,272 of BSBK01001534.1, forward strand.
ATTTCATAATTTTTGGAAGTAAATGCTTTATTTTGAAAGATGAGAGAAATGGAAAATTTGATTCTAAAGGAGATGAAGGGATATTTCTGGGATATTCCACTACAAGTAAAGCATATAAATGTTTGAATAAGGTTACAAATAAGATAGTTGAAAGTACTAATGTTTGTGTTGATGAGTTTGACAACAAGAACATAGAGGAAAGTACAAAGGAACTGGAAGACTACAGTAGATTCACCTACATTGAATATCCAGAGTATCTACTGACGCTGCAAGCTATGACAACTGGTCAACAGGGAAACAATATAAGACAACAAGCAACATCAATCGATGAACAAGATGGAGCTACCGAGCAAGAAAATGACCCTGAGTAGGATGAGCAAGAAAGGAGAAATCAAGTTTTGGCTAGTTTTGTCAGAAGACATCATCCCGAGACACAAATCATTGGAGACAAACATGCTGGAATGCAAACTAGAAGCAAAAAAAGACAAGGTACATGTCTAATTTGTGAATTTGAACCTAAAACTGTGAAAGTTGCATTAGAGAATGAAGAATGGGTTAATGCAATGAAGGAGGAAATAGAGAAAATAGAGAACAAAAAAATAGGAGAGAGATACAAATAGAAGAATCACACAACATGTTTGACTACTTTGTCATTTTCTAGCAATGGAGTAGTCAAAAATCATCTAAAGTAATCTAAACAAAACATATAACTGTAGACACTTAAAATCAACCCTTAACATTATAATTATTTAATTATATTTTTTATATTCTTCTACTTATTTAATTAAATTCATTTCATTGATTTTGGTTCATTATTTCTATAGTATTTAAATTTAATTCAAATAACCTCTCTTTAAGTGTATTAAATTTTATTTAATACCTTTCCTCCATTTAATCTCTTTTAAATAAATTTTAATTTATAAAATTCCCCTCACATTCTATTATTCTCCTAAACCATGATTAGTCTAATTTTTAATTAGATTAATCATAAATCTAGACCTAGATCCTACCCTACTCACATCACTCTCAATAAATAGACCTACTTGCTAATTACCTAAGGTTAATTAGGCTAATTTTTGGATTCCTACACCCATTCATCCTAATTATTTGCTCACACGTGTGGGAAAATTTCTAAAAATTTACTTTTCAAAAGAATTCCAAAAATGTGTAAAACAAGGTTTCTTACAACCTTAATGACATTTTCTTACATTTGCTAAAAATGTTTCATTGGACAAAACCTATGACACCTATGCCACATCTCTTACACATGTGTACTTGAATTACACATTGGCCCATCACATCTCAAGTTTCTCACACATGTGTGATCAAACTTGAACTCTTGCATGGCTTATGTGTCCCTCATTCGGCACCTATGTGGATACCACATGTGATCCACCTCACCTCAGCCCTCCAAAATCCTATAAATAGGAGCCTTGCCAAGAGTAAATCATCCATCATTTTTTGTATTTAGAGTTATCATACTAGTTTGTTGCTTGTAGTTATATCATTGCATTTAGTGATGTTTACTAGCTTGTTTTATAGTTTCTTGCATTAATTAGTAGTGGATAGTTTCCATTTAGTGTATTCCTACTTCTCATATCCATATTGAATGCTTGAGACTAGTTCTTTATAACTAGTTCTTGAGTTCATTCAATACCATCTTCATTTAGTTAGCATTTATTCTCTTACATTCATCACTTCTTCTAATCAAAGTGGGATCTCAATATATTGTGTTGAGAGAGCACACCCACAACCATCTCTAAGAGCTTAAATCAAGCAAGTCTAGGGTGCACTTGCCTCATGCTCATCGGAGCTTGTGGTAGAGGACTTTTGTTTTGGTTTTGTAAGCTTATAAAATATTAGATTACTATTGAATATTTTGTTTATCCCTAATGTTTTCATGTTTGAGCTTGGTACCAATAGGTAGGTTTTCATCACATATATTTTGGCACGCCCGGTGGGACCCACGTCCCTGAATTTAAACTCATTTTCTTCAAATTTTTGTCATTCTTGAAAACTGTCACATAGTGTCGTCTCCGCCCTGGAATGATCATCTATGTAGATTGGAATCTCCACTTGGGTTTAAAAAGGACTTAAAATTTTAATACTTATAAGTGTTTTTTGGGATATTTTAGATTTTTTACTCTTGGGTTTCTATTAGGACATTGATTTTATAGAGTTAAATGCTATCAAAATATTTCAAAAAATTATTTTAAGCACAGTAAATTGAATCTAGTTTCTAAACTATCATCTGCATAGGTTGACCGGTGTCTCAGTTGATTGTCATCTGTGACTGTGTTTAGTCATCTGCGCTCCTCAAAAATAGTGATGTCAGATGTCAAGTATACTTTTTTGAGTTTTCATTAAACAGTCGTCTGTGCTTTCTGAAAGTCATCTATGACTTTTGACTATCATTTGTTATAGTCGATTGGTGTCTGTGCATACTGTTATCTGCACCTTGTAACAAAATGTTTTAATTTTATAGAAAGCTTTTGTGTTACTGATTCATCTGGTTTTTGTAGCACCTCAAATCTGAAGATTGAATACCCAAAACTACTAATATTGTGTGTTGCAAGACATTGATAAAAGACATTCCCAAACATCAAATTACTCACTCTTTTATCTTGTAGGTTTCCTAGGAGATACAAGAAAATGTTGTGTTTTCTTTAATTTATTTCTTAGGCACATTAACAAAAGTTCACTTGTAGTATTTTATTAAGTGATAGGGGAGTATGCTCTTGTATTTATGAGAGAATCAGGAACCTAGACTCATTTGATAATATACTTAGAAAGGAACTTTGGGAATTATTTTATATCTTATTTGTATATCATATTCTGTTTTCTCTTTACATCCCCTCTCTCTTTTGACCTTGCGGCACCCTCCTCTTCTTTCTCTCAAACCTTGGTAGTTTTATCTCCTAATTTTGTAGTCTTTCTAGTCACCTTTCCAACTTTGCATAGTTTTCCATGTTGTTTCTTTTTATCCCATAGGATTAGCTTGGTCTGCATATTCATTCTTATGATTCTTGCATTCTCTCTTTCCTGATGATGGATCACGGAGTGTGATCCGAAACGTTGATGCCAAAAATTAACACAATCAAATCCAGAAATGCTCATGAATTGATAATATGGATTGTGGAAATCTGATATCACTAATGAACAATATTGCTTGATGTGTTTGGGAGAAAACAACATTGGATAGGAGATTATTCTCTTTTTCCCTTGAGGGAAAATAAAAAATCTAGACTCCTTTCATTGCCAATCCATGATTTTTGAATTCATCCTGTAGATGGGCATGTTTGTTGACATAAAAACCTTCTAGGAATGACCCATGTGAGAATGAGGTGTAAGCCCACCACTCTAACTCATGTTAAGTAAATTTTTTTCTTGAGGTTAAAGCCTCAGAACCCAGATACCATTTGAGCTTATAAATGAATCTCACCTAGCACATTAGTAGGGCCTTGTGGTCTAAATCACATTTACATGACTACATATGCTAAGGTGCTTTGTGGGGCTATAGGCCTAAATCATGCTTGCACAGACACAAGGAATGTATCTGAATGGAGACCGTCACTAAGATTCTTAGATTAGAAGCTACCTGGTTCACCTCTGAAACTGTGATAATCCAAGTGCAAGGAGGATAGTAACCTCCCCAAGACACATGCCATAATGTCCCTTTTTGAGTGTTTGGAGTCGGATAATATGACATCTTGACTAGAGCCATTGTGTTCTTGGTGATGACCATATTATGATTGTCTCTTGAAGTGTTCCTAAGCCAACAAGTGAGGATTTTCATGCTCTACCAATTCTTTAGGGTAGGAACTGTGTTTGACTATCTGCAATAAATGTTTTCTCAAGACCATACACCTCAAAAATGTTATTTTGCATCAGCTTCATTGTCACTATTACTTGTCTCCTGCAAGGATACTTTGTCCCTTGTGGGATTGTTGTCAGACATGTGACTATTAATTTTTTGGTTTGAATGCTTGCAAATTGGATCTTTCCATTGATTGAATTGATTGAAAATCAAACTAGAAACCTAATTGGCCATAATTCATCAAAACACCCTAAAATATAAGTGGTCATCTCCGACCTGGAATGGTCATCTCCACAGATTTTCATCTACATCTGGGAATCATCATCTTTGATTGAAAACAGTGAGTTATCTAACTTGTCAAACACATAAATAATTAGGCTTTCTAGAGACCCCTGAAATCACTTGTTCCAAAAGACAGATCTGCTCAATCAAAATCAAATTTCGTTTGAGATATGACCAATTCAAGAAAACATAACACAGTGAAACTTCCAATTTCCTGAGTCTATAGAGAAAAGAAAATAGTTGATACAAAGGCTAGAGTCAACACATCCTATTCTAAATGTATCCAAAGGACTCTTGAAGCCAATGAGAAGTTTGATAAAATCAGCTATAACAATCAGGTTGCTAATTTTGTTGCCAAGAACAAAGTGAACATGGCCTTTATCACTTGGGAATCCTACAATTAAGCACCATTGACCTTCATCATTTTCCAATCACTCATCATTTCCACATCCTTGATCACATCTTCCTTCATCCACACTTCAAATCATTAGGATCATTAATCAAATTCTTGAACTTTAAATCAAAATCAAATCAATCCATCTTTCACACCTTAATCAAGCAATAGGGTGAAAGAATCAATCCAATAGTATCACATAAACCTTTAATCAAAGAAAACATTAATCCCTTTCTACTTTGAGAATTGAATCTTTCTCTAGTAGTTTTAATCCAATCCTATTTTGTTTGGGGATCATCATTCTATCACCCAAATAAGAGAAGATTTTAAATCAAGTCAAATCTTTTGTTTGCATAATAACAAGGTCTTGTTTCACCTAGGTTTATCCCAAACCTTTAAATCAATCTCTAAGGCTTAGTTCCTCTTTAATCCAATCAATCAAATCAATCCCAAATCAAATACAATCAATCCTCGAGGCTTAGTCCTCTTAATCCAATCCAAATCCTAGTACAAGTTGTTACTAATTCATCACTTTATTTCCTCCTCTCATCATCTTCCATTGATCTTTCAACATCCTTCAATCCAACTCAAAGTCACTCATGCATGGTACTTACCCAAGCTCAAGCCAAGATAAGACAAGAATCTATCACCATGGATAACAATCAAGAAATAATTGACCAAGAAGAATTCAATGACGATGAATAATTGTAATCACCTAAAAATGGTCACCTAAACCATAAGCCCTTGATCTTAATTATTTCATCAAGAAAACCCTAATTTTGTTCATATTTCCTAAGTCCTAAACTAAGGCAATTCAATTCATCAATTTGATCTTATCTATATCCCATTCAATTGTTGCACTTGATCTCATTTAATTAATTAATTCTTAAAGCCTTAAGGTTATTGGAAATTAAATCAATTCTATATCATTTATTTAATTAATATTCTAAATATTCTGATTATTGGAAAAATCGGGTTTTGAAGGGGCCCCGAAATCATTTACAAAGCTAATAGAAAAAGATCAAAGAAGACTACACAAAAAGAAGAGGGTACAACAATGAACTACCCATAGAAGGGCTACAAGGGCACCAACAGAAGAAACAACACAAAAAACACCAGCCCAAAAGACCAAAAACTAGCACGAGATCCAGTCTAAATGAACGAATACATGATCCCTACTTTTTCTTCAAGAGTCTTCTCAATTTTGGCCTGGATATTGTCCATCTGACCAATGACATGCTTCACCTCATCAACATTTTTCTTCAGAATGGGAGACTTCTTCTTGACACTCCCATGGGTTCTGGAACTAGGCCCACCGAAAGCCTCTGGGGAATCATTCTTGTGATCACTATCCTCCTCGGGACCATTGTCCAGCAAATTAACCACATCCTTAAGATTGATGTTGGATGCTTTCATGCTATCCTTGCTATGTTGGAAGATGTCAATGATGGTACTCTCCATATTGTCCATTTTTTTTAAATCTCAAAAGAAGAAGGATTAGGGTTATTATTATCCTTCTTGAGATAAGTGTCCATTTTCTCTTGAAGGCTGACATTCTTAGCTTCGAGCTTCTTGCACTTTAGATTAATCCTTTTAATCTCGTGGAAGCTGTATGAACTAAATATGGGCCAAATCTATTAAGTTTCCACAATCCACACGTATGATTATATTAGTTTCTGGATTCGATTGTGTAGAATTTTTTCCCATCCAGATGGGAAAAAATTCTACACAATCGAATCCAGAAACTAACATAAATATGGGTCTTTGATTTAGCTCTACACTTCAACATAGTCATTATTCACTAGTTACAGCCAAGAATGAATATCAGATTACTCATCTTGCATGTCTGAATGATTCGACCCATTTCCTTCTATCTAGGTAGGGTTTGAAATTTGCTCTCAGAATTAAGAGTCCTGCAACCATAGACTAACACTAAAATGAAGGATTTATGCAGTTTTAATCTAGAAATGGATGTGCAATTAATCTAGAAATGAGATTAAGCTAGTTATAATAAAAGAAAACTAGGCTAAGAAATGAAGTGCATGATTAAGCTAAACATGATATACTAATCTACAAATGAAGATTATACTAAGAATTGAAAGCTTCAATGCAAAAGGAGTTATGGTGACAATGTGACAACACTTCATTGCTCAAAAAGTTGGAATCCTTTGAATGAGGAAAGAGGGTTCTTTTATAGAATCCCAAGTTCAATCAATGGTTGATATTGAATCAAACGAATGGTGGAGATTGAATGAGAGATCGGTTCAAAATAGAAAGTTCTCAACAAAGAGGCAATCAACTGCTTGTTTTTGTCTGTTTTAAAGTTGTTAACTGTTTTATTCCTCTTTTTTATTTTCAATTAAATCAAAGTTTCCTTTTGTGAACTGAAGAGAAAATTTGAAGAGAATATTTAATTCAAATAAATACAACATTTCCTCATAAGTGGATTTTCTTTATTATTTGAATAATTAAATTAAAATTTTAAGATAAGGATATTTATTTAAAATCAAATATTTATTTAATTCCTTTTTATGTATTTTAGCTAAAGAGGGTGGATTTAATTTAATTAAAGTGCTAGGACTTTATAATTAAATTAATTTATCATAAGGTTTATTTAGCCAATAAATGTCAATATTTAGGAATTAAATATGATACGTGATTGATGCAAATTTAAGGTTTTTTGCATTTGACACTAAGTCAAGTAGAGTTAATCAAAAGACAGAATTGCCTAGTACAATAGGACTTTGATGATTTAGAAATTTGATAGAATGAGACTAAATGCAACAAAATTGGTTAGGATAGCAAGATGCCAATTTTGGGGTATTACATTTTGCCCCTCTTTGAATTGATGTGCAAGCAGCACATTGATTCAAAGAATAGTCTGAATGTGATAGTTGATGAGGTTTTTAGGATTATCTCCAAAATGAAGCTTAACCCTTGGAAGTCGAGGTTAGATTGCCAAGACACCGATCAAATCAAGTTGTAGAATTATCTCCAGGATGAAGCTTGATTCTCTGAAGTCTAAGTTAGATTGTGAAGACCTAGGTCAAATTACCACTTTCGTAAGACTTTCCCTAGAACGAGGCTCAATATCTAGGAGTGAGGGTTATATTTCCCCAATACCTATTGATTAAATGAAACATTATATAGATTTGTAAGACTGTCTCTAGAACGAAGCTTAGTCCTTCGAGACCTGGGTTAGATTGCCCAGATATCGGTAAAAGATTTTTCGAGAGCCATCTCCAAAATGAAGCTTGAATTTCAGGGATTAGGGTTAGATTGCCCCAACACCTTAATGGGGATTTTGAGAATCATTTCCAGAATGAACCTTAATTCTCAGGGATCTAAGTTAGATTTCTCAGATACCTAAAGGTATTTTGAGAACCATCTTCAGAACGAAGCTTGATTCTTAGGGATTTGAGTTAGATTGCTCAGATACCTAACAGTAAGATGACAAGATGCAAGGCACAAAGATGCCCCTAGTGATTCAAGATAGTGGAATATCTAATTTTGACTATGAGGTATGAAAAATTGAACATGCCCCAAGTGATTAGGACTTTTAATTTAGATTAGATTAATTTGAGAATTGATTTGAGATTCAATGATGTAATCATCCTGCCCCCTCGAGAGCGAAATAGAAAGATGACATGCCATGATAGGTAATTTGTAGTACCCCACCCCTAGTCCGATTTTATAACTGAGAAGATTACTTTAGGATGATAGATTACATGTTAGGAAATCATTGAGGCATATGATTTTATTGACCCCATACTTGCATGTGTATGGTTGATGTGTTTATTTTATTTTTCTGTTTGATGTGCCTGATGTGGTTGAGGGACGAAGTCGTAGTTACTTGCTTGCGAGATCCACACGATCGGCTGATCCCTGCCATTGTCTATTATATATTTATATATGTATGTACATGCGGGTTTTGTATGCAGGTTTGCAGGTACTGGGCATTGACTTCCCTGAATTGTCAGAATAAGCGTGCCCTGTCGCAATATCTCAAATGGTAAGAGAGGGGAGATAATACATAGATCCAAAACCCTAACCTAAGCCTAATTGTCCTAGGATTGGACAAGTATCAGTCTGACTACCCTATCTGAATTCGTCTGGTTGACAGTCATTCGTGGATCCCTTCTCTTGAGATTGTTTGGTTTTGTGTCATTTTGATTTCAATTGTTTTATTGTTTATGTGGGTGATTTTATGTGATTATTAATTTATTGATTATAGTTGAATTTAATATTAATTATGTGCCTAAGTTAATTGAGAAAATTAATCTAAAGTCAATTATTTAATTATTTGGAATTAATTGATTATTTAATTGAAATTAGATTTAATTATGCTTGAGTGTATTATTAAATAATTAAATATTTAATTGCATGTTCTAGGATGCTTTAAATATTTAATCTATTTAATATGTATTTTAATTAATAACATGTGCATAATTGAAAATTGAATTGTTTTCAAAAAGTCAAGTTGAGTTGTGCATATAAAGTTATTTTAATTATTAATTAGGATTTTCCTTCAAAATTCTAATTGGAGTTTGATTATAAGTTAATTGCTGAGTCATCTCTGGGATTTGCATGAAATGGGGAAATGAATCCGTAATAGGGGGAATTGCATTCATTTGGAGATTACACAATTTTTTTTTTTGAGGAGGAATTTTTGGAGAGCTTGTGTGCTTTGGATTTTGGGGATTTTGGATTGTTGTGGTTGCTTGTTGGTTTGGCTTCAATGTGCATCTGGATCGGGTGCATGTTTTCTACACAGTTTCAAATCTGCAGGTTGGATTGACTTGAGGAAGAAATTCTACTTTCAGATCTTCAAAGGGATTTCTTTTCAGTTTCTGGCATTGGATCTGAGGTAGGATCTGAAAATCTTATTCTTTGTTTTCTGTTTGCTGTTTGATGAATTTCTGTGACTGATTAATTTCTTGATTATTCCCTTAGATCTGTATGTATTTTCTTTGTTCTAGGTATTAGAGAAAACCTTAAATCTGTTATTATAGGTTTTTATTGAAATTTAACATTGTACCGTTATGCTGGCAAAATTTTGTCAAAAGTTGGTTCATGGTTTTCCTATAAAATGAAAAAAATCAATTTTGTTATATAGTTTTACTATAGGGTTTGAAGAAAATAAATCCCCTATGAAAAGAAAATCAAGTTGTATTAAAAACCCAATTCTGGTACAAAAATAGTTTGCTGGAAAAAAAAAATACAGTAAAAGAAAAATACAGACTTAATATTATAGTCAAGATAAATTTGTATTGAAAAAGAGATAGGAATAAGAATATATTCCTGTAGATTAGAATCAAAAGTTAGTGTATATTTGTTAAAAAACAAACTATATATGTATTTTTTCAATCTCGTCTTTTCATAATTTCATAATTTATTATTCTTTAAAAAAAACAAATACTATACATGCATAAAAGATGTAATATGCATTGCTAAATAAATAAAAATAAATAAACAAACATTGTAAATTGCATTGTAAAATTAATTTTTCTTTTTAAAAAAATTAAATTGAAATTTTTAAAAAGGTAACAAGTACCTTTGGTACCTGCGCATGCAGGTACCTGCCATGCACAGGCCGTACACAGGGCACAGAAGGGAGAAGAGTGAGGGGGGGGGGTGGGGAGGCGGTGGGACCGCCATGTCCCCCCAAGTCATTTTTTTTTAAAAAATTATATTTTAAATTTTGTTTAATTTAAAATTTTATTTTATTTTAATTTTAATTTGTTAATTAATTTAATTAATTTAATTTATTAATCAAGTTTAGTTAATTTTGTCTATTTAATTAGTTTAATAATTTTTGTTAATTATTAATTAATCTTATTTAGTTGATTTAATTGTTAATTAATATAGAATGTTTAAATAAGATTTTTGAATGTAGCTTAATTAGATTTTTAATTTATTTATTTTTAGTTTGGTTATACTAGATTGGTTTTTTAGTTTGTATAAAATGATAGTGATATTAATTTATTTAGAATAGAATTTATATTCTAATTTGTTTAAATGTATTCTTTGAATGGTTATTAGTAATTTAAGTTTACTAATTATTTGAATAAATTTTATTGAAATTCTTTTTGTTATTTAAATAAATGATTTTGTGCTACCTTATCTTTGGGAAATATGGGTTTAGTATTGTTTATTAAATTCATTTTAATAGCATGAATTAATCTTATAATTTGTTGCTTTGGATTCGAGGAATAGGTTCAAATTTGATCCTTTGACAACATGTATTTTGTGCAAGTGTTTAGTTTTGTACCGAAATTGGGTCTTTTTGTCTATTAAGTTCATTAGACGACGTTAGGGAATATTCTTTTCTTATGTCGATGTTGTAATGTTTATGTTAAGAATTCTTCTAGTAGGTTTATTTGTTCTCATGCTTGGATTCAATTATGTCGAATATGGAATTTAAATGCTTTTGATTAGTTTTCAATTACTATGAATGTGAGTGTGTATTCATTGTGCTTGATGTCTCTTCTAGTGTAATCTTTATGGGTTATCGAGAACTAGAAGACCTAGGGAAAAATAGAGGCCGGGGTATGTGTCAGATGATTCTATTTTCAACTATGTGTTGCTGTGTATGTACTTTTTTTATTATCACCCCTGTTTTGATCATTTGGGTTCATGTTGTATTGAGTTTTACTTCATATTCTATAGAGGAGAATATGGTATTGACTTTTATGTCCAATCCACGAGATCATGTGTTTATATTCTTTTGTGAACACTTTGAGAGTGTTTTGTGACATTATGGTTATGTGAGAACCAGTGTGTTCCTATTATTTCATGGAGCAGTCCTGAGGGACATTCTTATCACCTTGTGATCTATGTGAGATTTGTGAGCCTAGGAGAGGTGAATTAGGTGTATCTTAGGGGAGTGGCGTACAATATGGGTTCGGGGCTCAAAAGGGGCTAGTGCTAGGGTAACCTATTGTAAGTTGATTTAATAAGTGATAACCTAATAATAAAACTTGGGAAATAACATTAAATACAAGATTGATATTCTGGTTCCACATGGATTATGTTGAGGGTTTGAGGTCCAGAGTGGCTAGTCCAAGGTAACTCAACCTGATAGACGCTTGAGGGTCCGGGGCCTAGAGAGACCAGTCCAAGGTAACTCAAGTAGTCATCCATGTGATGACACTCCCATAGTATGTAGCCTAAGTCTCCTCCATAGTTGTTTTGCATGTATCGAATGCCTCTAGAATAGCGAGTCTTACGTATCTCTATCTTATTCACCTTGAATTAGAGAGCTTTCAGGATCCTTTCCTTAGCTTGAGCTGTTTGATGTTTGTTATCCGAGTGGGATCTATTGTTATCTCCTTAGCAAGGTGGGAGTGGACCATTTAGGTTCATGAGGTCGGGTGGTAGTGATTCTTTTACCATTTGAGATTCTGATGTTCGTGTACCAGTGCTGGATGATCCTTGTGGCAGTTGTTCCTTCTTGATCTTCATTGATGGAGTTGTGTTCTTCTTTCTCTTCTTCTTGTGATCATGTATCTTTGTATCATTTATTTAGAGATATCATGTGTACTTCTTTTTGGTTATTGTATTACATACCCTGTGACATGTGCAATGGATGTAGGTTTATGGATACCTTATGGTACCAATTGTATTTATGTTATCTTTGATGTGATGTTGCTTTTACCTTTCATTGTTTATATGAGATTTGTAATTGTACCTAATCTAATTTAATTAATTATGTAAACGTATTCTATGTCATGGGACCCTTGAGAGTTGTAACCTATGTTAGTTATTGTATTGTTGTGAGTAAATGGTAATTGCTTCTGCAATGTTGTTTATCTTGTATGTTAACTTTAAAAAATAATTATTCTACAAACTTAGATGCATGTTTAGGTTAAGTTCTCCTAGGTTCCATGGTGGGGCATCACATAATTGATAGCGAAAGATTGCAAATAGAGATAAAATCAGAGATCTAGAAGAACTCAGAACAAATTAAGGAAGAATCGAGAACATGCAAAAGCGATTTGGAGTGATCTGGAGGTCCGGTTGACCAAGTTTGACCATGGTTGACCAAAATTAACTAGAGTTGACTTTTGATGAAAAATATGAAGAAGTTGAGAAAATGATGATGAGATGTGATTCTGTCAAGAATACGACATCAGAAGGTCGACTGCACAAGCGTCTGATCACGTCAGACTCATAAATTTTAAAATACAATTTTGAGCTATGTAGAAGTGTCAGATTTCAATTTTGATCCCAAAAATGGATTCAGAGTGGTCGATTTAGCCAAGGGTGAAGTTTTCATGTAAAACAGAGCACTTTTGAAAATCAGGTCTAAACCTATATAAGGCCCAGAAGTGTCATTTTCAATTCATTTGCAACCTTTGACTTTTGGTGATTTAGAGAGCTCAGGGTGAGATGGAGAGTGTACCAGTGAGATTGCACTGATTTGAGCACTCCTGACATCACAGCCGGTCGGCGGACTATGACCCACCTGTGAGTAGTCAATAACTTAGCTTGCATTTCAAATTTTTTACGCATTTTGATAGATTTAAGTTTATTTAGGGCAGTTTTAGGAACTTTCTCGCCAAACTCCATGCGAGGAAACAGTTTCCTCACAGGAGCCCGGAAAGGTGTCTCGCACAAGAAAAGACCCAAAGAGGGCTTCCTCGTGTGGGACACCTCTGCAAGCTCACGTGAGGTGGTCGAAAATACCATGCAAGAAATACTCCTCAGGGAAGATCTCTTGTGCAAGTTGAGATAAAGGCTCACGCGACAACCAAATCCTATGCGGGAAACTGCTACAGAGAACCAAGGTTTATGCCCAAATTTGCATAGAAATAGCAATGTAGAGCATCAAAGAGTCAATCTTAGGATAGCGTTATAGCTTAAATTTTAGTTTTTCTTTGAAAAACCATCATGATTGAGGATATTGATCATGTGTTGTTACTTGTATTGCAGGTTGACTTCCCAAACATTGTGTTTCGTTCTCACCAGCCTATGATTGGGGTGATAATATGATAGCTAGATGATGTCGAGTCAACACACATTGATGGCCTAGGTTTGTCATATCTACGTGATGTACCTGATATCCAAGTAAATCATGAATTTCTGGGTGCACTGGTCAAGTGTTTCCATTCAGAGATGAACACTTTCCATTTTCCACAAGGGGAGATGACAGTGACCCCATGTGTGGAGTATGACACATAGCCTAGAGCGAGCACATTGGCACTCAGAGAGATCTTCCAGGATGATCTAGTGATGGGACAGGTGATCCCATGGGATGACTTGATCAGCTAGTATGGTGCAGGGCATATATTGGCAGTTGTATTAGTAGCGTTCCTGGGCTGCTACTTGATGCCAGACAAAGGGCAGCATAGATTGGAGTGTGGTTGGGGTAGGATTCTATAGAGGATGTTACAACAGCCACTTGTGAGATTTGGATGGGGTCAGTGCATCTTAACACAGATGTATCATGAGATATACGAGATTGTGTATTAGAGTTCATGGAGCATGGCTGCAAAAGTGGTGATACTACAGATATGGGCTTGGGAGCATCTTCTCATATGTAGGCCATTTCTTCATGATACTAGACAGCCATTAGAGCCTTACATATACAGGTATGATGGCCTGATGACTCAGCCTGTGCCAGATAAGATTGAGCAATGGCAAGCTCAGCTGGATGACATGGTAGAAGTGGTATGGAAACCATGGGTAGTGACAGAGGTTTGGGATGATGCCAGACATGAGATGCCACACATGTTTTGTTCACATTCTTTGATCGGTCACACGATCAATATTATTGAACGGTTTTCGCTATCACAAGTCTTGAGGCAATATGGGAGGCCACATGACATATCCCAAGAGTACTATGCCTATGCTCGCTTCACCAATGAGGTGAAGAAGGGCTGTATGGTGAGAATGGATCAGGGGCAATGTATGATAGAGGCATAGGTAGTGCCAGCTTGGGGGAATTACATGGTGGTGGTGATTGATGGGGGGATGATACTAGCATACAAGGATCATCTATTGGCACATCTGTTCCCCTGGTTCACAGATCCAGTGGGTATGGGTCAGTAGGTGGCACAATTGCTACCATAGCAGTAGGTGGCCCAGTAGTAGATACCATGATAAAGGACCTGACATACTTACATTCTTCCAAGATCGATGGGGATAGATCCTAGTGCAGGTAGCAGTGGAGGCCAGGATAGGTTGAATAGGTAGAAGATTGTTGAGACATCACAACAGTCACTAGCCATAGATATATAGGATGAGACCATGCAAGATCAGGCTACACAGGGCCCCCTCCTAGAGATCAGGTCACTCAACTACAGGAGGCACTACAAAGGAGTCGAGAGAGGGTGTGATAGCAACAGAGGGAGGTGAACGATCTCCATATACAGGTGGCTATCAGAGATACCCAAGTGGTAGAGAGAGATCGAGAGATCAAAGAGCTGTGGGAGGCATTAGCAAGAGCACAGATAGACACCTGATATGAGGCCACTCAGTCAGCCTATTATTATGTTGGATATGTAGGTGCAATGCTAGAGGTAGCGGACCAGGTTCCACAATTTTCAAAGTATGCTAGGACACCAATAGTACCACAAGGACCTCCCCCACAGGTGCCACAATAGGTAGACATGCCACCTCCCCCATCTCCTCTAAGTGGCGATGGCCAGGGCTAGATTAGGATTAAGAGATTATGATGTATTGTAGCCCCATTTTTTATAGACTGCGCTTGAGCAGCACCATTTTTATACTAACACTCTTGATATATATATATATATATATATATATATATATATATATATATATATATATATATATATATATATATATATATATATATATATGAGCTCATCTTGTGGTATCATTATACTTGTGTATATTTCTTTAGATGTGTATGCTTTATGAGATGTACCCTAAATGTTTAGATGGATAGATATGAGATGTATGGCATGCATGGATAATAATATGCACGTGTGTTTTTTATTGTTATGTATGTATGCAATGTGAAATGCAATGATGAATAAATGTAATGTATGATTTGATTTATGCTTATGATGAATGCACATGTATATGAATAAGTAAATGTGAATGTATGTATATGGATTATGAGAATGCACTTTGATGGATGTAATGCAATGTATGTGATACTAATCATCTCATGCGGGATATTGCAATACACGATAGATACTAACCAAAAGAATATTCTTGAAGATCGAGAGCAAGGATCAGACACTTGTGCAATCAAGGTGAACCCAAGATGTAAGATGAGAAACCTCATACAAACCTAGAAGAATACAACAAAGAGAACCACAAAGTACTACTGCAATGCAAGCCTAGAATGAAAATACAAACCTAATCTAGACACAATCCCTAGGACTTGGTTGCTAGACCCATTAGATAGTTATCATCATAGAGAGTTTGGTATCGGATGATCCCAAGGTGTCATACAACTCTCATTGATATAAAAGTCATGAGAATATGAATATGACATCAGTCTTTACATTTGTCAGAATGAGGTGTAAGCATTTTAGTACCCTGCCCCTAGTCCATTTTTATAAAGGTTATGATTACTTTAGGATGATAGATTATATGTTAGGAAATCATTGATGCGTATGATTATACTTACCCATACTTGCATGTGTATGGTGTTCATGTATGCTTTAATATTTCTACTTGTTGTGCTTGATGTGGTTGAGGGACGGAGTCGTAGTTGCTTGTGAGATCCACATGATCGGTCGATCCCCACCATTGTCTATTATATCTCTATACATATATGCACATGCTTGTCTCTTATGTAGGTTTGTAGGTACCGGGCATCGACTTGCCTAAATTGTCAGGATGAGCATTCCCTATCGCTAATCTCAATGGTAAAAGAGGGGAGATAATATTCAATTCCAAATCCTAACCTAAGCCAATTATTGTCCTAAAGTAGGGGACAAGATTCTGTGTTTCCACCCTTCTAAACTCGTCCAATTGGCAAGAGTTTATAGCTATGTCCTGAGTATGAATGTGGGTCCTTAGGTCTTTTTGATTCTTTGATTTGTGGCATTTGGTGTGATTTCTATATTTAGATTATTCTAATATTGGGTGTGGTTGAAATATTTAATTAATGAGAATTAATTAAATAAATTCATCTTAGAATTATTCAATCATGAATTTAACCTTTGCTCAATTAAAATGTATTTATTAAATTAAGGGTTATTTCAGCATGTGTTATTTATGTTAACTAATTGTTTTAATTTTTAATTGATTAAAGGCATTAAGTTGCACATTCATAATTGAATGACATTGAATTAATAATATTAGTTAAAGTATGATTAACTATTTTTCAACAAAAGTCAAAGTGGAGAGGAGACTCTAGTTCAATTGAACTGAACTATAAACTAAGAGTTGATTTTCATGCAAAGCTCTCTTGGAGTCGAGTTTGTACTCATGCATGTGAAAGGAGATTCCTTTAAGTATTGGGAGTTTTAGCCATTATTGGGGTACACAATTTTTGGAGGAGGAATTTTGGAGACAAGTTTGGAGAGATAGTTCTTAGAAAAGCTTGGAATCTATTTTCTTCATTCTGGACATCGTTGAATCTATATAATTTGGATTGAGGTAGGTTTTGAATTTATTACTATTAATATTTTTCAGAATGCCTGTAGGAAATTGTAGAAAGTGTCTTCCTCGTGCCTGTTGGATTTGAATGTTGAGAAGTTTTGTATGTTTATTGCAATTTGATTTGAATAGTTTCGCCTATCTATTTTGTAATTTGATGGTTTTGAGGAATCTGTAAAAATGATATTAGAAAGCCCAATTGGACTAAGGTTTTGATCTTTGTTGAAAATTAGTGTAGTAAATATTTGTGTTAAGAGAGTTTTCTTGTTATTGTGGGATATCTCTTGGTAATCATGTATTATTGTATCGATTAATATGTATATATATATATATATATATAAAATCCTGATTTGTTTTAAAAATTAAATTAACTTTGAAATTTGACTAATATTGAATTGGTTTTTAAATTAAAAAATATATATAAATAGCAAACATGAAATTTTGGTAGTTTATATATATAAAAAAAAGGGGATGTTATTTTTTAAAAAAAAATTTGTTAAAGCGAATATTAAATTGAATAGGGTTTTAGGGCTACGAACCCCCCCCAAACATCCACACGGTAACCCATGGAAGGGTTGCCATGCGGTAGTACCCAGAGGTACTATCGCATGACAGTCCTCCCTTGGGAGGGGCTATCGTGCGGCAGTACCCAAGGGTACTATCGCACGTCAGTCCCCCATGAGGGGTTGTCGTGCAGCAGTGCCTCTAGTATTGTCACACGGTACTACGACTTTTATTAATTTCATTTTCAAAAGAGACTTTTTTATTAGTTGTGTATTTTATTATTATTAAGTTTTTTTTAATATTTTATATTATTAAGTTATTAAATTCTTTAATCATTATTTAATGATTAGTTAAAATTTTTGGTAATTAATATAATCAGTTTTGTTAAATAATTTTTGTTTAAATAATAATGTTAGATTTTAAAGTATGTTTTTATATTAATTAAGATATAATGTTTATATCTCTAAATTAAAAGGAGTTTTTGTTTAAATAAGTATTGTGTATATTTATGATTTTCTATAAGTTATTTTAGGGGCACTTTTATTGTTTGAAAGGTGTTTTGATTTAAATTTAGTAGTTGGAAGATTTAATAAATGCATGATTTTTACCTTGAAGTATAGTTGTAATTGAAAAGATGTTAGTTTTAGGAACTATGAATATGCTCCTAATTGGTAGATTATCTTTTCTTGTTGTTCGACCATATGTGTTTAGATAGGGGAATGTTTATACCTTGGATCTTATTTGAGAATGTTAAACCATGCTTTGGACTTATATGCCATTATTTTTTATATTAAAACTAAGGGGTTAGAATCATCCATTAGAGGGTGTAAAATCCAGAGGTGGGTTTTGGTTATCTTTTTACCATGTTGTTTTCCTTGCATGCGTTGTTAGGTTGTTTAAGATGTTCTAACCCTAGGTGGGTTTGTACTTGGTGTTTTCGGGTCTTGCATGTTGGATCTTGATGTTGTGATTCATGAGTTGTGTTAACTCAAAGTTCATTTTGATCTTGTGAAACCCTAGGGTAGGTCATGTAAGTGTATATCAAGAAGTGGCTTGTAATTAGTGTCGGAGCTCGGAAGAGGCTACTAGGAGATCCCATTACAAGTAGTTTAACAAGTGATAATTAATAAACATTGGGGATTTAAAATGAAACTAATAAGATATTATGAGCCTCGCCCATGCCTAAGTTTCTGATTGAGTTTGACTAGGATGGGAGTGAGAAGATGCTTGCCGCCTTTATGGACTGGATATGGCATAGTTAGTACCTTGTCTACACGAGTGGTTACTAAGACCACATAGAGTCACTAGGGCACTGGGGTCTGAAGAGACTACCAGGATAACCTTAGAGTTGGCTTGTGTGATGATACTTCCTTTATGCATCTTAGGTTTCCTATGTGTTTTGGTTACCTTTGGTAGAGTATGTTTATCTTATTGTACTTTTTGTACCTTTGAGTTAGAAGCTTTCAGGATCTTTTCCTTAGCTTGTTATGTTGTTGTTTGTTACCTGAGTGGGATCTGATGTTATCTCCTCAGTACGGTGGGAGTGGACCGTTTAGGTTTACGAGGTTGGGTGGTAGTGATTCTTTTGCCATTTGAGATTCTGACGTTTGTGCACCGAGGCTGGATGATTCATGTGGCAGTTGTTCTTTCTTGATCTTCATTGATGAAGATGTGTTCTTGTACTTCTTTCTTCTTGTGATCTTGTATCATTGTTTCAGTTTTTCAAAGTTATCATGTTGTACTTCTATTCAGTTATTGTATTGCATACCCTACGGCATGTGCAGTGGATGTAGATTATTATGGTTACCTCATGGTGCTATAATACCCCAAAAATGGGCTATAAGTTCATTAATCTCCTACATCATCAAATCATACAAAATTGACATCAAAGTCCTAACCTAAGGCACATCTAAACATCATCGAATCATAATTGATTATCTTAAATTCTGCATCGGGGAATATTCCTAGCAATATTCTTAATTATCTTAATTAAATTTAATTTTATAATTATTTGGCAATAAATCACATTTATCCTAAAGTTTGATTAATTGAATATTTTCATATTTAATTAATTAGATTTAATATTTGCCACTTAATTATGTAATTAAATTTAATTCTATCTATTATTAATTGTATTATTTAATTTTGACAATAAATCTAATATCATATGAATAATTGATTAAATTCTTATTTAATTAATTAAAGCGAGTTGTCATTATTTAATAATATAGTTTTTAATAAAAGTTTGATTAAATAATTGATTAACCCATAAATCAATTGTTTTATTTTTAAAAGCAGTTAAGTTGGAAATAAATCACTTTATTATTAAATTAATTCATAAATAAAACATGCACAATCATAAAAGCAAACAACTATCAATTATCAATTAAAGCTAAACTCTATTTTGAGTTAAAACTTAGCTTTTGCATGTTTTTGTGAGTTAATTATCCTTTATTTAAAAATAACTCAAAAATCAACCTGAGTTATTTGAGTGATTTATGGCTTTTATTCATGCACCTCCAAAGCCCTGGATTTCTATAAAAACAAGGCTCGGCTCTTCATAATTCATCTCTCAATCATCTCGCAAATTGCAAACTTACTCTACAGGAATCATAGCATATCAGATTTAGAGAATTTGCACAATTGGAGCTTGAAAGAATCAACTTGCGAATTCAAAGCTTTGTGAGATCAATTTCAATTGCATAGTTTTCATATCATAGCATAGAATTTCATAGCTTTGCATATCATTGTTAGATAGATCAATTCATAGCATATCAATTTCATCTAGCATAGATTCATATCAGTTTTTATCATTCTTATTGCATAGAAAATATAAAAAATATAGATTAATTGCATTCAATTTCATATCTAGATCAATTGCATTCAAATCCTTCATTTAGGTGTCGTCTAGGTCACTGATCTCAATTACAATCTGAGAACATTAATCTCGCACCTATTAGAAGGTAGTAAATCGCTTGGTTAGATAGCTTTCAATTTTGCATGATTTGATTATAGCTAACCTCTAATGTTTTACTGAAGTGTTGTGTCTACAGATCAGGTACAATTTTCACACACACACGTGCTAATTGTATTTATGTTATCATGTTTATGATGTTGTATTTATCTTTTAGTTGTTCTCTTGGGATTCATAATTATATCTTATCTAATTTAATTAATTAACTCTTTCGTAATCTACGTCAAGGAACCCTTGAGAGTTGTAACCTTTGTTAGTTGTTTCTTTTTGCTATGCTTTGTTTCTGCATTGTAAGACTTTGATGTTGTTGAATGTTAACACTTTAAAAAAAGAAAATTATTTTGCAAACTTAGTAGCATGTTTAGGTTAAGTTCTCTTGGGTTCCCTGGCGGGGCATTACACTTGGTATCAGAGCACCAAGTTCTACATTGGGAACTCTGGGAAGTTGTGTGCCCATTAGATGTCTAAACTGGTAAACTTGAAACCAAACATAGACATATAACTCTTTTGTATTTTGATAACCATTAAACTACATCTAAACATTTATGCTTTGCTTTCTCTTTAATGTCTTTGAGATATCACCTTTTCTAGTGTTTGTCATAGGTGTTTGAACTGTTTATTACATATGGTTACCTTCTCTAATGCATCTAGGGTGAAATACCTTGGATTTCATGAAGTGATTACTCCCTTGAGTGTGGCTACTACTAGTCACCTTGTTATATGGATGTGTTATGATTGATGATTTATTTTTGGTTGATTTATGAATTGTTCGTGATGTATATGGGCTAGCATTGAAATTTTTGAACTTTCTTATGATCGTCTTCTCGTTATCTATTTTTGTGATGCTAGTCACACTTGATTTATTGTTGAAATTGAGATATCTCATGATTTAATGTTGGACTTATGTTTCCCCATTTGGGTTTTACCTTTGCGAGTTTTATGGTGGCTACTCTGAATGTTTGGTAATGGTGGCCTTGTTCTGTGATAAGTATTGTTTCTATCATGTTCATCATGAACCCATGATAGTATGTATAATGGAGGACATCATAGAGATGGTACTATATGTGCTGTGGGATATTAGAATCATTGTGTATCCTTTATGTTTGCATAAGTATTGCATTAACTAGATAGATTTTCATGAACTCCTCAATTTTATTATTTGTTGTGAATGTGTTCTTTATGCGATTGAACCTAGATGTTTTCTATGATGATGAATGAATAAAAGTTTTGATTTATTTGAATTTAAAATGAATAATTGATCAATGTGATTTTCAATTTGTTCCTACACTAGATATTATATTATTCTTAATGACTACATATCATGTTCCTACCCTATGATTTGATTTTAGATGTTATGTTTTGTTTTTAGTTAATATTTTATGTTTGGGGTATATGTATCCTCATTTGTTTGTAGGCTTCCAGGAGTAAGCCTAATCCTAGGGGGGGTGGATGTAGTACCCCGCCCCTAGTCCATTTTTATAAAGGTTATGATTACTTTAGGATGATAGATTATATGTTAGGAAATCATTGATGTGCATGATTATACTTACCCCATACTTGCATGTGTATGGTGTTCATGTATGCTTTTATATTTTTGCTTGATATGGTTGAGGGACGGAGTCGTAGTTACTTGCTTGCGAGATCCACACAATCAGCCGATCCCCGCCATTGTCTATTATATCTCTATACATATATGCACATGCTTGTCTCTTATGAAGGTTTGCAGGTATCGGGCATCGACTTCCCTAAATTGTCAGGATGAGCATGCCCTATCACTAATCTCAATGATAAAAGGGGAGATAATATTCAGTTCCAAATCCTAATCTAAGCCAATTATTGTCCTAAAGTAGGGGACAAGATTATGTGTTTCCACCCTTCTAAACTTGTCTAATTGGCAAGAGTTTATACCTATGTCCTGAGTATGAATGTGGGTCCTTAGGTCTTTTTGATTCTTTGATTTGTGGCGTTTGGTGTGATTTCTATATTTAGATTATTCTAATATTGAGTGTGGTTGAAATATTTAATTAATAAGAATTAATTAAATAAATTCACCTTAGAATTATTCAATCATGAATTTAACCTTTTCTCAATTAAAATGTATTTATTAAATTAAGGGTTATTTCAGCATGTGTTATTTATGTTAACTAATTGTTCTAATTTTTAATTGATTAAAGGTATTAAGTTGCACATTCATAATTGAATGACATTGAATTAATAATATTAGTTGAAGTATGATTAACTTCTTTTCAACAAAAGTCGAAGTGGAGAGGAGACTCTAGTTCAACTAAACTGAACTGTAAACTAAGAGTTGATTTTCATGCAAAGCTCTCTTGGAGTCGAGTTTGTACTCATGCATGTGAAAGGAGATTCCTTTAAGTATTGGGAGATTTAGCCATTATTGGGGTACACAGTTTTTAGAGGAGGAATTTTGGAGATAGGTTTGGAGAGATAGTTCTTCAAAAAGCTTGGAATCTGTTTTCTTCATTCAGGACATCATCGAATCTATATAATATGGATTGAGGTAGGTTTTGAATTTATTACTATTAATCTTTTTCAAAATTCTTGTAGGAAATTGTAGACAGTATCTTCCTCGTACCTGTTGGATTTGAATGTTGAGAAGTTTTGTATGTTTATTGCAATTTGATTTGAATAGTTTCGCCTATCTATTTTGTAATTTGATGGTTTTGAGGAATCTATAAAAAGAATATTAGAAAGCCCAATTGGACTAAGGTTTTGATCTTTGTTGAAAATTAGTGTAGTAAATATTTGCGTTAAGAGAGTTTTCTTGTTATTGTGGGATATCTCTTGGTAATCATGTATTATTGTATCGATTAATGTGTGTGTGTGTGTGTGTGTGTGTGTGTGTGTGTGTGTCTATATATATATATATATATATATATATATATATATATATATATATATATATATATATATATATATATATATAATCCTGATTTGTTTTAAAAATTAAATTAACTTTGAAATTCGACTAATATTGAATTGGTTTATAAATTAAAAAATATATATAAATAGCAAACATGAAATTTTGGTAGTTTATATATATATAAAAAAGGGGATGTTTTTTTTATAAAAAATTGTTAAAGCGAATATTAAATTGAATAGGGTTTGAGGGGCTGCGAACCCCCCCAAACATCCACACGGTAACTCATGGAAGGGCTACCATGCGGCAGTACCCGAAGGTACTGTCACAAGACTATCCTCCCTTGGGAGGGGCTATCATGCTGCAGTACCTAGGGGTACTGTCGCACGTCAGTCCCCCATGAGGGGTTGCCGTGTAGCAGTGCCTCTGGTACTATCGCACGATACTAAGACTTTTATTAATTTCATTTTCAAAATAGACTTTTTTATTAGTTGTGTATTTTATTATTATTAAGTTTTTTTTAATACTTTATATTATTAAGTTATTAAATTCTTTAATCATTATTTAATGATTAGTTAAAAATTTTGATAATTGTTTTAATTAGTTTTGTTAAATAATTTTTGTTTAAATAATAATGTTAAATTTTAAATTATGTTTTTATATTAATTAAGATATAATGTTTATATCTCTAAATTAAAAGGAGTTTTTGTTTAAATAAGTATTGTGTATATTTATGATTTTCTATAAGTTATTTTAGGGGCACTTTTATTGTTTGAAAGGTGTTTTGATTTAAATTTAGTAGTTGGAAGATTTAATAAATGCATGATTTTTACCTTGAAGTATAGTTGTAATTGAAAAGATGTTAGTTTTAGGAACTATGAATATGCTCCTAATTGGTAGATTATCTTTGCTTGTTGTTCGACCATATGTGTTTAGATAGGGGAATGCTTATACCTTGGATCTTATTTGAGAATGTTAAACCATGCTTTGGACTTATATGACGTTGTGTTTTATATTAAAACTAAGGGGATAGAATCATACATCAGAGGGTGTAAAATCCAGTGGCGGGTTTTGGTATAGTATGTTTATGTTGTTGTTTGTTACCTGAGTGGGATCTGATGTTATCTCCTCAACACGGTGGGAGTAGACCATTTAGGTTCACGAGGTTAGGTTGTAGTGATTCTTTTACCATTTGAGATTCTGACGTTCATGCATCGACGCTGGATGATCCATGTGGCAGTTGTTCTTTCTTGATCTTCATTGATGAAGATGTGTTCTTGTACTTCTTTCTTCTTGTGATCTTGTATCTTTGTTTTAGTTTTTCAGAGTTATCATGTTGTACTTCTATTCAGTTATTGTATTGCATACCCTGCGGCATGTGTACTGGATGTAGATTATTATGGTTACCTCATGGTGCTAATTGTATTTATGTTATCATTTTTATGATGTTGTATTTATCTTTCAGTTGTTCTCTTGGGATTCATAATTATATCTTATCTAATTTAATTAATTAACTCTTTTGTAATCTATGTCAAGGAACCCTTGAGAGTTGTAACCTTTGTTAGTTGTTTTTTTTATATGCTTTGCTTCCGCATTGTAAGACTTTGATGTTGTTGAATGTTAACACTTTAAAAAAAAATTTATTCTGCAAACTTAGTAGCATGTTTAGGTTAAGTTCTCTTGGCTTCCCTGGCGGGGCATTACAAGCATTAAGGAAAAAGAAGCCAGAATGACCTAAACACCTATTCCTTTTGATTTAGCAAGTTAACATAAGCATCAATGCACTGTTGCTAGGATGACCTAAATGTTGCTTGTGTACAAACACACCAGACACATGAGAGTAGCTTCTTTTGCTAAGTATAATAAGAATGCTCGCAGTGACCCTTACGTTCACTTCAGTAGGATGAGCGTTTGAACATTCACTTGTAGCAAAAGAAGTCACTCAAACAGACAAGGAGAAGAACCAACCTCACCAAAGTTTCCATATAAAAGGAGTCGAGGTACACATGGCCATCCAACACAAGATGAAGGCTCTCATAGTAGACACCCCTCTTATATGGATTCCTTGGATCATTGGAACTAAACCAACAAATAGAAAGCAAAGAAAAGATCATGCCCCCAGTCCTGTTAGCTCTCAGTTAAGATAGACATCTTTGAGTTGCTCAAGGAGGAATGATAAAGGGAAAAGGACAAGCACACACAAAAAAGAAAATCTCAGCATGTCTCAGAGAGTTCACAAATTTAATTTTAAGTTTTTTAGTTTCAACAGATTGATGTCAGATCGGAAGTATATAGCACGTTCATGAGAAGTCTCATCAGGACGGCGATAGTAAATAGACACGAGAGACAGTCTCAAGGAGAGATTGTATTGCTAATGAAGTATCAGTAGGCAGACACAATGAGAATCACTGGTGTCTGATGTGAGGAAGATCCTAGGCTAAGCATCAGTAGGTAGACATAGTGAGAACCACTGGTGACTGATGTGAGGAAGATCCTAAGCTAAGAATTAGTAGGTAGATGCAGTCAGAACCATTGGTGACTTATGCGAGGAAGATCCTAAGCTAAGCATTAGTAGGAAGACATAGTGAGAACCACTGGTGATTGATGTGAGGAAGATCCTTTGAAAAGATAGGACAATGCCCCCTAGACCAAGAAGGGTGCCCCCAAGTGTGACTAGTTTCAATCCATGTAAAGTCGAGCATAATCTCGAAGATAACTGAGAGAAAGTGCATGAGCAAGAAAACTAAAGAAGGAAAATAGGAAAGCAACTGTATAGGACCAAGTGGTGCTATGATAGGTATAGCATTGTAGAACAAGAGGTGCCTCTTTACTAGGTTTTTGCTATCTTGGTAGGATTTATTCCTTTTGCTACCATGATGCCTGTTTACCAGGTTTTCATCAATGACACATTTTTTTTTTTCAATTTTTTTTTTGTATTTTTACGCTTTTTATTTTTTTTGGTTGATGCATCAAAGTGCCTAGTTACTAGGTTTTCACTAAGATGATCATTTTTTTTAGGATATTTTGCAATTTTTAGGATTTTTTTTAGAATAGTATGTACATGGAGCATTCAGAAGATGTCTCATCTATAAAATCACTTCAAATGTAGAGTGTTGATTGGCTCTTTGAGCTATTCTCCTCCAGAAGTAGAGATTTGATAGGCACTAGACCCAAACACTGTAGTAACAATACACAGACCAAGCCAATTTGGTTCAAACTTTCCCTTTTGGATCTATTGTTGTTGATTCTTAGGGTTCTCTCTTAGAATGAGATCACCCACTTGGAAGTCCCTTCGTATAACTTTCTTATTATAGCTCTTGGACATCTATTTCTGATATGCTCAAAGATGATCGAACGCCACTTGATGACGCTCATCTAGTAGTTCTAGCTCTTGTAGTCAAGATATTCTAATGTCTTCATCAATGATGAGGCCTTTTAGAGAGACTCACAAAGTAGGAATCTTGACCTCAATAGGGAGTACAACATCTGCACCATAAACTAAAGCAAAGGGTGTGACCCCTGTTGGTGTTTGAATACTTATTCTATAAGCCCATAAAGCCAGATTGATCTGGAGGTGCCAATCTCTACCAGATTTATGAACTATGCAGTGCAGGATCTTAAGGATTGCCTTGTTTGATGCTTTCACCTATCCATTATCCTAGGGATAATAGATGGAAGACCAATGCTGAGTGATTTTAAACTAGAGAAAAGCTCTTTCAGATCCTTATTCTTGAACTACCCCCCACTGTCAGTGATTATTGAGGAGGGTACACCATACCTATTGGCATTAAGTATGATTGTCATTAGTGACTACACTTATTCAGACTCTGCGTGTTTACCAAGAAGAACAGTGTTTACCGAGTAGAATAGTGTTTACCAAGCATAACAGTGTTTACCAAGCAGAGCAATGTTTACCGAGCAGAGCAGTGTTTACCGAGAAGAACAATGTTTACCGAGCATAACAGTGTTTACCGAGTGCCAGCACAGTAAACAGGGAATTCAGTCTCTATCGAGTGACACTATATCTACCGAGTCTCCATTATATACCGAGTTCGAAACTACAACCAAGTGGTTAGTATGGACTGGGCCTCCACTTCTACCGAGTGCATTACGATGTCGAGTAACGTAGTGGATGTCGAGTATCAGAAAGTCACCGAGTTAGTTTGCAGTAACCGAGTCACTATATTTGGGCCGACTCAGTAATACTTGTGTTTTCTTGTTTAGAGCTGACTTTTGTTATTGTTTTGTAATTATTTTAATTGATATATAAACAATGTTTTTTATCCTATCAAAGTGTGTGAAAAAGTAAGAAGCAAAAAAGAGAAGAAAGGCAGAGATAAGTGAATTACAAAGCGATACAACAGTATAAGAAGTAGCAGAGACATATCTATCATAGAAGGTGATCAGTACATCAGAGAATCTCAATCAGCAAGAACAGTTGCAAGTAAGAGATCTACTGTTTCACCTAATAGGTGAATCAGCCCCAAATCCTTTAACCGGGTAGACTTAACAATCTTTGCAAAAATCTCTTAACCGAGTGCATACTTCTTTGTATGTTTGTAAATCCTCTAACAAGGTGGACCTAGCAGTCCTTATTGCTCCTAACAGGTCAGATCATCAGAAGTGATCATTGTAAGCCTTAACCGGCAAACTTTATATTGCAGTATTGAAGTTTAGTGGGTTTCATCCCCACCCCAATTTTTCTTTCTATTTGGAAGGTTTCTGGGTCACCAAATCTCTGTGTTTAAAGTGTTATGAATGTTTTATTCTTTCTATTACTCATGCATACAGTTAGCTTATCAATCTAGTGTCATTGAGAATATGGTTGAGATCTAAAGTTAATAAAAGTTTTGAAGTTACTGATTCACCCCTCCCCTCTCAGTAACCTAACTAGTCTTGAATATTTCCAACAATACTTGCAGATGATGTAGTTCAGGATAAACATGGCTACAGACTTGCCATTTGCTATAGTCAGAGGTACTGCCTCAACCCATTTAGTGAAATAGTTTGTATCGGTGATAATGAACTTGTGTCCATTTGATGAAGAAGGGTGAATCCAACCCACCAAATCAAAGGCCCATTGTTGGAATGGCCAAAAGGTAATGAATGGGATTAGCTCCTTGGCGGGAGCATGAATTAGATTCCCATGAAGTTGACACTATTTACAAGCCTTGGCATATTGTATAGCTTCTTTCTCCATATTAGGCCAATAGTAACCATCTCTAATAAGTTTACAAGCCAATGTTAGACCACTTGAATGGGATTGAGAGATGCCTTCATGCACCTCAACTAATGCACGTTTGGACTCATTGGGTTTTAAACACCTAAGGAGGGTACCATCTAGACCTTGCCTATACAAGTCATTAGCTATGATAACATACCGTGAAGCACTATAGATTAGGTGATGTTTCTCATTCTAGGTTTAAGTGTCTGGAACAATCTGGTCATGGAGGTAGGAGTAGATATGATGGTAGCAGGATGAGTCATGTCTAATGACTGAACATATCATCCTAGATTTGAGGGACTCATGGGTTGGGTAGCGTAACATCTCCACTAGGAATTCATGTCAGAAGTCATTTTCTAGCATTTGTAACATGGAAGCAAGAGTGGCCATAGCATCAGCTGCTTTGTTAGTTGCTCGTAGAATCTATTGGAAAGTGACATGTGAAAAGTATTTTCTTAGGTCATCAACCATCCTTTTGTAAGGTACTAGTTTGTCATCCTTTGTTTGATAAATGTCATTGACTTGGTTGATGATAAGCTGTGAAGCTCTAAAGATCTTGAGCTCATCTACTCTCCATTCTATGGCTATATTCATGCCATTGATTAGGGCTTCATACTCAGCAATTTTTTTTGTATAAGGAAACAACATTTTGTATGCCTTTGGTAAAGAGTACCTCTGTGGTGTAATGAATAGTATTCCGGCACCTAACCCCTACTAGGTAAATGATCCATCAAAGAACATGGTCCATGTCTGATGTGTGAGAAGCATTATGGACTCATCTGGAAACTCAATGTTCAATGGTTGATAATCTATGATAGGTACTTCAGCCAACTGATCTGCAATTTATTTTCCTTTAATGGCTTTTCTCTCTATATAATCAATGTCAAACTCACTAAGTATCATGACCCATTTCGCTAATTGACTTGTAATGGCAGCTTTATTGAGCAAGTACTTTAATGGATCAATTTTTTTAATAAGACATGTGGTGTGAGCAAGCATGTAATGCCACAATTTCCATGAAGAAAATACCACTACTAGGCAAGCTTTCTTAATGACAGAATAGTTCATTTCATAAGAGACCAAAGTTCTACTAATGTAATAAATAGCCCTTTCTTTGTTGTTCTGATCTTCTTGAGCCAGTAAGACACCTAGTGATGTGTCTGTAGCAGAGATATAGAGAATGAGTGGTTTTCCATGAATAGGAGGCATCGATATTGGTGGATTGGAAAGAAACTGTTTGATCTATTGGAGCCCTTTCTCACATTCTTCGTTCCACTCATAGGTCACACCTTTATGTAGGGTCTTGGTGAATGGTTGTGACTTGTCTGCTAGTTGTGCAATGAAGCGTTAGATATATTGTAACCGGCCTTGGAGACCTCTCATTTGACTAATGTTGTGTGGTGGGGGCATCTCCATAATAGCTTGAACCTTCTCAGGATCAACCTCTATGACCTTAGCAGATATGATGTAACCTAATAGTTTACCAGATGTGACTCCAAAGGAACACTTTTTTGGATTGAGCCTTAAACTAAATTGTTCCATTTGATCTAATATAGGACCTAGATCTACAAGATGCACTTTCCATTCCATGCTCTTAGCTAATTTATCATCCACATAATCTTCCATCATCTTATGCATCATGTCATGAAAGATGGTGGTGATAGCTCTTTGATATGTGGCTCTAGAATTTTTAACCCCAAAGGGCATGACATTCCAATAGAAAGTTCCCCAAGCACATGTGAAGGAAGTCTTCTCTTGGTCTTATAGCATAATTTTAGTTTGGTTGTAGCCAGAGAAACTGTCCATCAATGAGTACATTTCATAACCTATCGTCATATCTACAATCATGTCAATGTTGGGTAATGGGAAGTCATACTTGGGACAAGCTTTGTTCAAATATCTAAAATATGTGTAGACTCTGATAGATTTATCATGTTTGGTAATTGGAACGATATTAGAAATCCACTCTGCATAGTCAATTGCTCTAATGAAACTAGCTTTGAGAAGTTTTTCTAATTCAGCTTTGACTAAAAGTGCCACATGCAAATGCATCTTTCGAAGCTTTTGTTTGAAAGGCTTGACACCTGGTGCAATAGATAAGTGATGCATAATCAGATTAGGATCCAAACCAGGCATATCAGAATAAGACCATGCAAAGTTGATCTTCTTGCTTCGAAAGAATTTGGTGAGTTCCTCTTTCTCTTCTACAAATAAGGACTGTGCCAGATGAATAATTTGAGGTGTTGCTTCTGTACCCAATTTGACTGGTTGAGTGGGCTCTATCAATATTGAAGATCTTTCCTAAAAATGACTCAGAAGTGTATCAAGTATCCCATCCTCAGGCACCTCAGAGAGGTTTTCACCCTTAGATACATCTTTTGTTTTTACTTTTTTCAACTCTGACACTGCCAGAATGTGGTTTTCACCATCAGAGCACCTATTTCTTTTTCTCTTAATTTTATGACTGAGATACTTGATATTAGCTTCAGTCATGTTGACACTATCTTTTTTGGTAGAGGACGTCATAGGTTTGATAGTGTTAAGGTAGAAAGCAAGAGTGTAGTCATTCTAGAATGTAAGGACTTCATTGGATGGAGAGGAGAGGTTCCAGTTTATCAGCTCAGAATGGTGGAGTGAAAGAGGAGTGACTAGTTCAACTGCATTCATGGTATAGTCATCAAAAGCATGGATAAGCAAGTCAAGACCTAAAGCGATCTCATCCAGAGGTGTGTTCAAGTCCCTTCGAGACCTTACATTAGAAGTAGAGGGAATTTTAATGTCAATGGAATCACACTCAGTTGTCCTAACACTAGACCCTTCACCTACTTCAAGGAGGTTTTCAAATGTGTGTACTATGT
Organism: Chamaecyparis obtusa; assembly: GCA_027943335.1. Lineage (NCBI taxonomy): Eukaryota > Viridiplantae > Streptophyta > Pinopsida > Cupressales > Cupressaceae > Chamaecyparis > Chamaecyparis obtusa. The sequence continues at coordinate 2,724,791 of BSBK01001534.1, forward strand.
CTACATCCTTATTAGAAGTTGCATCAGACATAGAATCAAACTCATACTCATGTAAGTCTGTTATACTTGAAATGGGAACTCCATCAATGCTAGTTGTACCATCTGACTCATTATCATCTCTTGTAACATTTATGTTCTATTGATTTTGTTATTATTGAAAATGTGCTTGAAAAGATGACGACATGTAGAGTTGCCGTTGATAGTTAGGGTGAGCCATTTGCATTTTTCTCAATCGTTCATATGACAAAGGAGTAATTGAGGTAGTCTCACCATAATCACTATTAGTTTCAAGGTTTCTAATATGCTACTCCAGACCATTTGGCTCTATGAAGAGCATGGTAAGATCTGGAGGAAATGATAAGGAAATGTATCCTCATCTGAACTAACCTCTGAGTTTTCAACTGAAACAGTGTCACAAGAGACTGGTGGACATTTTGGTTCTGGTATAAATTTATTAATCCCTAAATGAAATGGGATTTTCTTAAGGCCTAAACCTGTGGTATCTTTTGTCCTTCACCCTATTGCTTCAATTGGTTCTAGCAATCTATTATCATTCACCCCTATAGGGCCACTCCCTTTATATTTGAAGCATTTCATGAGCTTGAAACCTTCACTGATTGGTTCATGTTCTATATCATGAGTAGGAGTGATTTGTTTAGATGTGTCTTTCTCTTTATAAATCCAAGCTGCAATGGATCAATTTTCATCCTCATATTCTAATGGTGTTGTGGCTTGTATAAAAGTGCCATCATAGACTACTTGGGGTAAGATAGCAGAAGGTTTCTTGTTCTCAAAAAGTCTCCCATAGGAACGCAGAGATAGAGGTAAAGTTGTCAGTGACAAAATAGGTTCCATCTAATATTCCCCCATACCTGAATCTATAAGTTTTAGAGTCTTTTCCATCTCTTTTAGTTTGGCATCAAAGAATTCAGTAGACTCTCTATTTGTTGGGACAAAACTGTCAGTAGACTGAGTGAGGGTATTGCAAGAATAGCTTCTGTTGGTAGGTATAGTTACTTCAGCTCTGGAGAAGGGGAACTTTATGCACTAATGGTATGTCAAAGGAACCACTTGCATCTCATGGATCCACAGTCTTCCCAATAGTATGTTGTAGGTGAGAGGAATATCTAATACCTAACAGACAACATTACTCTCAATAGGACCAACCATGATGGGTAACACAATCAGACCCTTAGACTTGCACTCTTATTCATCATATGCTTTGATAGTAATATTTTATGCACATCTATATAATCTTCACCATAACCTAGCTGGGTGAGCAAATTAGCAGAGCAAGTATTGAGACCAGCACCATTATTAATAAGGACATGATAGACATGCTTTGGGCCAATGATGACTTCAATATGCAGAGGAGTATTATGCCGGTGGCTTAGCAAATGATTGTCTTCTTGAGAGAAAGATAGATAATGAGGTGAGGTCAGGTGACCTACCATTAATTGAAACTAGTCAAAATTAAGATCTTTTGGGACATTTGCCCCAGCAAGGGCTTTATCCAAAATCTGCCTATGAGTAGGTGAGATTTTCAACAACTCAAAAATAGTGATCTGAGCATTGGTACGTTGTAATTGGTCTAGGATGCTATAGTTGACACTAGTAGATGCAGTGAAGAATTTAGAATTCTTTTTGTCAAGAGAAACAACAACTTTGTCTGCAGGTTGTTTCGGCATAGATGTAGAAGGCTCAGGGCCTTTGAGAGTGAGATTTGCATTAGATCAAGTAACAACATTTGCACAAACCTAAGACTATTGTGATTCAGAAGATTGAGACATAGGACCTCACAAAATAAATGGAGCTTTGGGTCTGGAAGAGCCTGCACTCCCTTTGATGGTGATCACATCATAGTATTTGACATTGACAGGTTCAACCATATTGATAACATTGTCATTGGTATTGTAGGTATAGTTGACCTTGTTATTGGTATTCTTAGGGTTGGAAGATTCACCCTTCTCATGAGGAGGAAAGGGATCTTTGAATTCTTGATGATCCGAATTATCATTATGATCGCTCAAAACATCACCATTGTCAATAAGATCTTGGATCTTGTGTCTAAGTTGGATATAGGTAGAAGTCTTATGACCCTTGTTTTGATGGTAATCACAGTATGCAGACTCATTCCACCAGGCAGGTCATGGTTGTGGATCATAAGGACACAAATTATCTGGAGGCATGAGTCTTTGGTTTTGTAAAAGAGTCGTGTAGACTACATCAAGAGGTTCCCCGAGGGGTGTGAAATCACATTTGGGTCGAGGTGCCCAAGGTTTGTTTGTGGCAAATTTTGAAGGTGGTTGATTTTTTGTTGCAACCTTCTTAGTGGCTTTGGCTTCTTGCATATTGGAGGTGAGATTAAAAATAGTCTTGGGAGGCTTTGGGGTCACATTGTCAACAACACCATTATTCACAACATCCCAATTTTTATTAACAATTTTGGCATTATCATTGCTTGAGGAAGACCCTTGCTTGTTATCTTTCTCGAGGGTTAGCTCTCCTTTCTTGACCATAAATGCCTCTATTCTCATAGCCTACTTAATCATGTCATCAAAGGTCAAAGGACCTTATAGCTGTACTTGGTATCCAAAATCTAGAAGTAAATTGTCAAGAAAAATGTCAAGTTTCTTAGATTCTAATATTTTAAAAGAATATTTGGTATAGAGTTGTCTCCATCACTAGAAAAATGTCAGGAAAGGTTCTCCAGATCATTGTCTCAGATTGTAAAGATCGTAGATGTTGATCGGATACTGAATTTTATGCAAATAATGCTGGAGAAATAGATTAGCAATCTCATCAAAAGATTTGATACCATTAGGAAGTCAGGAGAACCACTCCATAGAAGATCCACCTAGACTATGTGGAAAGAGACACATGAGATAAGTCTGATCATGTATGAACTCCATGGATAGAGTGTTAAACTCTCTCAAGTGATCCTAAGGATCAGAGGTACCCAGATATTTATCGTACTTGGGGAGTTCCACAACTTTGGGAAAAGGTGGCATTGTAAGACTCTTGTCAAATAGGAATGGACAAATACTCTCCAGTGTGAACTATTTTGCTGGTGTGTCTTTGGCTTTCATGAGTTGTTGGATCTGGGTTTGCATGTCTTGGACTAGTTTTTGCATTCTAGTCACCTCCATTTCCTCTTCTTTGACTACAAGAGTCTCAACTTTATAATATGGGGGTAACTTGGCCCCTTGTTTGGCTAGCTTGAGAAAGTATCTCTCTTTCCATTCTTTCATCAAAATTTCCATCATTTTGTGAAGACTTTTATTGGACCGGGCAGCCTCAACATCTTGCGGGGTTATTTCTCCCTCTTCATTACCAAGGATTTCAAATATGCTGGGGGAACAAAAATTTTCTTGGTTGTCTTGAGCTTGATCTTGATCATGATCATGAGCTCTACTATACTCACCCTCTTGATGTTTGTGTGACATCTTGCTAGTGTGCAAGTGCACAATGTAAGCAGATTGAGTATGATGAAGTTCACTATGACAAGAGATTGTTGCTAAGGAAACCTTGGGTTCTGAAAAAGGATTAATCTCTGATAAGGAAACCCTGGGTGTCACAAAAGGATTAAGTTCTGGCAAGGAAACATGATTTTCCTCAAAAGGATCAATTTTAGGCAAGGAAATGCGGGATGCCTCAAAGGGATCAATCTCTAATGATGATTCTTTAGAGACTTTGTGTTCTCAAAATAAGGGATTCCTAGTTTGACTAAGGTTCACAATATGAGTACATTGGATACGAGGTCAAATGACAAGAGAAGGAGAGTGAAAGGACTCCTCCCCAGATGTTTCAGAGGAAGAACATGAAGATCCTCTATGACACTCATTGTATGGCAAGCTTGGAACAACCTCTATTTCTATCCCGTTTGGTGAAACATGGAGGGAACACATTGCCACTTCGAGTTGTCATAGGCATAGATAAAGATTAAGCAATAATCACTTGGTTCTCAGCCCAGGACATCCAATTTTAGGAAATGGACAACAGGAGGATAGGAAAATGGACCCTAGGCAAAAACCAGATTAGACAAAAAATTGACCAGTCAAAGGGAATAAGCTCGCTATTTTGAAAACTAGGGGATAGTCTTGTGCGAGGAAAAGTAGTATCATGCGAGGAAATGATAGATTGCGCATGAGTAAATGAAGTCTCACATGAGAGAATGCACAGGAAGCTAAAATTTTGCACGAGAAAAGACTATAATTTGATAGTTTTGACATAATTTTTGAGGCAAAAATAGATTTTGAGACACAGTGCTAGCTATTCTCTAACAGAAAATCCATATTTCAAACATATTTAAATCAACAACTCAACTTATAGATGCATTAAGATATTTCTATCATGATCAGGTACATAAGACAACATTCAAGGATTTCAAGCAAACAATATCTCCAAACAATGAATGAGGGACAAAGCAACCTCACGCATGAACAAGCATATATGACATAGTATTCTATTCCTTAAGAGTGCTACTTGTGTATGTTCTGAAATATTTTTCAATCATGCACATAGTCCTAGAAAAGATAAAAAATTGGTTGCACTAGGGTTCTTAGTAATTGTTTGACTCTGCAACTTTTGTAATCTCGAGTGGGCAAACTCCAATCCAGGCGCACCAGGTTTTTGACACATTCTAACAATTTAATCAATTGAAGATTTTGAGGAGATCTGATAGCCCAACAAGAAACTAAACCTATGGAGATTTCTTCCATAAGGACATTTATATAGAGGTTGTTGCTACCATGACAAAAATGGCTATTACCGCTTGAGGTTCCATCCACATGGTTGATCCAATGAAGGGAATGTCCACTATGGTTAACCCTCTCTAATAAGGTGACTCACAAAAAGGACCACATGGGGACTTAGTTCATATTCAAGGATCTGAGTTTTTGATACTACCCAAAAAGGGAGTAGAGCATAATCCTCTAGCTTCTTCACATCACCCAGACATAGCAGAAAGATTCATTGACACTCTAAGACTAAAACTACCTCACCAAGGTTCGTGATGTCAATAATAATATCTACCGATCTCTGTAAGTGGGACCAAGAGAGAACGTACCAATCAAAGTTGAGGACCAAACCAAGTAAAACAATGAGATAACAACAGTATCCTTCCCTACCTACAAGGGGTTCTGTCATCAAGAAGAGCTTCACATGCAAAACAAGTGAATGAAGCCCACTCTCTCAAGAACACCATAAATAGTATTCATAGGGCTTATTTACAATGTGAAACAAATATGCTGAAAATGAATCTAGATCCTTTTTAAATCCTAAAACTGAAGTGTGATTTACCAAAGCAGGAAACACACAAGCCCAACACATGAGATTCATTTTAACGTTTAAAATTGAAGTGTTATAGAGATCTTAGCAGCTCACCTTAGGTCCAAAGCTCTACAATACAGTATTTCGCTATCTCCAAAGGTAAAATCAGGGAAAATCAATAGCAAACAACAAATAGCAAATGTCAAGAAATAACAAATTGAAAGTACAAAATCTGCAAATTTAAGTCTCTGGTATCAAAATTCCATGCGAGATTGTGTATAGTCCTGCATGAGAAAACACCTTTTTCACGTGAGAAAATGCCAGAACAGCAAAGCGTCATGCGATACAGTGAGAATCATCGCACGACATAGTCAGAATTTGGCACAAGAATCTGTACAGAGATGTACTGCAGTACAGATAGAATACATTTTTTTGACAAAAAACTAAAATTTCAATGAAGTACGATGAGGCCAGAAATTGATTTTCAGCCCGACAGTGGGCGCCAGCTATGTATGAACTAAATATGGGCCTCTGATTTAGCTCCACACTTCAACATAGTCATTATTCACCAGTTACAACCAAGAATGAATATCAGATTACTCATCTCGCCTGTCTGAATAATTCGACCTGTTGCCTTCTATCTAGGTAGGGTTTGAAATTTGTTCTTAGAATTAAGAGTCCTACAACCATAGACGAACACTAGAATGAAAGATTTATGCAAATTTTAATCTAGAAATGGATGTCCAATTGATCTAGAAATGAGATTAAGCTAGTAATAATGAAAGAAACTAGGCTAAGAAATGAAGTGCATGATTAAGCTAAACATGATATACTAATCTAGAAATGAAGATTATACTAAGAATTGAAAGCTTCAATGCAAAAGGAGTTCTGGTGACAATGCGATAGCACTTCGTTGCTCAAAAAGTTGGAATCCTCTGAATGGGGAAAGAGGGTTCTTTTATAGAATCTCAGGTTCAATCGACGATTGAGATGGAATCAGATGAACGGTGGAGATTGAATGAGAGATCAGTTCAAAATAGAAAGTTCTCAGCAAAGAGGCAATCAACTGCTTTTTTTTGTCTATTTTAAAGTTGTTAACTATTTTATTCCTATTTTTTATTTTCAATTAAATCAAAGTTTCCTTTTTTGAACTGAAGAGAAGATTTAAAGAGAATATTTAATTCAAATAAATACAATATTGCCTCATAAGTGGATTTTCTTTATTATTTGAATAATTAAATTCAATTTTCAAGATGAGGATATTTATTTAATTCCTTATTCATGTATTTTAGCTAAAGATGGTGGATTTAATTTAATTAAAGTGCTAGGAATTTATAATTAAATTAATTGATCATAAGGTTTATTTAGCCAATAAATGTCAATATTTAGGAATTAAATATGATATGTGATTGATGCCAATTTAAGGTTTTATACATTTGACACTAACTCAAGTAGAGTCAATCAGAAGACAGAATTGCCTAGTACAAAAGGAGTTTGATGATTTAGAAATTTGATAGAATGAGACTAAATGCAACAAAATTGGTTAGGATAGCAAGATGCCAATTTTGGGGTATTACAGAAGCACCACTTATTAAATCTGAAGGAGTATAATGCTTCAGCTTTGGCAGTCTGCAGGGCCCCGATAGTGACTTCCTCTTTGTCATCAAAGTCCTCAAAGATCAACTTAATAGAGGACTCTCTGATTCTAAATGTTGATTAAATAAATAAATAATTATAAATTAATCATAAAAATGGAATTAAATTAATTATATCATCGCTTTTTGAGGAAAATACATTAAAATATTTTAATGAATTCTAAAAATGCATTTATGAAATCATCCTCTAGTTAACTGAATAATATTTTGGAAACAATTTAGTTAACCAAGTCACATTTTGGAAACAAGTTAGTTAACTGGAAAATCGGTTCAGTTGACTTGCTAGATATTTTGAAAATTCCCACAAACTAGTTCAGTTGAATTGTAAGTTGATTTGGAAGTTTCCATGAAGACTGATGCACCATTGGAGTTAATTGATCCTTTGAATCAATCTCCACCCTTCATTTCTAATTGATCTTAACTGTTGATTCCCGAAATGATTTCTATATATAATCATACCTCATTTCTTCACAAAGGATGCATCTTTTTGAAATAGAGTTATGTTGCTATTTTGAGTTCATAGTTTATTGCATATTTAATAGTTGATTATTATTTCTTAGTTATTCCATTTCTTGAGCATCATAGTTTTATTATTGCATCAAATCTAAGATAGGAACACTTCAATTTATTCTTAATTGGATTAATCTTAGCTAATTTGGATAAACTTGCATTTGCATATAGTTTGCATTCAAAATACTTCATTTAGATTTTGTTGTTGTCACTGAGTTTGTAATGATCTAAGAGCAAACTCATACTCAGATCTACTAGAAGGCAATGATTTGCATTAGTTAGTCTTAGCTTAGATCAATTTGTTATAGTTTAGATTAATTTTTAAAGGATTTATTGAAGTTTTGTGTAAGCTTAAATCACACATTTTCACACACATTTTTGGCACCCACCATGGGGTAGAAAAATCAATTTTATGTCTTCACGTTCATCATTTTTGCAAATATCAAGGTTTAGTTCATACTCTAATCCTATTTTATCGTACAAGCATTCTCACAAGCCAGTAAAAATCTTGACTGAAACTCGTATTAGAAGTAGGTTATTCTCGTACTAGAGCCTATAGATTCTCATACGAGAATCTAGTCCAATACTGCACTTTTTTATTACAAATTCTTGGTATTTTGGTCGTACCCTAGCTCTGTTTTCTTGTACGAGCATTCTCACCAACTAGTACGAGTCAGGATAGCTACTCATATCAAAATAAAATGATACTCATATTAAACATAGTATATTCTCATACAAGTATTGTAATCACCTGAAAATTGACAAGATTAATCATGTGAGCAATAAAGGAAAAATCAAGGTAATTAAATCAAATCAAGTTAAAATCAAAGCAAAATTGCAATCAAGCCAATAATCAAATTTAATTGAAACTAAAAAGCCATAAAATCAATTTAAATCAAATGAATTCAATAAATTATGCAATTAACCTAATTAATTGCATAGTTCAATTAAATCAAATAAAATGCATTCAAGGGGTACACATGGCTAAACATATTAAATAAATTCAATTAATAAATCCTTATTTTCCCTCAACCACGAAATGGGAGGAAAATACATCAAGCAACAGGATTTAAGGATCAAGCTCAAATTGAATCTTCATCACCCATAAGGAGAGAGCATCTTGTCCACTCATTTTGTTTCCTTGTCCCAAAATCTGAGGACATTTTATTTAAATGGTCTCTAAAGGTGGAACCATGAACTAAACCTCAACTCAACCATGATCAAATCAACTCCACCCCCTACCCTTGCCAAAATCTATAAAAGCAAGGCTAAAACCCATCATTAATCATCCACAAATCTAAGAATAGCATCAAATTTCTTGCAGTTTATAGCTAGAAAGGAAAATCTAGGACTAATTAAGGCTAATTTCATTTGGAATTGAACTTGTTAGTTTATTTATCATTCATTCTCATTTTAGGGCTGTCACTAATGGAGTCTTGCTGAGAGCTTTGCATTAGCAAACCTAAATAGAGATCCATAGAGTGCTTAATTGTCAATTATTTGCTTAAATTAGATTTCTATTTGTGGTAATGTAGTTCTTATATTCATTTATTTGCAATATTAACCCTATGAAGGTGCTTCTCATATCCCACACAAGGTGGGGCAGCTACAAAACCTCATCCTGGGCTATCCGGTAATCAATCTAAAGGCCCCATAAGGACCTCTCAACCTGTACTCGAGTGTATAAGGATAATCCTTGAGGCATACCCTGTATGTGGCCGAACTGGTGTAGAACTCTTAAAAATCATAATCTCTCAATGATCAAGGGTGTCTACCCTATCATACAATGAGGCATACACATAAATGGAAACTCTATTACATCCTTAGGTCATGCCTCACAACCAATATACCGTTGCCAAATGACCTGATCAATATCATCTATAATGCGGTGCTAGTAGTCTAACTTACCCAAATAGGCCTGCACCACCATAGCCTCATACATCCAAGAAAATGGCTAACCTGGATCATGATGTCAAACTAATATGGGATGAGTAACAAGGATGTGCTCCCATGTCCACAACTGCAGTAGAACCACCCCAGCAGAAAGAGTGGCTCTGTACCGAGAGACAACATCATGGAGCTCATGATATAAATGCTCCAACACATAGGGTCCCCAATTAAATCTTTGAGGATGCGTAATCAGATCCTCCAGTATCCTGCCCCACCCAATGGAAAAACTATGACCACACCGATCAGGAACAAGAAAACCACCAACGAGTGCACCCAAAACTGCAGGAAGAATAGGAAAAGATGGAAACTGCGCCCACTAAATACTCTCATCCCCAATAATGGGGTCAACAAATGGTCCCATCATAGACCTGATCATAGTAGACAAGCTCCCCATGAGTAGGAATGCAAAGTAACCGATAGACATCCTCGGGAGTGACGGTCATCTCCCCCATTGACAAATGAAAGGTATTGTGGTCAGAGTGCCAACGCTTTGCCACAGTTGTGAGTAAGCCTCAATTCACTCAAAATTGAGGGAGAAAGAGAAGGAATAATAATCCACATTGGCCTATGACTCGGTGCTCCGCTTCGCTCAAGTCATCAATCATGCTGAAAGGTAACAGGTACAAGCCATGGACACCGAGTTTTTTAAGCTTGGCCTATAAAAGCAAGTTAAACACATTAGAAATAAAAATCATTACATATTGGATCATCTTAAGTCAATCAAAGAATCAAACCTAATCAAACCACAATCAATTTTCTTGATTCTATTCAAAGAGGAAGGAAAATTTATCATCATCCATCAGCTAAATCAAGATTGACCATCAAACATTCAATATGACATGACTAGAAATGACATCATATGACTCACTATCAACTGGACTTGATACCTAAGCCAATCGACTGACTGATGACATCAGACGGATCAAAAAACTGACTCAGAAGCTCACAAATTTGATAAAATAGGGTACATGCGCTATTTTACTGCTTAAAAGTGTTGACAATCAAAAGTACAATTTAAAATAGTAAATGTGCTGCATATATTATTAAATGCGCTACAACAATGTGTACGCACTACATAACTTAGTATGTGCTACAGGATATCACTATATGCTCTGCTAAACATATCAAGAGCGCAATTAAAATTATACGCGTTGTAGGAAAGGGTAGTTGTGAAACATGCCCTAGTTCTAATGTTTGTATGCGCTATTGAAAGATGTGTACGCACTATGAAAAACCATAGATGTTCATTAAGAAGGTTCTACGCACTATTAAATCAGACAAAGCAAGTTGTCAAGGTACATACCGAAAGTCAGAGTGAAAAAGGAAAAATGAAAAATGAAAAGGGAAGGTAAAAATGAATATTAAAAAGACCTTTTACCCCTATATATAGCCCAATTTGACCTAAAAGGGATATTTTTACCAGAAAATGACTAGGGGCCAAAAATTTTCACCCATTCAACCAAATCACGGGCATTTGTCATCACATCAATGCAAAAACATTATCGGAAATGAAATTGAAATTTATTATTAATTGAACTCATTTAACACAAATTTATCAAAAATGCAATATCCATCAACTAGATCAAATTTCATTTTATTTCCAAGGGGGCATACACTCGGACAATCAAGACTGGCATCATAATCATCAAATTAGGAGCACAACAACAAATCGAAGCTTAATCTTTTATCAAAAAATTTTTTTCTTATCAATCAAAAGGGGCATCAAACATCAAATCAAATCAAATCAAGCACCATATCAGATAACCTATCATCAGATTGACCATCGAGGATTTCAAATCAAATGAAACTGCATCTATCCTATCATCAAAATCTACATCTTCTATCAAGCATCAAAATATACATCAATTTTAATCAGGACTTCAGATCGAAATGATCAACGCATTCGTCGAACCGATACGCTTCACACATTGATTCAAAGAGGGGTATTTGTAATCAACTGAAAATGGACAAGATTAATCATGTGAGCAATCAAGGAAAAATCAAGGAAATTAAATCAAATCAAGTTAAAATCAAAGCAAAATTGCAATCAAGCCAATAATCAAATTTAATTGAAAATGAAAAGCCATAAAATCAATTTAAATCAAATGAATTCAATAAATTATGCAATTAATCTAATAAATTGCATAGTTCAATTAAATCAAATAAAACCCATTCAAGGGGTACACATGGCTAAACATATTAAATAAGTTTAATCAATAAATCTTTATTTTCCCTCAACCACCAAATGGGAGGAAAATGCATCAACCAATAGGATTTAAGGATCAAGCTCACATGGATCAAGCTCAAATCGAATCTTCATCACCCATAAGGAGAGAGCATCTTGTCCACCCATTTTGTCTCCTTGTCCCAAACTTTGAGGAAAATTTATTTAAATGGTCTCCAAAGGTGAAACCATGGACTAAACCTCAACTCAAACATGATCAAATCAACTCCACCCCCTACCCTTGCCAAAATCTATAAAAGCAAGGCTAAAATCCATCATTAATCATCCACAAATCTAAGAATAGCATCAAACCTCTTGAAATTTATAGCTAGAAAGGAAAATCTATGATTAATTAAAGCTAATTTCATTTGGAATTGAACTTTTTAGTTGTTTTATCATTCATTCTCATTTTAGTGTTGTCACTAATGGAAGCTTGCTAAGAGCTTTGCATTAGCAAACCTAACTAGAGATCCATAGAGTGCTTAATTGTTAATTATTTTCTTAAATTAGATTGCTATTTGTGGTAATTTAGTTCTTATATTCATTTAGTTACAATAATAACCCTATGAAGGTGCTTCTCATAGCACACAAGTATGTTTCAGTCTTCTTTTAAAAAACAACAAGATTTTTTCTATGTTTTGGGATTTCTGCAGCTGGTTTCTTTAGCTAGATCTGACAAGATAATATCCTATTCTATTTTTGTGTTTTATTGGAAGCTTAACAAGTTCATGAAGGACATTTGAGTTGAAGATATTGATCTAAATATTTTTCAGGATGTGTGTCAAAGAGCACAAAATGAAACTACTAATGTGTATGTCCCCGCCAGGGAACCCATAAAGAACAAGTCTAAAGTACAAGAAAATAAACTTTTTTTTTTATATATATTTCTAAGATCTTATTTGTTATTCCTACATATGAAAATGTCCTTAAAGGTTCCCTTAATGATTTTTATGAATATTAAAACCACTGATTCAATTAACTACCTTAATGAATTCATTTCCCTTCCTACCTTACATAACATTTAGATTTTTAGAGAAGATATAGGAACATAAAACACATTACTTATTTTATAAAATTTAAATAGATTTAACCAATCATCTTTCATTTCTTTATCCATCCAACCATACCTACACATAATCAATTTATATTTCCAAAACATAAATAAACTTGCAATTTAGAAATCCTTACTTTTCATTTTTCATTTCAATGATTCAAAGAGAGATAGGGTAGAAGGTACATAATTACATTTATTTGTTACACCTTTCTAGATCTCAAATAAAAATTCCCTTTGATGTTCCTACAACTACCCCTCCCAAATTAAATTTCTTATTTATTTTAATTTAAAATACAACTACATCAAATTGCCTAAGGTCTTACAATTAGATCTTTACATCTTGTTTTGCAACAAATAAAAGTACGTGATACAATATAGGAAGTCTTCATTATTGTAAAAAATCTAAATTCCAAGCCAAGACAAGAACCTTAAATAACATCTCTAAAGAGATTTTACAACCAACCATGTGACACTTGTGAAGTTCCACCCCCTGTGCTAGGAGATAGAACCAAGGTACTCACAAGGCCTAAGGAAATCTAAGGCCAAAAAATCATTCACCCAAATACCAAAAGAGAAGACATAAACAAAAAAATATCACCATACTATACACAAGGGTTAAGTTTCTAGTATACCATCTAGGTGAGTGTCATCACACATCTAGTTTATTGAGATCCACCCTAGAAATCATGTAACCCTAGTCCCCTTTTTATGTTAAGGATCCACCCTGGCAGTTACCCATGATCTCGGTACTCCAACAGGTCTATGTGGACTTTAACATTATATGTCTTTCATTATCTTTTGAAACCACCCTCCTAAGTTAATTTTATGGTTATCACTTGATTAACAACTCACCCATAGGATCCCCTGCCAACCACTTTGGGTCCTGACACCTATGGTGTGCCACTCATCTAGGGTACCTAGTCCCCTACCCAATACATGCCAAAAAGAAAAGGAAATACTTCAAATGTTCTGATTCATAGGTTTAGGATACTCTCCTGGGTACTCAAACCCTTAGGATGAGTCATAACCTTATCCATATGCATAATAAGAATAATAACAAGGATGTCACACACAAGAAACATTAAGTACAAATTTTTAATTAACCTCATGCATTATTTTGAACATTTAGAGAGCTGAAATGATGTAGACAAAGATTAGGATAAAAAACCATAGGACATAGACGAAACCCCAAGCCATAAAGCGATCAAATTGGATTCCCATGACCCCAAACTCCAATACGAGTATTCTAATAGGCTGATACGAGTACCGATGACCTACAACTAATTGATTATCTTGATGAACTGAAGAAATGGTGATTAGAGATCACCAAGCTATCAAAGTGATATGTAAGATGATTCAATCACTCAATATGTTGTCATTGATGTCAACTAGTTTTGACTATACTTATCATGATAGTTACAAACATCTGAACATCTATAGAAGGTAGAAATGGTGAAGAAATGAGATATCTACATAAGAAAAATATGGATATGACAAATAAGGATAAGATATACATTGGGTAACTTATTGATGAGTCTATGGCATTATATTGTTGACTTGAGCATGTTACATTATTTTATTATGAAGAAGAGATTAGAATTGAATAAGTTAATGTGGTTGGTAATTGAAGATTTATGTATACACTGAGTCAGTCTTGTGTATACCGAGTGACAGTAATAATCGAGTTAGTTATTACCGACACATTCAATATTAACCGAGTATGGATCAAAATATTAAATGTTATAACAACTGACTAAAATTGATGAGTTGGAAATGGATTATGATTCCGAGGTAACAGATGAAGTTTGTTATAAGATCCACAACTAAAAAAATTCAAAGATGATCTAAGGGAAGAGATTGAAACGTGATATTGACACATCTATTGAGGAAGTTTGAAGCGGAGAAGATTAAGAGGAAAAATATAATGACTGATATGAAAATGGTTTACACATCTATTTAAGAGACGTGAGATTCATTTTTGGACTATGCCAGATGAATAGAGACTGCAAAAGATTTCATGTGAAGATATTTTCCATGCATTCCTGATCAAACTAGTTACAAACAGAACCGAGCTAAACTCTAGGCATAACGAAGCATCAGAGATATATATACACTGAGTGAAGTAAGTTGAAAGATATGATGTGAATTAGTTATTGATCGGATGAGTTTTTATGAGCTGAGCATAGATCTGAATACTTGAAAATTAAGTTGTATTTGAATCAGATCACTACTGTATCATTTTAACCATTTTTATAGAAAAATCTCTTAACTGAGTGGACTTAATAGTTTTTTGTATTTTCATATGACATTCAGGGAATATTAATTGTTATCTTGTTAACCCCATAGTGAATGATGGTCAAAAGTTAACTGTTAGTGATAAATCCTTTAACCAGGTCACACCTAACAGTGTGCATTGTAACCTTTAACAAGGTTGGCTCCTCACCGAACTCACTTCAGAAGAGTGAAATATTTTGGGTTACCGGTCCTAGGTGGTATTTCTCTTAGCAAGGTTTCCATGTTAAATCATTGTGTTATGTGTTATTTTTTATGATTATTTTTCTATCATACTTTACATGTTGCATATTTGATCAATCAGTAAAGATAGTTTGGATAATTACTGGTATTTGATAAATGAACATAAAGACAGTTATTTTATCTTACTGAGCTGTTTGATTTGTTGAATAAGTTTGAAAAAGTACATCTAAGAGTTTGGGACTGTAGGATAACTAATTTAACTAAATCACCCCCCCTCTCAGTTAACTAACAATTGGTATCAGAGCATATTGGTTGCTTGGAGAAAAGTATCAAAGACTTGAGAAAATGATCACAAGATGTATAAGAGGGAAGTACCTAAGATGAACAAAGATAATTTCATGACATAGCAAAGCAGGATGAGGCTGCACATATCTAGAATTGGAGAATATTTTCTTCATCTCCTAGACCATGGCTACATACAACCGACTATTGGACCTTTGAAAGTTGATCAGTTGAGAGACAAACATGTACACAATATAACTATGATAGAGATTGATGTTTCTCTATCTGATGCAGAATTTGAAGATGTCAAAGCATGCACTACAATGGAAGTAATGTGGGAAAAACTTGCACTAGTTTATGGTGGTGATGTAAATGTAATGAGGGCCAGAGCTAAAATCCTAAGAGGTATATTTGACGATATGAAGATGAAAGAAGGTGAAAACATCACACAATACTCTAACCAAATCAAAGAGGTGGTCAATGCTATCCGAGGAGTAGGAGGTATTATTTATGAAGACATTGTTGCAAGTAAAATACTGAGAACCTTGCTCCCTATCTATGCTATTAGAATCTATGTTATTCATGAAATGAGATCTACACCTGGTAGTACTCTTACACTTGATAGTCTAATTGGTAAGATGACCACTTTTGAGGTAATTAACTATGACAATAGTATTGTACCAAGTGTTGAGTCTGCATTTATATCATCCCTGAAGATTGGTAAGATTAGCAATAAGCATAACATAAAGAATGAAAGTACCAGTGATAGTGAAGATGAGCTTGATGAGCTTGAAGCACTTATGGCCAAAAGACTTCAAAAAGGTAAAGGAAGGTATAAATGAAAGTTACCTTTAGCTTTTTTTAATTGTAAAGAGATTGGCCACATTGCTGCTAGATGTCCTGAAAGGAAAGAAGAATATAAAGACAATGACCAATCTAGTGATGGAAAGTTTGGCAGAAGAGATAACCAAGATAACAAAAGAAAACAACACTATGACAGAAGAAACAACCAAGACTACAAAGACAAAGGTGAGAAGGCATGTTACCTTGTTGGAGATGATGATAATGACACTGACACCGACACTGATGATGAAATTGAAGTGGTATTTGTTGTAATGAAAGATGATTCAGAAGAAGAAGAAAGGTATGTAGAATCAACACTTATATCTAAAGTTACCAATAATGATACATGGATTATTGATAATGGTTGTACACATCATATGACTGGTGATGAAGATAAATTTGAATACCTTGAACACTACAATTGAGGATCTATTAAAATGGGAAATGATACACCTTGTCTAGTGAAAGGAAAAGGATCTCTCATGTTGAATGATAAGATTAGATGTGAAAATGCATATTGGGTGAAAGGACTTAACTATAATCTATTGAGTGTAGCCTAATTGAATAATTCAGGTCACCAAGTTGCATTTGAAAGTAGAAAGGTGAAAATATATGATGAAACCAGAAAGTTGGTTGGTACTAGTGGATAATCCAAAGGTAATATATTCTATCTTGACAATGATGAAACTTCTTGTTTTTTGGATAGAAATGAATGTGTGGTTGTGGCATAAGAGACCATGTCATGTGAATTTTGATAACATTGTTAAGACTAGTAAGAAGAGAAGAGCTAGAGGTTTACCGAGTCTAACTAAACCTGACCAAGTTATGTGCAATCAAAGTCAAAAAGGAAAAATGACTAAATCTAGTTTTAAAAGCAAAGACTATTCTTCTAAAGACGTTTTGGAGTTGGTACATACCGACTTATGTGGTCCTATGAGAACTTGGGGTTATTATGGTGAAAAATATTTTATTTTATTTGTTGATGACTACTCTAGGATGATGACAGTTATGTTTATGAAAGAGAAATCTGAAGCTTTCAAATTGTTTAAGTGGTATAAGGCTAAACTTGAAAAGGAAAGAGGGAAAGAGTTAAAATTCTTAAGTTTTGATAGAGGAGGTGAGTTTATTTATGATGAATTCACTAACTTCTGTAATGAGCATGGAATCAAAAGATAGATTTTTGCACCAAGGACACCACAATAGAATGGTATTGTAGAAAGAAGGAAACAATCTATAGTTGACTATGCCAAAATATTGATGATTGAGAAAGATGTTTCATAAATGTACTGGAGAGAAGCTGTTAGCATTGTTCTATAAACCTTGAACCAAGTTCAATTGAAGAAACACACAAATAAGACACCTTATGAGCTATGGTTTGGGTACATGCCGAATCTAAGTTATTTCAAAAATTTTGGAAGTAGATGTTACATTCTAAAATATTATACAAATGGTAAATTTGACTCTAAAGGAGATGAAGGAATATTTCTAAGATATTATACTAAGAGAAAAGCATAGAAATGTTTGAAGAAGGCTACTAACAAAATGGTTGAAAGTGCTAATGTGAAAGTTGATTAGTTTTCTGAAAAAGAATGATGAAGAAAGCATGAAGGAACCAAAAGACTGTGGTAGGTTTACATATATTGAGAATCCAGACTATCTACCTAAGTCATAGGCTGAGTCTACCGAGTGATAGGAAAATGCTACCGAGAATCAGCAAATGCAAACTGAGAACTAGGAAGAAGCTACCAAGGAAGAAAATGAATCTGAACCGAATGATGAGAAAAGAAGAGAACAAGTGTTGGAAATATTTGTTATAAGACACCATCCACATAACCAAATAATTGGAAATAAGCAAGTTGGCATGATGACATGAAGTAATTTAAGACAGAACACATGCTTAGTTTGTGAATTTGAGCCTAAGAATGTTAGAGATGCACTTGAAAATAAGGAATGGATTAAGGCCATGAATGAAAGGATTGAATAGATAGAGATAAATAAAAGATGGTCATTGGTATATCAAGACCGAGTGATAAAAATGTAATTGGTAATAAGTGGATTTTCAAAAACAAGTTGAATGATAATGGTGAAGTTACTAGAAACAAAGCAAGACTTGTATGCAAGGGATATGCACAAGAAGAAGGAATTGACTATGGTGAAACTTTTGCAACAGTAGAAAGACTTGAAGGAGTCTGAATATTACTTGCATATGTTTCACATAAGAGATTCAAAGTATATAAAATGAATGTGAAATTAGCATTTCTGAATGGAATTCTTGAAGTGAGGGTCTACATAGAACAACCTAAAGGTTTTGTTGATCCAAATCATAAGAACATGGTATGTAGACTGCACAAAGCACTGTATGGACTGAAGCAAGCACCGAGAGCATGGTATAAAAGATTACATGCTTATCTTATTAATATTAGCTTTGTAAGGACAAGTGACAATAGTAATTTGTACATGAAAGAAGAATTTGATGGCAATATTTTAATTGCTGAATTTTTTGTTGATGATATAATATTTGGAGGACATGATATGATTTGCAAATCTTTTACTGGTGAAATGAGAAAAGAGTTTGAAATGTCAATGTTTGGAGAGATTAAATTCTCTCTAGGTTTTTAGATTATACAATAGGCCTAATATAGCACATGCAATTGGGATTGTAGCAATATTTTCTGCTAATTCTAAGGAATCACATATGGTTGTTGTTAAAAGGGTTCTAAGATATTTGAAGAAGACTGAAGATTATGGTTTATGGTACAAAAAAGAAGGCAATTTTGAACTCTGAGTTTACACTGATGCAGATTGGGCTAGAAACATTGATGACTAGAAGAGAACAACCGATGGAGCATTCTTTTTGGGAGAAAGACTTGTAACATAGATAAGTAAGAAACAAGCATGTATTTCTCAGTTTACTACTGAAGCAGAGTATGTTGCTGCTATTG
Source organism: Chamaecyparis obtusa (assembly GCA_027943335.1). Classification (NCBI taxonomy): domain Eukaryota; kingdom Viridiplantae; phylum Streptophyta; class Pinopsida; order Cupressales; family Cupressaceae; genus Chamaecyparis; species Chamaecyparis obtusa. Next base: position 2,743,997 of record BSBK01001534.1, read on the forward strand.
CCAATTGTTCAAATATTTCTTAGATAAAACAAGTGTTGGAAGGAATGAATGAGGCGATCACTGATTCAATGATTATATATTGTGACAACACAAGTACTATAAATATTTCCAAGAATCCAGTGATGCATTAAAAAACAAAGCACATATCTATCAAGTATCAATATTTGAGGGAACAAGTAAAAGAAAAACAAGTGAAACTGGAATTTGTCAAATCTAAAGAACAACTTGCTGATATATTTACCAAGCCCTTATCGAAAGATACTTTTGAGTACTTGAGAACTAGACTAAGGGTTTGTCCCCTATCTATTGGTCACTAAGGTGATCAGGAGGCTGCATCAACCTATATTTTATCATAAAATTATTCATGTTGATGCATGTAGCTCACACTTTAGGATTCTTAAGGTTGTGAAAGATTGTAGAAGTTGGAACAGAGAATTGTATATCAGTATATGAAGATACTTGATCTGGACCGAACAACAGAGAACAACTTGGCTGTTGCAGAGCTGTTTATTTTTATTTTGGAATTATTATCAAAGGGAGAGAGATTTATATGAAATATCCATTGATGAGAACATGAAAAGAGTGAGAAAGAATCAGAGAACTGTACAAGATCAAATCCACAGGGAGAGTCTTCATGGAATGTTGTTTGTGGTGATTAAACATATTAAATATCAAGCTAGGGACAGATTACCAAGCTACAACATTTCTTTGTATAGTTGTAGAACTAATGTTTGGTATGGTATGGAATATATCATATTGTTTGTGTTGCCATCAATACCAAAGGGAGAGATTGATGACCTACAACTGATTCAGTATCATGATGAATTGGAGAAACAATGATTAGAGATCACCGAGCTATCAAAGTGATACATGTAAGATGATTAAATCAGTCAATATGTTGCCATTGATGTCAACTAGTTTTGACTATACTTATCATGATAGTTACAAATATCTGAACATCTGTAGAAGGTAGAAATAGTGAAGAAATGAAACATCTACATAAGGAAAAGATGGATATGATAGATAAGGATAAGATATACATTGGGTAACTTATTGATGAGTCTATGGCATTATATTATTGACTTGAGCATGTTATATTATTCTATTATGAAGAAGAGATCAGAATTGAACAAGTTAATGTGGTTGGTACGTAATTGAAGATTTATGTATACACCAAGTCAGTCTTGTGTATGATGAGTGACAATAATAACTGAGTTAGTTATCACTGATGCATTTAGTATTAACTGAGTATGGATGAAAATATTAAATGTTATAACAGCCAACTAAAATTGATGAGCTAGAAATTGCTTATGATTTCAAGGTAACAGATGAAGTTTGTTATAAGATCCAAAGCTAACAAAATTCAGAGATGATCTAAGGGAAGAGATTGAAATGTGATATTGATACATCTATCGAGGAAGTTTGAAGTGGAAAAATGGATGAAGAAGATTAAGAGGCAAAATATAATGGCTGATATGAAAATAGTTTACATGTCTATTTAAGAGACATGAGATTCATTGTTGGACTATGCTAGATGAATAGAGACTGCAGAAGATTTTGCCTGAAGATATTTTTAATGCATTCATGATCAAATTGGTTATAGACAGAACCAAGATAAACTACAAGCATAACCGAGTGTCAGAGATATATATACAAAGAGTGAAGTAAGTTGAAGGATATGATGAAGTGAATTGATTATTGATCAAGTGAGTTTTTATGAGCTTAGCATAGATCTGAATACTTGCAAATTAAGTTGTATTTCAATTAGATCACTACTGTATCAGTTTAACCATTGTTACAACAAAATCTTTTAATCGAGTGGACTTAATAGTCTTTTGTATTTCCATATGACATTCAAGGAATGTTAATTGTTATCTTGTTGACCTAATAGTGAATGTTGGTGAAAATTTAACTGTTAGTGATAAATTCTTTAACCAGGTCACACCTGACAGTGTGCATTGTAACCTTTAACAGGGTTGGATCCTAATCGAGATCACTTTAGAAGAGTGAAATATTTTGGGTTACCGGTCCCAAGTGGTTTTTCCCTTAGCAGGGTATCCACATTAAATCATTGTGCTATGTGTTATTTGTTATGATTTTTTTTTCTATCATAATTTACATGTTACATATTTGATCAATCGATAAAGATGGTTTGGATAATTACTGGTATTCAGTCAATGAGCAGAATGACAGTTATTTTATCTTGCTGAGCTATTTGATTTGTTGAATAATTTTCAAAAAGTACATTTGAGAGTTTGGGACTGTAGGATAACTAATTTGTGAGGTCCTACCCTGACCCATCTTAGCTCGACAGTTGTTTTGATACTTGGACTATCTAGATGATACCTTATTTTGTGATGCTAGACCTATTTTGATTATGATTTCATATTATTAGATGTTATGTGATGATTATACTTGATTATATTGATGATGATGTTAGACATACCTCTACATGCTTATGTTAGATTCATACTGATTATATGTTTTGAAAAGATGAATGAATTTTAAATTTTGCATTTTTATTGTGTTATCATAAGGAATGATAAAATATGATAGTTGTGATGTGAATACATATGTTAACGGTTCTAAAATTGACTTAGGGTTACTTGTTTATGTGAAAATTGAATTTACATTTTGATGCTTATAAAATTAGGGCACGATGTGGATTATGTTTATCATGAAATAAAAAATGTAGTTTCTCTATGTAATGTATTTAGATGTTATTATAGATCTTGTTTCAATTTTGATATTTTTATATATGGATCAATTTCATGAGATACTAACATCTAAATTGAGTGTGCAGGATTATGACCATGGTTGTAAATGCTGGGAAACAAGGATGGATCTATGTGACAACAGGTTAAGGCTAAGGTCGACTCTAGGAAGAGAATGACCTCGTTGTTACGTGATTTTAATTTCATAAACGTAATGCTTGAGTGATTGTTATTGTAAATGATAATATGTGCATAGTTTGATGTATTTATTAAATGTGAAAATGTAAATGTAAATTATCTAATAGGCATGCCATGTGTGTAATTATGTAATGTGATGTGTATTCCTTTTTGTGTGGTGTCACTTGACACTAGTGTGATGTGTTGGCATGCCTAAGTAGAAAATGGACCCTACCTCACCCTTAGGTCATCTTGTAAATCCCTAGGCATGGTTAGTGGTTTGGGATACCAAAGCAAGTGACATCACCTTCCATTTTCGGATGTAAACTTCACTTGGGTTTTTAAAAGGTTAAATGGAGCCCTGTGGTGTAGCTAGGTTTAGTTTTAAGTACCCCAAGGCATGTACATAGGGTTGGGGGTCAAATTTTACCCTTTTCTTCACCCTAGGCTTCCAAAATGCCTCTCATAGTGAGTCATCTTTGATAATGACGAATTTGGGTATGCTTCCAAGGTTTTTCCTTTCCCCTATGTCTTGAATTACCTTCCATTCTATAATAAGGGGCAAGTGGAAAGTTAGCAAGGATTAAGAAACCTACTTTGTTTTGGGAAGAGGGTAGGAGAGAGGAATGTTTTTGGCTATTAGAAAAAAGAGACTAGGAAAGAGAGATACTTCTACACTATGCAAGTTTGGATTTGAGAGGAAGGGACTTGAGAGAATCTAGAGGTTGAGAAAGCAAGGAAAGCTAGGAAAGAAGGAATTACCTCTTCATCAAAACCTCCATTGCCATAGCTTAAGGAAAGGTAGGTGCTTCTACCATGAAAGTGTTTACGTAAATGTATTGTGGTGTTAATTATATTGTGAGAAATTGTAATGCTTTGTTCTCATTGTGATTTGATGGATTTTACTCTTGCTTCCTCCTTGTTTATTTTTGGGTGTGCAAGAAAATTCTCATCCTTGGAAGGATTTGAGAGTGTCTTGGGGTGAAGGGAATAGTTGGGAAATTCATATGTGTAGAGCTTGGATGTATGGGCATCCTTGAGGCCTACTTGAGTATTAATTTGGGGGCCATAATGGATGTGATTGAAGCTTCATGTGATGAGCTAGTATGTTGGGAATGAGCCTTGTGGATGCATGAAAAATTTGATTGTAAACACTTATTTTTGGTTGATTATGACATCTCCATATGTGATGTTTTCACCTTCACCCATTTTTGGATCAACTATGATCCTATGTGCAATCTTGGGTTTGGGAGTAAAAATGTGATGTTATTGTTTCTTGTTATTGAATGTGAGTGTTGAATGTTTGTATCCCATCCTTCCTTGTTTCCCCTAGCTTTGGGGAGGCCATATAATGGCCTTGGCTGGGAGGTGAGCCTCCATGGTCATAGGAGAAAATATTTTTACTTGCAGGTTGCTTAGAAGCTGAATTGATTAGTTTTCATGATGACATGTTCTTGTGGAAGCTTGAGGGCTTGAAGGAAGGAAAAAGGAATTTATATGTTGTTGATTATCTACTTGTAAAATTCCAAGTGAATGAAATGTTTTCATTGTATTTTAGTTGTAATTGAATCTTTTGGAAAGTTTGTATATTTATAATTTATGTGGAAGAAAAGAATTAAGTTGAGGATTTAGGAAGGGGTATATACAATTCTGGTTTATTTTAAAAGTTTGAACGAATCTTAATTTTATTTATATTTACTAGCATGTAGGAAGTTAAAAGGAAATGTTGGTTATTGTGAAAATGGAAAGTGAATAATCATTTCAAAATTAATTGGAATATTTCACTTCATAGATGAGAAGATGGTACAAATAGGATTCTTACCTTATTCACTGGCATATAGATACTATAATAAAGAAAATTTAACTGTTAATTCTCTGCAATTTTTATGACTAATATGTTGGGAAATTTCTATTAATGTTCTTCCAAAATTAAATAATTTTCCTGTGATTTCATGTATAAACTGAAACCTAATTGTCCTAGAAAATATTGTATTAGTCATGCTTGAGTTTTCTTAGTTTAAGAAATCAACTGAGTTTAAATTTATCTAGCATGCAGTGATTTAAAACTGAATTAATCTTTAGATTATACATATTAGTAGTCTGGAATAATATGTACATGTAATTGGAAAACCATTAACTTGTCCATTTAAATGTTTACATAGAGGGACTAAACACATATATCTATTCTAAATGCTTGTTTCTTTCCTGTAGATCTTATTAAGACAATAGATTATAACTATGCTTTTCACAAATTTATATATATATATATATATATATATATATATATATATATATATATATATATATATATATATATATATATATATATATATATTAATATATAAATTATAAAATTTAATTGTGTTGTTCTTTAAAAAATAAAATTATTATTTAAAAAGAAAAATCAAAAGGGGGAGGGTCGAAAACTCTATCCCCCGTCCTTACCGCGCATGAGCCTCTTCCTCACCGTAGGCGATGGTGGTACTGCATGCTAGCACTCATAGTGGAGCTTCCAATGCAGCCTCCCACCGTGAAGGCTGTGGGGTTGTAGGCAGATTGCCTTCTTCCCTTTCTGCGTGGGTTCTCTACAGAAGGGAGGTAGTCTGCAAATAGGTTGGTTTCCCATTATTTTTTTGGGTGGCTGTTAAAATAAACCCCCCTACATGCGTAAACAAGAGAGAATGGGGGTTGGGTTGAGGACGGCTTCAGTCGTTGGTCCAAACCCATATCAGAGTTTAAAACCCTTGATTTTTCATTTTTTTAAAATTATATATAAAATTTAAAGCACATAAAATAATATAACTATATATGCTTGATTCAAATAATGGACAAAGAAGTTTTTTTAAAAAGGAGGAAAAGTAAGCAACAGACAAAAATTACAATAACTAAGAAGGAGAAAGAAGCCCATGAATATGGACACACAAATATCCTCTTAAGAAAATAAGTGTGTATATACACATCATAGGTGTGTGTATATACATACCTGTTCTCATGTGAGAACACAAAAAAAAACCTTCACTCCATATCATCCCCACTATCCCTGCAAGAGAAAAATGAGAGGATTAGCGTTTTCTAGAGTTTATAAAAGTGGACCCAACCCTAATTTTGGATTAGGGTTTTGGGGAGCCACATAGGTATGATTTCTTTTATTTCCTTATTATTATTTTTCACTCTTGTTACTATATGATTTTGAGGCATTCATAATTTTAAAGATTTGAGTAATTAATTTAATAATTTTGTAATGGAGAGTTGAGATCTTCCCTGTAAATTTTTAATCAATTTTATAAGTTTGAAATTAATCTTTAGTGGGGTGAGTATTAGATAAATTAAATTTGTTAGGTTTTATTTTATTTCTTTTTTCTTTCCTTTAGAAAAATTACTAATTTATTTTCATTAAAATTCAATAATTTGTACATCATTGGAACTTATTATCTTATAATTTGTCATTATTATTTAGTAAGATTTGGATTGTAAGAATTTAAATTAAATAGATAGGTTTATTTACCTTTTGAAATATTACTAGATTATTTTAATTAAGTATTATTGTAATTTTCATAATTCATTTAGTAAGATTCGGAGAATAGGATATTAAGCTGCATGCTTATATTTTATGGTTTAGTGCAATAGACATTTAATTTAAAATAATTAATAGGACAATATTAAATGTAATTTATAGAGTAAATGGCGATTGAATTATTTGGACATTATCTCTTTATTAAATTGTATTCATTATAAATTAGGATTATGAATGGATACACTATAGGGTTTATTATTATTTTTATTAATGACCGTTTCATCCTTTTTAATAATGTTTAGACTAAGTCATTATTTGAATTTAATTATTTAAATGATAAGTAAATATAATTTTGAAAGGAAACATAGTATTAAATATTTTAATAAAATAGAGTGGTCTTATAAATTAATTTGACAAGTGGACTATTTAGTTATGCACTAATTTAATTAATGTCCTTTACCTTTCCCTTATACCAAATGGGTTTTAGGACATAACTTGTTTAAGGGAAATATTATTATCTTGATGGATAAATGAACTGATCTAAAACCCATTCCCCTTACACGCCATTCCTAGTTAGGGATTTTTTGTCGCCTAATGTCATCAGTTGATTTAGGGTTGTTGGCACGCCAACACATGCCATAACTTTCCCTATGTGACATTGTGTGACTAGCCTTTATGTTTTCAAAGCTTCGCATTAAGCAAGCTTTGTGAGTAACCTAAGATGTCATCTTGTGTATTTTAAAAAAAGAAACTTGTTGTTGTATTTTGTCCGAGATTTTTGGGCATTACATTCTGGTATCAAAGCCTAGTTTCTACTCTAGGAACCTTAAAACCCATTACGTTTGCCAACTCACTGTTTGTTTTGTCCTTAGTGTAGGATGCCTCTAGTCATGTGTAGCACTCGACGACGTGGGCAGAGACCTAGAAGTGGTCATGTGGTAGTAGAGGGAGCTCAGTGGGCAGCCAAGGGAGTAGGTGATGAACAGGGGCCCCCTCCTACGCTGCCACCTAATCCAAACTAGGATATCCTTAATGCATTACAGAATCTAGCTGGCTTTATTATGGATAGATTGCCTCTAGGAGGTCAGTAGGCCAAGGCCCAGGAGTGGAGTAGGAGTTCCCCTCCTAAACGGGTAGAGGAGTAGGCAGATCATGAGGGCGAGTTAGTCCACATGTTAGAGCTGCCACCAGTGGTAGTGCCGAGAGTGCCCCGTGATATAGGGGACCTAATCAAAGACCTCATTAGACTACAACCACCACCTTTTTAAGGATCCATGGGTGGGATAGAGGCTGAGGCTTGGCTTTTGAGCCTCGAGCATTGCTTTAAGTTGCATCCTTACAAGAGCAACCTTAATGCATGATTTGGAGTTCACATGCTGAGAGGGACTGCCTCTACTTGGTGGAGGTAGGAGGAGGTTAAGAGCCATCTTGCCTTAGATACCCTCACATGGGAGACCTTCTTGGAGAGATTCTAAGCTTGATATATGTCAGATCATTTCAGATAGCATTGCATTGATGAGTTTCATGACTTGAAGCAGAGAGGACTATCAGTAGCATAGTATGAGAGTAGGTTTCTTGAGCTCATTCCTTATGTGGATTACATGAAGGATGAGAAACTCTAGGTCAACCACTTTATCAAGGTATTGAATTATGATATAGCAGACAGAGTATGGATGGTACCTTCAGGAGATTTAAGGGATACCATTGAGAGGGCCATGATCACTGAGGAGATCCATAATAGGTCTCACAACACTCGGGACCAGTCACAAAACAAAAATTCCGAACCTCAGTCTTCTGGTTTCCAAAAATCTCACTAGAAGGGAAATCAGAAGAACTCATCAGGATCTTTGAGGGCACATCAACAACAACAAAAGTAGCATGAGCAGTCTCAGCAGAGCCAGAGACAAAAATCTTCTCTGGGATAGCAAGGCTCTAAGCCCAAGAAGTGGCATTCACTGGGATCTCGATGAGATCAGAGGGCTCAATCTTAGACCCCCAAAGGTGGATACAATGGATCTAGTATGACAGGAGGACAACAGTAGTCCAGGCCTTAGGGGATTCAGCTATAGGCTAGATATCTCTGCTACACATGTGGTGCTATGGGACATATTTCTAGGGACTATCCTATAGGTCATCCAGTCAGTAGTCAGAGGGTGGTAGCTTTTGAGCCTACTATAGGAGACATGGGAAGAGCACATAGAGTATTTGTGGTGTTTGATAACCACCAGGCTGAGCACCAGGCCATAGTTTTTGAGGCTGCAGGCACAATTGGAGGTAGTAGCATTTCTATCCTTTTTGATTCATGAGCTACTGACTCTTTTATTTCACCTTTTATAATGGAGCAATGCGGGCTAGTGGTAGCTACATAGGATGTTAGTTGGGAGGTTGAGTTAGCCTCAGGTGCTAGGGTGTCCGTTAGTTCCACGGTGAGAGGATGGCAATTGCAGATTAGGGACTTTACCACCTTAGTTGATCTTCATGTCACACCACTTAGATCCTATGATGTCTTTCTTGGCATGGATTGGCTCTATTCTCATAGATCCAAGATGGATTGTAGACAGAAGACAGTAGAGTGTTTAGACAATGATGGATTGACCTCAGTTGTTATAGGAGTTCAGAGACCTATATCCCTTTGTATGATTTATGCTATGTAGCTTAAGCAGTGCATATGAAAGGGATGTCAATTATTTTCTATCACTATCAATAACAGAGAGGAGGAGGTCGAGAAGGAGACTTCTCTTGATGACCACTCTATCTTAAAGGAGTTTGCAGATGTATTCATGTCACAGTTACCTAGTATGCCACCACCTAGAGCAGTGGATTTTCATATAGATCTTGTGCTAGGAGAAGAGCCCGTTTCTAGAGCACCCTATAGGATGACTACCCAGGAGCTCAGTGAGCTCAAGATTCAGTTAGAGGAGCTCTTGGAGAAAGGGCACATTTTTCCTAGCGTATCTCCATGGGGTGCACTCATCATCTTCCTTAAGGAGAAGGATAGATCTCTTAGGTTGTGCATGGATTACCGATAGCTGAATAAGGTGACCATCAAGAATCAGTATTTTCTTCCTAGGATTGATGACTTGTTTGATCATCTTGTTCTTGAAGATAGACTTGAAGTCAGGGTATCACTAGCTAAGGATTGTGGAGAGTAAAATCCACAAGATTGCATTCCACACACGATATGGGCATTATAAGTTCACTGTGGTTCCTTTTGGACTCACGAATGCTCTAGTTGTATACATGAGTCTCATGAATGGATTATTCCGCTCATTTTTAGATAGATTTGTGGTGATTTTATTGGATGACATATTGATCTACTCAAGAGATGAGCATGAGCATGAGGAGCATTTGAGACGGGTCTTGCAGTGCTTAAGAGATAATCAATTATTTGACAGCTTGTTGAAATATGATTTCTTCAAGTCAAAGGTTCATTAGCTAGGCCATGTGATATCAAGAGATGGGATCTCAGTTGACCCATCTTAGATTAGGGTGATTATGGATTGGCCAGCACCTACTAGTGTGACAGAGGTTAGGAGCTTCATGGGCCTTGTAGGCTATTATAGGCATTTTGTCGAGGGATTCTCTAGAGTAGCCAATCCTATCACTTCTTTTCAAAGAAAGGGGAAGAAGATTGAGTGGATAGAGAGGTGTGAGAGAGCTTTTTAGGAGCTCAAGAGAGCACTCACTAGTGCACCTATACTTGTGGTACCAAATACATCAACCAATTTTGTTGTATGCACAGATGCATCTTTCGATGGGATTGGGGTAGTGCTTATGCAGGATGGCCGAGCTATTGCCTACGAGTCTAGGAATCTCAAGACTCATGAGCTTAACTATCCTACCCATGACCTTGAGCTAGCATTAGTGGTGCATGCTTTGGTGAGGTGGCATCATTTCTTATTAGGCCATAGATTCAAGCTTCACTCAAACCATCAGAGTCTACAGTACATATTCACTCAGCTGAATCTTAATGCTAGATAGAGGAGATGGATGGAGTTCTTATGCAAGTATGACTTTGATGTTCACTACATCAAGGGTAAGGAGAATGTGGTAGAAAATTCCTTGACTAGGAGACATCATCAACTATCAGCTATGACTACTAGCACATATTTGAGAGGGTGCATACTGCAACACTTATAGGAGGATGGTTTCTTTTCAGAGGTTTGTCAGATGGTACAGGCTCAGAGGCCCCTGGAGGGGAAGTTCTTAGATTATACCCTAGAGTCTAATGCCCTTCTTCACCATAGGGGATGCATTTACATACCTTCTTCTGGTGGGTTGCATGAATTCATTATCCTTGAGGCTCATAGTGCACCTTATGTAGCATACCCCAGAGTCAAGAAGTTACATGCAGGTTTGAGATAGCTATATCATTGGCCAAGTTTGAGGATGCACATTGCAGAGATTATGGCTAGATTCTTAGAGTGTTAGAGAGTTAAGGTGGAGCACCATCATCTAGGTGGACTTCTTTAGCCACATGAGATACCTAAGTGGAAGTGGGATGTTATATCCATGGATTTTCTAGTTGGTCTTCCTATGTCTTCTTGTCACCACTATGCTATTATGGTGACAATGGATAGGTTGACCAAGGTAGCCCACTTCTCACCCATTTGTACTACCTTCATAGTACCTACAGTGGCACAGGTATTCTTGAGAGATATTGTTAGACTTCATGGCATTCCACACATGATTATATCAGATAGGGATTCTCTCTTTACTTCATCTTTTTGGAGAGAGCTTCAGACCACTTTGGGCACCAGGCTCAATTTCAACACAACTTATCATCCATAGACATATGGTTAGATTGAGAGAGTTAATCAGGTATTAGAGGACATGCTATGCATGTATGTGATGGATCACCAAGTTAGGTGGGAAGAGTACCTACATTTAGTCAAGTTTGCCTATAATAATGGGCATCATACATCTTTGGGTATGCCTCCTTATCAGGCCTTGTATGGCAGACCTTACAGGATACCATTGAGTTGGGATAAGATTGAGGATAGGGTTTCTATTGGTCTAGAGTTGGTCAGATAGATGGAACAATAGGTAGATCTGATTAGGTAGTGTCTTAGAGAGGCCTAGGATCGACAGAAGAAGTATGAAGATGCTGGGAGGATTGATAGGGAGTATTTGGCTTGGGACATCATCTTTTTGAGAGTGTGGCTGCATAAGAGCCCAATCTGATTTGGAAAAGGTTCTAAGTTGGCCCCTCGCTTTATCATACCTCTTGAGATTTTGGAGAGGATAGGCCCAGTTGCATACTGTTTAGCTTTTCCACCTAGCCTGTCGTGCATCCACGATGTCTTTCATGTACCTTTTTCAAGGAAATATATTTATGATGAGTCTCATATTATTGATTGGGATGCTTTACAAGTGGAGTTGGATGGATAGCTGGCTTTGGATCCCATACATATACTGGCTCACAAGACCCTTTCCCTTTGAGGTTGAGAGATGGACCAGGTTAGGGTCTAGTGGGATTGCTATGATGAGGTCATAGCATCTTGGGAGGACACAACACAGATGAGATACCAGTACCCCCATCTATTTGATGAACTCTAGGAGGAAGTTCTTGTTAGGAATAAATGCTAAATATATCCTATTGGGGAGCATTCATAGACATTTTGTAGCATTTTTTGTTGCATTCATGACTATGATTGTCATTGATGTCAACACAGTGATCTACTCAAGTTTAGCAGAGAAGCAGACAGTGTTTGAGTTAGTGCACATGGAATATTGAATATCAAGCTATGTGGAGTTGAGGATTTACTCTATGATGTTCTATAAGATCATGGTTAAGATCACATATGAAAATTCATTTATTCATGACAGTTATGTGTAATTCAATGCAAGCAGGATTTAGGCAGTGTTCGTGAGTAGAGATTTTTGGAAATCGGATGATATCTCCTAATCATGATAGAATCTAAGTATGTGAATTTGAGAAAATGATGAAGACATGATAATTATGACATGGACATGATAGTAAGGTTAGAGGTTGCATGAGTGAAGAGTTATCTTAATTGGAAGCCGACAATTTTATGTAATTATGGAATTCTTATATAACATGTGGAAGACTTTATTTTGTAATTTGTATGTCGACTCATTTGTAATTATTTGACTGTGGTATAAAGAAAATAATGTTTTCCTTATTGTAAGATATATAGAGCATGTGGAATGTGAGATTGTGAAAGTGAATTGCGGAATTATGCAGTACTTATTGAAAGAGGATATGCGAAGTATAGAGATTTGGTATTGAGATCTGATGAAGCAGCTGGTGCGGTTTGGCATAGTCAGAGGAGAAGTGTTAAGTTGTTGAGATCAATAATATTTTTTTATTATTCTATTGAGTAACAAATAGATCAGTTGGACAGTGTGTTCAGTGATCTTGCACCTGAAGTTGTTTGGGTAGTGGGTCCTTCTGTCTTCCATAACTCCTGATAGAGTTAGAATCTTTTAGAAAAGATTTAAAGTATCCTAGTAGGGACTAATATGTACTGAATGTATTTCATAAGACTCCTAACAAAGTCCATCCTCTCACAACGAACTTTCATAGTAGTGCATCTTTTATGGGCATCATTCCCACCGGGGTTTACTCTTTGATCACGAGGTTCCCTAGTCAACATATCTTGTGTTATTGTGTTGTTGTGTATGTATATCTTTATATGGTTGTTGATCACATTGCTAAATTGGTTAAAATCTATTAAAGTTGATAAAAGTTTTATTTATCAGATAACTAATTCACCCCCCTCTCGGTTATCTTGGTGGACTTTACTTTCTAACAATTGGTATCAAAGAAGTGAGTCCTTGAAGGAAAATTTTAATACCTTAAGGAGATCCATGGTGAGTCATTTAAGGAAAAAATTCTTAAGTTTGATGGAGTAAATTTTGACAGCTGGAAAGAAAAGATGAAGACACACCTACTTTGTTTAGGACCAGGATATTGGTTAATCACAAAGAACAAGAAGACTATCATTGATGAAGAAAAAATTGAAGAATGTACTAATGAGGAAAGAGATCTATTCATGTGTAACATACTTATCAGAGAAGCACTCTTGTCAACCCTTCCAGAAAATGAGTACAGTTAGGTAAAATATCTAAAAACATCTCATGAAATTTGGTTAGCTTTACAATCTACTTTTGAAGGTGATGATCATGCAAAGAAAGTCAGATTACATAACTGGATATGTGCATTTGAAGATATAAGAATGATGGAAGATGAATCTGTTAGAAGCTATATTGGTAGAATGTTAGAAATTGTTCCAGGTATAAAATCTTGTGAAGGAAGCAAGATAGAAAATGAAGTGATATGGAACATTTTGAGGACATTGACTCCTGCATTTAAGCAGACAATGCAGATGATTGAACAAGTTATACCTTGTACTGAGAAATTCACCAGAGAAACCCTTCTAGGAAGATTAGAAGTAGCAGGAATGAACATGAGGCAATCAGGAGATTTACCTACAATGGAGACATCATTCAACACACTTAGTATTTGCCCTACTTTGTCAAGAAGCATGAGTGTGAGTTGAGATTATGCTAGTAGCAACAGAACCAGGAATGAAGAAGACATGAAGATTGAAGAAGCTATTGCTTTACTTGTGAAAAGAGAACCAGACGGTAAGAAAATCTTTAAATGTTGGAATTGTCAAGAATATGGTCATTTTGCATCGAAATGTCCTAAGAGAGTAAAGAAGTATAGAAGGAACTTTAAACCTAGAAGATCTAAAGAATGTTATTATGCTAATGATGAAGAATTTGAAGCTAGTATGGAGAAATCTCTAAGTGAAAGTGATAATGAGAATGATGGTATAGGATTTGTAGCAATAAAAGAAGAAAATCTTGAAACAAAAGTTAAGGAAGAAAAAGCTCTAGTTTCTCAAGTAGAAAATAAAGCTGATTGGATTATAGATAGTGGTTGTTCACATCATATGACTAGAGACATGAAGAAATTCATAAAGTTTAACAATTATGATGGAGGAGTTGTTAGAGTTGGAAACAATGCACCTTGTTTGATAAAAGGTATAGGATCTATTACTCTTGATGGAAAGACTAATACTGATGATGTTTACTTTGTGGATAGATTGAAACATAATCTTTTGAGTGTTGGATAGCTAGTTGATAAGGGATATCAAGTTTGGTTTATTGAGAAAACTTGTGTAATCAAAGACAAGGATGGTAATTTGATTGGTACTGGATCAAGAACCAGAGGTAAAGTATTTCAGTTGAATCCTACTGAGATGACATGCTTGATTACTAAAATTGATGACAATTGGTTATCGCACCAAAAATTTTGTCATATAAATTTTGATAATATTTTGAAAGTAAGTACTACACTTGCAATAAGAGACTTGCCCAAGATTATGAAATCTACTAACATGATTTGCAAGGAATGTGTGATGGCTAAGCAGAAAAGAAGCTCATTTCCCAGCAAGAAGTTCACAATAGCAGAGAAGTTGGAAATTGTTCATACAAATTTGAGTGGTCCCACAAGGACTAGAGGATTCTATGGAGAAAGGTATTTAATGATTCTTGGTGATGATTTTACAAGAATGATGTGGATTACATTTCTTAAAGAAAAGTTTGAAGCATTTGATAAGTTTAAAATTATTAAGAAAAAAGTTGAGAATGAATCTAGAAAGAAGATTAAATGTTTGAAATCAGATAGAGGTGGAGAATTTACTTCAAAAGAATTTAATATTTTTTGTGAAGTGAATGGTATTAAGAGACAGTTTTCAAACCTTGGGACACCTGAGAAAAATGGTATTGCAGAAAGAAAAAAATAGGTCAGTGACTGAAGCAATACGAGCCATGTTATTTGAAAATGATTTAGCGAAGAGATTCTAGAGAGAAGTAGTGAACACAACAATGTATACAATGAACAGAGTATAAATCAAAGCAGATATAGACAAGACACCTTATGAACTATGGTTTGGACATGCACCATCAGTTAAGTATTTTAGAATTTTTGGAAGCAAATGTTATATTAAGAGAGATGATGACATTGAAAAGTTTGAACCTAGAAGTGATGAAGGTATATTTCTTGGATATTCATTGAAGAGAAAAGCTTATAGATGTTATAATAAAAGAACTAAGACTATTGTTGAGAGCACAAATGTTAAAGTTGATGAAAAACTCAAAATTTGGGAAAGAATGCTTGATTATGAATCAGATCAAGGAACTCATCCTGGAACTACTCTAGAGAATGCAAAATTATTCTATGAAACTGACAGTGAATTGCAGAATGAAAGCTTCATTGAGGAAATCACAGAAGAACCTACATCTGAAGAGAGAACTGACACAATGACACCTAACAAAAATGTATCAAGGAATCATCCTTTTGAGCAAATTATTGGAAGCATAGACAAAGGATTTCTGACATGAAATAAGGTACAAGAACAATTGTGTTAATTTCTCAAATTGAACCTAAATCTACTAGTGAAGCCTATGAAGATGAACATTGGATTAAAGCTATGAAGGAAGAACTAGATTAAATTGAAAAGAATAAAACTTGGGAATTGGTCCCTAGAACTAAAGATAATAATGTTATAGGAACTAATGGGTATTCAAGAACAAGATGAATGAACAAGGAGAGGTTGTAAGAAATAAAACAAGATTGGTATGTAAAGGATACTCATAGCAAGAAAGAATTGACTATGAAGAAACTTTTGCACCTGTTGCAAGAATTGAAGCAGTAAGAATGTTTTTGGCTTATGCAGCTTATAAGAAATTCAAAGTGTATCAGATGGATGTGAAGTCAGCATTTTTGAATGGAGAGTTAGAATAAGTTTACATTGAGTAGCCTGAAGGTTTTCCTTTAACTAATGAAGGAGATATGGTATGTAAATTCAAGAAATCTTTATATGGATTGAAACAAGCACCTAGAGCTTGGTATGAAAGACTTGATAAGTATTTGATAAAATTAGGATTTACTAAAGGCATAGCAGACAGTAACTTGTACACAAAATAAATTGAAAATGGTTTGTTTGTTGTAGTTATCTTTGTTGGTGATATTATCTTTGGAGGAGAAGATGAAGCCAGTGATAAATTTGTAGATGAAATGAAGACTGAATTTGAAATGAGTATGATTGGTGAGATGAAATATTTTTTAGGATTGCAGATAACATAGAACAGTGATGGTATCTTCATAATTCAAACAAAATACTTGGTTGACATGTTGAAGAGATTTGGAATGGAGAACTGTAAACTAGTTGGAACACCTATGGTAACCAGAGAAAAGTTATCTAGCACAGATGAGAATCCTATAGTTGAATAGAAGAAGTATAGATCTATGATTGGAGAATTGCAATATTTAACTCATGCAAGACCTGATATATCACATGCAGTTGGAATTGTAGCAAGATTTCAAGATGATCCAGAGAATCACACTATGTAGCAGTAAAAAGGATATTGAGGTACTTAAGAGGCACAATTGAATATGGATTGTGGTATGAAAAATTTGATGACTTTACCCTATGTGCATATATAGATGCAGATTGGGGAGGTAGTGTTGATGAAAAAAAGAGCACAAGTGGTGGAGCATTTTTCTTTGGAGGAAGATTAGTTTCTTGGCTAAGCAAGAAGTAGAACTGTATTTCATAAAGAATAGCAGAAGCAGAATATGTGGCAGCAGCAAACAATTGTAATCAAATAATTTGGATGAAACAAATGATGAAGGATATTGGAATAATTTTTTTTGAGTCTATTGTTATACATTGTGATAACACCAGCATAGTTAGTATGTCTAAGAATCATGTACTACATTCTAAGACAAAGCATATAGAGATAAAGTATCATGTAGTGAGAGAGAAAGTGGTAGAAAAATTAGTCATATTGGAATATATAAGCACAAAAGAGAAGATTGCGGATATATTTAAAAAACCTTTGCCTAAGGATACATTTGTGCATCTCAGAGGTAGGCTTGGGGTTACGCCCCAGCCTACTTTTGAGAAGTGATGTAGATGGTTGCATCCGTCCAATGATATATGAGCCTTATCTTTCATATGGACTGGATGTTGGTACTTCCTCTATGGAGGAGTAAGTGTATCTAAGTTGAGTTATGAGGACTCTAGTGAATGTATTTTTTCAAAAGTGTCTTTTGACATTGAAGTTGTTGTTGACATAGTGATGAAGCATCTATTATTGATGTCAATGGGGGAGAAGGATACATGAAAAAACTAACTATTAAAGAGATTTTGAGGGAGAAGGTTACAAGCAATATAAAATGGAAAACTAACAAGAGATGAATAGGAAAATGAAGCAAGATTTGATTGATGAAGAGAATTTGAAGCATTTCTGAGCATCAGTGTTGCAGAGGTTGGTATTCATGGAACTTGGATGTGTTAGAAATAGGGAATACTGAGAGGGGGGGTGAATCAATATTCTACAAACTTTATCTTTTTCCCAATTATGGATATAACAAATTATCTTTACAAATGCATAACATAAAAAGCTAAACAACATGCATAACAATAAAGAACTCATAACACATTATTTGTTCTCGAGGAAACCCTAGCCAAGGGAAAACCCCAGTGGGGATGGTACCCACAAAGATCCACTAATCAAAAGTATCCTATTAAGGATGTTGACCCTGTTAGGAGTCTATTAAAAACATATAGTGTATCAGTCCTGATTAAGGGACTATAGGCCTTGTTAGAAGCCTCAACCCTGTTAGGAGTTGGTAGTACAAAATGTGATTACCAGCTGAGCCCACTGCCCAAACAAGTAATGTAAAATATACACTGATTACAAAAGAGGTCAAGGTACATAACCTTATACTACTTGCATCAATATCTCTTCGCTGATCTTTCACTATCGCTATTACATATGCTTCATATACTTCGCATCATACTTCTACAATTACTTGCTGCTTGTTACAATTACTTCACTTTACAATTACAATTACATTTACATATATACCAATAGATTTATCTAATATTAAACATCTAGGATGTCATCCCTTTATATTTTTAAGACATTATTTTGATAAACAAAATAATCCCTTAACTCTTTACCAATTTTGTCTTCATATTCTGTCTTGTCGACTTCACACTGTCTTTGGTAAAACTGTCATAACTTCTTCCGTACATGTTGTACTAACTTGCACTCTAAGATGGGTCATCATTAGTCACCATAGAGTCTATGTTTAAGTGCACAAGCACTAAAATCACTCTAGTCAATGTCACAAACAAAAACTATGTCCGGGTACACTGGTAAAAATACTATCTCATACTTAGACAAATTTGCAATGCGCTTTGTCATACTTTCTCTCTGACTTGTGCGATATTAGTGTGGATCATATGTTTCCATAATGACAACATCTATGCAATCAACTCAGCCAAATTTCCAACAATCTACCCCTTTGTCATTGGTGGCAACATATGATAAAATTGGCTATGTGTGCAACTCCAAAATCTCAAAAATTGTCAAAAATTGTGGCCAAAGTATAACACATATATACTATCCTTATAACTCCTCAAAAATCTTATCTCTAATATAATACTCCCCCTAATAGTATCAATCCTTATCATATACTATCAATTTTCTCCTAAATATCTCTCCCCCTTTGACAACAATGACAAAATAACAGTAGGGAGGGCTACAAAATTGTATAAAAAAAAGTTATACCTAAATTTATTTATTGCAAAGTTGGTAGGCTTGCAACACAATCTGCAAAATCTATCTTAATGGTTTCTATCTCCTTTTCCCATGACTTCTTAATGGAATCTACCACATTGAGTAGTGCACTCAGTCTATAAGATGCTATTTGACATGCTTGGAGGTTTTCAAAGTTAAATTTCTGAAAAGACATCTTAGTTGTAAGACAATCTTCCAACTGCTCTTCAATAACACTTAACTTCATAGAAACATGTTGTCTCAAAAGAGTATATCTTCTTAACTTCCAGTCTTTCTCATCTTGTATAATTTTGATTTCATCATAAAGTTTCCTAACTTTCTTCTCAACATCACAGACCTTCACATTAGGGTTAGATAGAAGGTTCGTTTCATTTAGAATCTCTTCTTCCTTCAATTTTATCTTCTAATATTCCTCAGTTGTCAAAGTCTCTAATTTTTTACATTGTATGTACAAAGATTTTCTTGTTTCCAAATGTTTCCTCAAATCTTTGATATAGATATCAAGAGTATTGATATCATTGCTGATGTACTGACTGATGTTCAACAACATTCTAGCCTCATAGTCTACTTGTGCTTTCACTTTTGCAATATCAGCTAGGTTAGTGAGCTCATCATCAAAAGTGCTCATCACTTTCTTTACCTTCTCCATAGGGTCTACTTCTACAATCTATGCGGTCACAATACTTTGTATCTTTTCAGTTAGGTCCTTCAGACATCCTTCAAGACTCTTAACTTTCTTATTCTTCCCAATGAGTTTGTTCAAAGATTTGATCAATTCCATCTGATCATCATCATCTACTTTTTTTCCCAAATCCTCAAACAAAGATCCAGTTTGCTTCTTCTTTCCAGTCTCAGGAGTAAGACTAATTTCTTCTTTAGAGGGTACAGGTGCTTGTACTTCTGATACTTTGGGTTCTTGAACAATAAATCGGGTCTGCTCTGCTTCTGCAGTTCTATCTGGTTCATCAAGAGCCAAATTATCAATAATGTTCTCTAGATTCTTGAATACATTATCATCAGTATCCAAGGTGATCCTTGTACCTTCAACATTCATAGATTCATCTTCAATGTTTATAGCTAGTGGAGAGGGAATATCCTCTTGTTCTAATTCTTCTTCTTGCTCTGTTGCAACTGATGTCTCTCCAACTATTTCTTACATAACTTTAATTATTGCGTGTTAAGTCTCTGCATTCACTTGTTCATATTGTCCTGCCATGATCTGAATGGTTCTCATTTTTTTCCTTAAATGGGTGCTAAGGGGCTTCAAAATTTATTTAAGATGTTCATCATCTCTTACATCACATAGTTTCTTCACAAGATTCTCTTTGATAGATTTGTCTTCTTCTTGTGCTCTCATCTTCCTGTTAACAAGTTTCTTCAATAAGTCATCAGGTATCTTTCCCTTAATAGTGTCAAACTTCTTATTAGCCAGAATCAAATGCTTGACCACTGCATTTTCACAATTCAATTTATCAGAATAGTCATAAAGGTCATAGTATTTATTCATTTAGTGAAGTCTCCATCTTTTATAATTTCTTCATTCACTCTCTCAACTCTAGGTTTCCATGCTTTCTTCTTGACAGAAGTGTCATCTTCTTTAATTTCTGCAATTTTCCTAGGTACTAGTGGCACCAAATTTTTCTACCTCTTACAAGGTCTAGTAGAAATTTCTTTCATTCTCTTTCTTGGTGTGGAGGAGGTAGATCTAGTATGTTTTCTTGCTACTTGTTCCTTCTCAGGTTCCTCTACTTTCACCTTGACTGGTACTACACTAGATGATAAGGGAGGTATAGAAAAAGTCTCTTTCTATCTAATATCTCTGATTGCTACTGCTATCTACTTTGCCACTAAGAATTCTCTCTCTGCCATTCCTGTATCCTTCAATATTTTCTTAATAGTGCTCTCAACTCTTTTCTTAGATTGTTTCTCCTCAAGTATAGCCTTTGTGGAGTTGAAATTTTTTTCAAAAGTTCCAAATCTATTACTGTGAGTGTCAACCTTGCACTCAAGTAGCCTATTCACATATTCTTTTGTCTCAGTTTCAAATATTTCATAGCGAAGAGGGTCTATGAACTCAATTCTAGGTTCAACTACTTCAATGTATGTAAAGTCAGTGTCAACCATAAAACATACTTCATTCTTGTATTTCTCCACAAGAGACTATGGAATCCTTTATCTGCTAGACACAATATTCTAAAATGTCTTAATAACAAGTACTGCACTTTCATTAACACTGTCAATAACATGCTTTTTGTATACTACATTAATCCTTTTTATTGTAGTTTTTCCATCATTCCATTCATTTCCTATGGTGTAAGGAAATCTCCTCAAAAGATGAAAAAACATGTAAGTGATCAGAGATGAAAATCTAAATTGTGCATACTTTGTCTTCTTAATCTTCTACAAGTTCTCAAACAATTGAATTCTTAGAATTTCACACATATCAACTAGTACTTTGTCAACACACATCAAATAAGCTATGTGTACCATTCCAGTCGCCATGTCATCCTCTCTTGAATTTGCACAAAACTTGGTTGTTAGGATTTTGCATAAGTATCTAACATCAAGTTGTTGGATCTTACTAATTACAATTCCTTTGCCATTATAGGATGAATTAGTGTTATCAATGACTATTTTTCTCATATTCTTCTCATTTAAAGGAATTGGTCCAGATTTAGACAGTCCAGTGACTTCATGAATCAAATTAGCTGTAATGTCTATGACTCTATCTTCTAGCCAAAACTTCACATTATGAATTCTACTAAGGATTATCTTAGTGCATTCTTCATTATCAAACTCATAATACAATGCATACTTAACAATCTCATTGTCTTTCAAATGATCATATCCTTCTTTCAATGGCATGTCCTAGTTTTAGATCTTCTGATACTCATTTGTAAAATCACTATCACTGATGGTTTCTAACTTGCATCCAAGATAACTTCTTACATTCTCTAAATGCAAAACTCTATCTAGTACGAATGATAAAGCTAACTTAGGGTCTTCTTCCAAGGGTTCTACTGGTTCCCTCTTCATTCTAGGTCTATTTTTATCTTTGACATTGTGAATTAAAGATACATCCATGATTACTTCAAATTCCTTTTACCAATTCATAGATCTGTCAAGTAAAATACCTCGATTTCACGATTCTAGGGCTTGCGTAGATTTGGCACTCAAATCCTTCACCAAATCATTGCAAAAAGCTTCCAATCACTGATCTTTGATCTTCTTAACACTTGTATTCACTTTGATGATCAAATAACACTGATCATAACCTTTTATTACTTCAATCTCACTTAGGTCTGACATCACATTCAATTCTTTTGCCGCTTCTTTCCAAAAAAGTTGTTTCTGCTATCCTGCAAAACTTAAAACTTCTTGTGATCTCACAAAACATAATATTTTTCTTTGCACTCTTAACCATAGCATTAGAATATCATAAACTACCTTCCATTAACTATGCAAGACTTAATTCATCATAAATCTACTTCTACACTAATCTAAGTTCCTAATCTACTATAATTTTCACTTCATCTGTATTGCTACAGCAACCTTTCTGTCTATTACTTGCATCTTCATTTCTTCTTTCATGATTTCTAGGGTTAGGGTTAGGATGAAAAACTCCATTGTTCATTCTACAAAACCTTGTTGTATGTCCAATCTTGTTGCATATCTAACAAACAATTCCATTGTTTCCATATCTTGGTCCTGGTGGATTAATCTGTGATCTATAATTTCTAGCAATGTGTCCAACCTTGTTGCATCTATAACATATTACTCCATTTCTTCTGTTCATATCTTCAGTAGGTTTCTTATCTACATTCTTAGTATTCCTAAACATTCTACTATTATTATTATTCTCAACAAATTTAGATTTCCTACATTCAATAGCTCTATGTCCAAATCCATGATAGTTATAACAATAACCATTAAGAGGTTTAAATTGCTTACCTATGCAATCTCTCTTCATATGACCAATAGTATTACAAGAAAAACTTCTACCTTTGAATTCTCTTTGCATACCTTTGGATGATTCCTCTTGCTTCGGTGATTCTTCTTCTTTAGGTGTATCTTCAAATTTGTTGATCTCATCAGACTTCTTCTCATCTAAGCTATTAGATACTTTCAGATCTGGTTCCTTGCTTTCATCATTTGCTTTAAGAGTGTTGATTCCAAGACCAGTCTTATCATAGAATGGTTTCTAAAAAGATGCTTGTTTATCAATCCTCTCACTAGTTGAATATACCCTTTCAAGTTGTTGCTTGGATTGAGTCAGTTTTCTTTTCACAATCTTGTTGTATTTCTCAAGTTCAACATACTACAAATTGACTTTCTCAAGTTCAGATGTTACATTTCCAAGTTTAGATTTCAGTCCTTCATTTTCAATCTTTAGACTTTCATTCTTAGATTTTAGATTCACTTCAGTTCTTCCATTTTCATCTTTCAAACTAAGCTTCAAATTTTCTATATTCAATTCATGCTTGAGGATCTCATTTTCTTTTTCTAAATTGTCATTACAATCTTCAATAAAAACTTTAGATTCTTTTTCAAATTTCAGATCTTCCAATTTGTTTTTCAATTTCTCAATGAGGTTCTTTGCATCATCATATTTTCCTTTTAGAGTGTCTCTTTCATCAATAAGCATATCAATCTATTCAAGAGCTTCTTCAAGATTCTTCTGTAGTTGATCTATATCCATAGAGATCTTACTCAAGCTGCTAGGCTTTCCTTGAATGATTCTTTTCCGAGTAACTAAGCTCTGATACCAATTGTTAGAAATAGGGAATACTGAGAGGGGGGGGTGAATCAGTATTCTAAAAACTTTATCTTTTGCCCAATTATGGATATAATAGATTATCTTTACACATGCATAAAATAAAAAGCTAGACAACATGCATACAATAAAGAACTCATAACACATTATTTGTTCTCGAGGAAACCCTGGCCAAGGGAAAACCCAGTGGGGATGGTACCCACAAAGATCCACTAATCAAAAGTATCCTGTTAAGGATGTTGACCCTATTAGGAGTCTATTACAAACATATAGTGTATCAGTCCCGATTAAGGGACTATAGGCCTTGTTACAAGCCTCAACTCTGTTACGAGTTGGTAGTACAAAATGTGATTACCAACTGAGCCCACTGCCCAAAAAAGTAATGTAAAATATACACTGATTACAAAAGAGGTCAAGGTAAATAACCTTATACTACTTGCATCAATATCTCTTCGCTGATCTTTCACTATCGCTATTACATATGCTTCATATACTTCGCATCATACTTCTACAATTACTTGCTACTTGTTACAATTACAATTACATTTACATATATGCCAATAGCTTTATCCAAGAGTAAACATCTAGGATGTCATCCCTTTATAATGTTAAGACATTATTTTGATAAACAAAATAATCCCTTAACTCTTTACCAATTCTGTCTTGTCGGCTTCACACTGTCTTCGGTAAAACTGTTATAACTTCTTCCATACATGTCATAATGACTTGTGCTCTGAGATGGGTCATCATTACTCACTATAGAGTCTATCTTCAAGTGCATAAGCACTGAACTCACTCCAGTCAACATCGCAAACAAAAACTATGTCCGGGTACACTAGTAAAAATATTATCTCATACTTAGACAAATTTGCAATGCGCTCTGTCATACTTGCTCTCTAACTTGTGTGATCTTCATGTGGATCATATGTTGCCATAATGACAACATCTATGCAATCAACTCAACCAAATTGCCAACAGGATGTTTTTTCATCTTTGTTGCCATCAATGCCAATGGGGGAGATTGTTAAGAATGAATACTGAATATATCCTATGGGGGAGTATTCACAACCATTCTGTAGTATTTTTTTTTGTATTCATGACTATGATTGTCTTTGATGTCAACACAGTGATCTGCTGAAGTTTAGCAGAGAAGAAGATAGTGTTTGAGTTAGCGCACATGGAATATTGAAGATCAAGCTATGTGGAGTTGAGGATTTACTCTATGATGTTCTATAAGATCATGGTTAAGAGCGCATATAGAAATTCATTTATTCATGACAGTTATGTGTAATTAAGTGGAAACAATATTTAGGCAGTGTTCTTGAGTAGTAGTTTTTGGAAATTGGATGATATCTCCTAATCAGGATGGAGTCTGAGCATGAGAAGTTGAACAGATGATGAATACATGGTAATTATGACATGGACATGAAATCAAGGTCATAGGTCGTACGAGTGAAGAGTTATCTTAATTGGAAGCCGATAGTTTTATGTAATTATGAAATTCTTATGTAACGTGTGGAAGATTTTATTTTGTAATTTGTATTCTAACTCATTTGTAATTATTTGAGTGTGGTATAAAGAAAGGAATGTTTTCCTTATTATAAGATATATAGAGAATGTAGAATGTGAGATTGTGAAAGTGAATTGCTGAATTACGCAATACTTGTTGAAAGAGGATATGCGAAGTATAGAGATCTGGTATTGAGATCTGATGAAGCAGTTGGTGTGGTTTGACACAGTCAGAGGAGAAGTCTTAAGTTGTTGAGATCAGTAATCTTTTGGTATTATTATGTTGAGAAATGCAAAGATCAGTTGGACACTGTGTTCAATGATCTTGCACCTGAAGCTATTTGGGCAGTGCATTCTTTTGTCTTCCATAACTCCTAACAGAGTTAGAATATTTTAGCAAGGATTCAAAGTCTTCTAGCAGGGACTGATATGTACTAAATGTATTTCATAAGACTCCTAACAGATTCCATTCTCTCACAAGGAACTTTCATATTAGTGCATCTTTTGTGGGCATCATTCACACAGGGGTTTACTCTTTGATAAATAGGTTCCCTAGTCAACATATCTTGTGTTATTGTGTTGTTGTGTATGTATATATTTCTATGGTTGTTGATCACATTGCTTACTTGGTTAAAATCTATTAAAGTTGATAAAAGTTTTATTTATTAGATAACTGATTTGCCCCGCCTCTCAGTTATCTTGGTGGACTTTACTTTCTAACAAGTTCATGCCTAAGGGGGAGGATGTGAGGTCCTACCCCGACCCATCTTAGCTCGATAGTTGTTTTGATACTTGGACTATCTAGATGACACCTCATTTTGTGATGTTAGACCTATTTTGATTATGATTTCATATTATTAGATGTTATGTGATGCTTTTACTTGATTATATTAATGATGATGTTAGACATACCTCTACATGCTTATGTTAGATTCATACTAATTATATGTTTTGAAAAGATGAATGAATTCTGAATTATGCATTTTTGTTATGTTATCATAAGGAATGATAAAATGTGATAGTTGTGATGTGAATACATATGTTAACAGTTCTACAATTGACGTAGGGTTACTTGTTTATGTGAAAATTGAATTTATATTTTGATGCTTATAGAATTAGGGCACAATGTGGATTATGTTTATGATAAAATAAAAAATGCAGTTTCTATATGTAATGTATTTAGATTTTATTATAGATCTTGTTTCACTTTTGATATGTTTATATATGCATTGATTTCATGACATACTGACATCTGAATTGAGTGTGCAGGAATACTATGACCATGGTTGTAAATGCGGGGAAATAAGGATGGATCTATATAACAATAGTTTAAGCCTAAGGTTGACTCTAGGAAGAGAATGACATCATTGCTACGTAATTTTAATTTCATGAATGTAAGGCTTGAGTGATTGTTATTGTTAATGCTAATATGTGCATAGTTTGATGTATTTATTAAATGTGTAAATGTAAATGTAAATTATCTAATAGGCAGGTCATGTGTGTAATTATGTAATGTGATGTGTATTCCTTTTTGTGTGGTATCACTTGACACTAGTGTGATGTGTTGGCATGACTAAGTGGAAAGTGGACCCTACCTCACCCTTACATCATCTTGTAAATCCCTAGGCATGGTTAGTGGTTTGGGATACCAAAGCAGGTGACATAACATTCCATTTTTGGATGTAAACTTCACCTGGGTTTTTAAAAGCTTAAATGTAGCCCTATGGTGTAATTAGGGTTAGTTTTACATACTCCAAGGCATGTGCATAGGGGTAGGGGTTAACTTTTACCATTTTCTTCACCCTAGGCTTCTAAAATGCCTCTCATAGTTAGACATCTTTGATAATGACAAATTTGGATATGATTCTGAGGGTTTTCCTTTCCCCTATGTCTTGAATTACCTTCCATTCCATAACAAGGGGCAAGTGGTGAGTTAGCAAGGATCAAGAAACCTACTTTTTTTTTGGAAGAGGGTAGGAGAGAGGAATGTTTTTTGCTATTAGGAAAAAGAGACTAGGAAAGAGAGACACTTCTACACTATGCAAGTTTGGATTTGAGAGGAAGGGACTTGAGAGAATCTACAGGTTGAGAAAGGAAGGAAAGCTAGGAAAGAAGGAATTATCCCTTCATCAAAACCTCTATTACCATATCTTGAGGAAAGGTAGGTCCTTCTACCATGAAAGTGTTTATGTAAATGTATTGTGGTGTAAATTCTATTGTGAGAAATTGTAATGCTTTGTTCTCATTGTGATTTCATGGATTTTACTCTTGCTTCCTCTCTTTTTTTTGGGTGTGCAAGACAATTCTCATCCTTGGAAGGCTTTGAGAGTGTCTTAGGGTGAAGGGCATAGTTGGAAAATCCATATGTGTAGAGCTTAGATGTATGGGCATCCTTGAGGCCTACTTGAGTATTAATTTGGGGGCCATAAGGGATGTGATTGAAGCTCCATGTGATGAGCTAGTATTTTGGGAATGAACCTTCTGGAGGCATGTAAAATTTGATTGTAAACACTTTTTTTTGGCTGAGTATGGCATATCTATATGTGATGTTTCCACCTTCACCCATTTTTGGATCAATTATGATCCTATGTGCAATCTTGGGTTTGGGAGTAAAAATGTGATGTCATTGTTTCTTGTTGTTGAATGTGAGTGTTGAATGTTTGTATCCCATCCTTGCTTGTTTCCCCTAGCTCGGGGGTGGCCATATAATGGCCTTGGCTAGGAGGTGAGCCTCCATGGTCATAGGAGAAAATGTTTTTACTTGCAGGTTGCTTATAAGCTGAATTGATTAATTTTCATGATGACATGTTCTTGTGGAAGCTTGAGGGCTTGAAGGAAGGAAAAAGGAATTTATATGCTGTTGATTATCTACTTGTAAAATTCCAAGTGAATGAAATGTTTTCATTGTATTTTAGTTGTAATTGAATCTTTTGGAAAGTTCGTATATTTATAATTTATGTGGAAGAAAATAATTAAGTTGAGGACTTAGGAAGGGGTATATTCAATTCTGGTTTATATTAAAAGTTTGAATAAATCTCAATTTTATCTATATTTAATAACATGTAGGAAGTTAAAAGGAAATGTTGGTTATTGTGAAAATGGAAAGTGAATAATCATTTCAGAATTAATTGGAATATTTTCACTTCATAGATGAGAAGATTGTACAAATAGGATTCTTACCTTATTCACTGGCATATAGATACTATAATAAAGAAAATTTAACTATTAATTCTCTAAAAAATTTATGACTACTATGTTGGGAATTTTCTATTAGTGTTCTTCCAAAATTAAATAATTTTCCTGTGATTTCATGTATAACCTGAAACCTAACTGTCCTAGAAAATATTGTATTAGTCATGCTTGAGTTTTCTTAGTTTAAGAAATCAGTTGACTTTAAATTTATCTAGGATACAGTGATTTAAAACTGAATTAATCTTCAGATTATACATATTAGTAGTCTGGAATAATTTGTGCATGTAATTGGAAAATGATTAACTTGTCCATTTAAATGTTTACATAGAGGGACTAATCCCATATATCTATTATGAATGCTTGTTTCTTTCCTGTAGATCTTACTGAGACAATAAATTACAAACTATGCTTTTAACAGATATATATATATATATATATATATATATATATATATATATATATATATATATATATATATATATATATATAATTGTTATAGCCACTTGTTCAGAACAATATTAATAGTAAATGTTATAATGTGCTTTATCTTAATAAAAGTAATCATAAACATATATATAGTATATTAATATATATATATATATATATATTGATATATAAATTATAAAATTTAATTATGTTGTCCTTTAAAAAAAATTATTATTTAAAAAAAAAAATCAAAAGGGGGAGGGCTGAAAACCCTACCCCCCCTCCTTACCGCACTGGAGCCTCTTCCTCACCGCGAGTGGCAATGGTGTTGCACGGTAGCACCCACGGTGGAGATGCCAACACAGCCTCCCACTATGAAGGTTGTGGGGTTGCAGGCAGACCACCCTCCCCCCTTTCCATGCGGGTTCTCTACAGACGGGAGCCGGTCTGCAAATAGGCTAGTTTCCCATTATTTTTTTTAGTGGCTATTAAAATAAATCCCCCTGCATGCATAAACAAGAGAGAATGGGAGCTGGGTCAAGGACGGCTTCGACCGCCAATCCAGACCCATATCAGGGTTTAAAACCCTTGATTTTTATTTTATTTTTTAAATAATATATAAAATTTAAAGCACATAAAACAATATAACTATATATGCTTGATTCAAATAATGGACAAAAAAGTTTTTTAAAAAAGTAGGAAAAGTAAACAACAGACAAAAATTACAATAACTAAGAAGGAGAAAGAAGCCCATGAAGATGGACACACAAATATCCTCTTAAGAAAACAAGTGTGTATATACACACCATAGGTGTGTATATACATACCTATTCTCATGTGAGAACACAAAAAAAAACCTTCACTCCATATCATCCCCACTGTCCCTGCAAGAGAAAAATGAGAGGATTAGGGTTTTCCAGAGTTTATAAAAGTGGACCCAACCCTAATTTTGGATTGAGGTTTTGGGGAGCCACATAGGTATGACTTCTTTTATTTCCTTATTATTATTTTCACTCTTATTACTATATGATTTTGAGGCATTCATAACTTTAAAGATTTGAGTAAAAAATTTAATAATTTTGTAATAGAGACTTGAGGTCTTCCCCGTAAATTTTTAATCAATTTTATAAGTTTGAAATTAATCTTTAGTGGGGTGAGTATTAGATAATTTAAATTTGTTAGGTTTTATTTTATTTCTTTTTCCTTTCCTTTAGAAAAAGTACTAATTTATTTTCATTAAAATTTAATAATTTGTACATCATTGGAACTTATTATCTTATATTTTGTCATTATTATTTAGTAAGATTTGGATTGTAAGAATTTAAATTAAATAGATAGGTTTATTTACCTTTTGAAATATTACTAGAATATTTTAATTAAGTATTATTATAATTGTCATAATTCATTTAGTAAGATTTGGAGAATAAGATATTAAGTTCAATGCTTACATTTAATGGTTTAGTGCAATAGACATTTAATTTAAAATAATCAATAGGACAATACTAAATGTAATTTATAGAGTAAATGACAATCGAATTATTTGGACATTATCTCTTTATTAAATTGTATTCATTATAAATTAGGATTATGAATGGATACACTATAGGATTTATTATTATTTTTATTAATGACCCTTTCATCCTTTTTAATAATGTTTAGACTAAGTCATTATTTGAATTTAGTTATTTAAATGATAAGTAAATATAATTTTGAAAGGAAACGTAGTATTAAATATTTTAATAAAACGGAGTGGTCTTATAAATTAATTTGACAAGTGGACTATTTAGTTATGCATTAATTTAATTAATGTCCTTTACCTTTCCCTTATACCAAATGGGTTTTAGGACATAACCTATTTAAGGGAAATATTATTATCTTGATAGATAAATGAACTGATCTAAAACCCATTGCCCTTACACGCCATTCCTAGTTAGGTATTTTTTGTCGCCTAAAGTTGTTAGTCAATTTAGGGTTGTTGGCATGTCAGTGCATGCCATAACTTCCCTATGTAACATTGGGTGACTAGCCTTTATGTTCTCAAAGCTTCGCATTAAGCGAGCTTTGTGAGTAACCTAAGATGTCATCTTGTGTATTTAAAAAAAATTAAAATTGTTGTTGTGTTTTGTCCAAGATTTTTGGGCATTACATGATTTAACTGATTCACCGCCCCTCTCAATTATCTAACAAGTACTCCCATAGGATGATATGAGTACTCCCATAGGGTAGTATGAGTATCCCCATAGGTTAGTATGAGTAAACAGATTTAGACTTGTTTACTCGTACAAGAACTGACTCAACAGTTCCCAAATTTGTCCCAAATTAAAATTACAACCAAAGTGAAGTATGAAGAGTTCTTGGGAAAGGTTTCCTTAGATGGAAATATTTAAGGTATCTCAGTACCACATCTAGGACCCATCTCCAAATCACAATATATCTCCAATAAAACAAAAATCAAAACTATTTAAGAATTAATTGCAAAAATCTACATAAGGAACAAGAAGGGAAAACCACTTACAGATCTTCCTAATCCATCCTAAACATTCCTAATCTTCCCTAAACTTCCCTAAACCATACATAGACAGAAAAAAACACTTAGTAACATCCATAAAGATAACAATAACCTTCACAGGAATAAATTTGAAAGAGATATTATGTCAATAATTCTCCATTCTTCCCGAATAACACTAAACATTTCCAACATTGTATCTAAATCAACAAATTATTCAACAATAGACACTTTGCAGACCATATGAACATTATATATATTTAAAAAGACACTTCCACACATATTTGTAGATGACAAGTTAATTTTCTTACGTCCAGACCCTACCTGGAGTCCTGCGGAGAAATCCCTTCCAAAGTTGAGCAATCCTCAACACCTTCTTTGTTTCTCTTTGGTGACTAATCAGGGAAGTACTATACACTTTTCATATATAATGGCCAACTATTTTTGGGCTGACATGTAGTAACCAATTCTAATCCTAAGGAGGAAAAAAAATCTTGTATAAAAATGGCTTAGGGTTAGGGATTTCATTATGTATGGTTTTAGTAGCTTCTTGTCGTGGTATTGAGCTACAAGGGATTGCAGATTGTAATCAAGTTGTAATCAATGGATAATAAGAATTCAACTTGTTGGTGAACGTAGCCTAGGGATTGGGTGAACCACGTTACATCTTTGTGTCTTGTGTTCTCTTCTATGTGGTTTATTATTTTTTGATATTGGTTATATTTGCATGTGACTATTATTTATATCTTATTAATCCTAACAAGTGGTATCAGAATGAGGTTTTTCAATTATCCTGTGCATGAAGGTCTCATAGTTGAGTGGGAGTAATGGAAGACGAGCATAAGTTGAAGGTTGACAAGTTTAATGGGCAGAACTTTTAGTTATGAAAAATAAAAATGGAGGACTATCTATATCAGAAGGATCTATGGTGACCATTGGAAGGAAAATCAAAGAAACTAACAACAATGACTGATGAGGAATGGGACATTCTTGACATAGATTCACTTGGAAGTATTTGATTGTTCCTAGAAAAATTAGTGGCTTTTAATATTATGAAAGTGAAGACAACTGAAGAGTTGATCAAAACCCTAGAAAATTTGTATGAAAAGCCCTCCGCTTCAAACAAGGTATTTCTCATGAAGCGTTTGTTTAATATGAATATGGTAGAAGGTGGATTTGTTGCTAATCATTTGAATGATTTTAATATGCTTACAAGTCAATTATCTTATGTAAATGTTATTTTTGATGAATAAATTAGGGCTCTCTTGATTTTTTTTTATTTGTCTGAAAGATTCAATGGCTTGGTAATGGCTATTAGTAACTCTATTTCTGGTTCTAATACCCTAAAATTGATGATGTTATAGGTGTAATTTTGAGTGAGGAAACTCGTAGGAAAATCTCAAGTGGATCTACATCTAGAAGTGTATTGAACGCACAAAGAAGAGGCATAATGAATGAGAGCAGAAACAATTTTGTAAATCATGAGAAATCAAGAGGAAAATCAAAAGAAAGAGGTCTCAATCTAGAGGACCAAATGATTGCTGGTATTGTGGAAAACCAAGTCATAAGAAGAAATCTTCCTAGTCTTGAAAGAATAAAGGAGACAAACAAGATGGTAACAAGGAGGCAAATGTGGTAAGTAATAAATATGAAGGGGATTCTTTTCTTATTTCTTTACAAAATGTTGATGATTCATGGGTTTTAGATTTAAGGGAGCTTCATTTCATGCTACACCCCATACAAGTTATTTTCTTGATTATATCTAAGGGGTCTTTGGGATAGTTTATTTGGGAGATAATGAACCCTATCAATTTTTTGGAAAGGGGAAAATTAAGATTAAGTTGGAGAATGGGAATCATTGGCTACTACAAGAGGTAAGACATGTTCCAAGGTTGAGTATAGATTTAATTTCAGCAGGGCAACTAGGTGATGAGGGTTGCACAGTTACTTTTAATGATAGAAATTGGAAAGTTTCAAAAGGTTCCTTATTAGTAGAAAAAGGTGTGAAAGTAGGCACCTTATATATTTGTATAGGTCATATTTTTCCTTCTACTTTAATTGTTTAAGAGAAAAATGAATGTTCAGGAACAATTGTTGTAGTTGAGTACGAAGAACATCAAACAATTATTGTAGATTCTAACACAACACTATGACACAATAGAATTGGGCTTATGAGTGAAAAAGGTATGAAATTAATTCATTCAAAGAAAGTTTTACTAGCTCTGAAATGCATCAATATGTATTTATGTAAAAGTTGTGTGTATGGAAAATAAAAGAGAGAGATACTTTTGTGAAGAGTGGGAAGGAAAAGAAAAATGAAAAATTAGACTTTGTGCATACAGATGTCTGGGGAATAGCTCAAGTATCTTCTCTCAGTGGTTATTTGTATTATGTTACATTTATAGATGATGAAAAAGGAAAAGTATGGATTTATTTCCTTAGAATGAAATATGATGTATTTAAAACATTGAAGAAATGGAAATGCTTGGTTGAGAATGAGACTGGTAAAAGGATAAAATGTCTCAGATCTGATAATGGTGGTGAGTATTGCAGCGCATGATTTGAAGATGTTGGATGTTGCTAATGCATTTAATATATTTAATCACTAATTTTTCTTGTTGAGTGTTGTTGGAATCAATAATGTTGTCATTCTTGTTTTGTCACTGATGTCAACATATGTTTCTATGAAGAGATCAGATTGGTTATTACAGTGTACGGATACTGTACGAATGATTCAGAATGG
This sequence comes from Chamaecyparis obtusa, assembly GCA_027943335.1. Taxonomy (NCBI): domain Eukaryota; kingdom Viridiplantae; phylum Streptophyta; class Pinopsida; order Cupressales; family Cupressaceae; genus Chamaecyparis; species Chamaecyparis obtusa. The sequence continues at coordinate 2,778,182 of BSBK01001534.1, forward strand.
GTGAACACAATTTTGTGTATAGGGAAGTGTTGTGATCTTATATCCAAGATCTCATGCCTTAATAATTCATATTGGCTGAGTTACAAAAGATTTAGTGAAGACTAGTTACTGGACTGTGATAGTGGAAGTTGACAGAGTAAGTCTCTATGTTTTGAGTATATCTTACAATCAATGTGGATCCGGTGTATGCAAGTTTAAGGGATGTTAGATAGCATACTGAGGAATGTTCGTTGATCTTAGAAATTCATGGAGAGCATGATGATGTCATATGTGTTGTGTGTTCTAGAGGAGACCTATTTGGGGCCGACTTCAAAATTGAAGCGTGTATTATGAATAGCGAGCATGAATTATGGATGTCGGACCTTAATTGTTGAAATGTAACTATTGTATACTTTTTATAGATACTGTGTGTATCTTAGAAAGGGGTTATGTAATTATTTGTATATTAGGAAAGCCTAATTGGCTGACCTAATCATTTATTCATAATAGGGTATATATGTAAGATATTTTCTTTTGAAAAGGTATGTAGTGTGTATGGGATGTAAAAGAGGATTATTGAAGCTGTGAGCTTGTATCTAATGGATGTAGAGTAGAGATAGTTTACAGTTAATTGGAACTAATTAAGAAAAGATAGTTTCCATCAAATAGTTCACAAGGATTGTGTATTTCCTTACATACATGTGTGTTATGAATAGTGAGTTCTGAAGGTGGACAAAACCTTCTTTGGGCAGTGAGCCTACTGTTTTCTTTGAATCCTAAGAGGGTCTATCCTTTAACATAGACTGTGTACTGTAATGTTTTAATAAGATCCTAACATGGCTAGATATTTTAACAGGGATACAATAGTCTCAGTACATCATTTGTGGATGCTAATTCCCATCGGGGTTTTACCTTTAACAAGGTTTCCTCGACAACAAATATTATGTTATTATGTTTTTACTGTGCTATCATTTGATTTAGTATTGCTTCTATTCAAAGTTCAAAGTTTAATAATCTCTCTCACAACTGATTCAACCCCCCCCCTCAGTTGTGTTGGTGGACTGTTATTCCTAATAATTGGTATCAGAGCTACTAGTCCTTAGAGAGAAATCTTAACAACTTGAGGTGATCTTGGAGATGGCATTCTATAGGAAGGATAGTCCAAAATTTGATCATGAAAACTTTGACAATTGGAAGAACAATATGAGAACCCATTTGCTATATTTGGGTATCGAGTACTGGATGATCATAAAGCATGAGGTAACCATGAAGGTTGAGGATGAATTAGACAAAGCTATTGACGAAGAAAAGAAGACATTTTCATATAACATGGTCACAAGGGAAGCATTGATCAATGCACTCTTTGAAGGAGAATTTACTAAGGTGAAAGATCTGGATTCAGCACACAAAATTTGGGTAAGCTTAGAAGCATTGTATGAAGGAGATATTTTTACTAAGAAAGAAAAATTACAGATCTGGAAAACAATAATGCAGAAGTTGCAAATGAAATATGATGAAAATATTCGGGCTTATGTATAGAGAGTCACATAGGTTGTGATTAGAATCATAAATTTTGGAGTCACTTATGAAGAAGAAGTCATTGCAAAGATCCTCAAATCATTGACACATGTTTACAAAACCAAAGTTCAGGCTATAGAAGATATTATACCTTTGACTACAAAACTTAGTAGAGAAATGTTGATTACAAAGCTAACTACCTTTGAAGCTGCAGAAATGGGAGATTCTTTACCTAAAACTAAAATAGCATTTAAGGCATCTACACACAAAAATACATTATCTAGAATTGCGACCACCATCAGTGATAATATAAAAGAAGAGCTTGGTGAGTATTCTGATGAATGAGAACATGTACAAGAAGAAGAAAGAAAGCTAGATGAGCTAGTTGCCCTGATCGCTAGAAGAGAAAAGAGAGGTAAGGGTAACTTTGAAGGAAAGTTACCTTTTAAATATTTTTCATGCAATAAGATAGGTCAATTTTCATCTAGATGTCCTTCAAGAGTTTCTAAACACAAACCTAAGTATTCAAAAGAAAAGGAATGTTATTATGCTAGTGAAGGTATTTTTGATGATGATTATGAGGAGATTAGATTTATTGCTATCAAAGATGAAATACCATTACATCAAGAAAAATCTTTAGTATCACATGTTGATAATAAATCTGAATAGGTTATAGAAAATGGTTGCTCACATCATATGACTAAAGATAAAAACAAGTTTTTAAAACTAAATAACTATGATGGTGGTGTTGTAAGATTCAGAGACAATGTTCCTAAACCTATCATAGGAGTAGGATCTATTTCTTTGGATGGAAAAAATAATACTGATAATGTACTACCTTTTGATGGACTTAAGAATAACTTGTTGAGTGTTGGACAACTGATGGATAAAGGGTATCAATTGAAATTTATTGATGGGAAATGTTTTATTAGAATTAAGATAGGAAATTTGATTGCAACTGGTACTAAATCTAGAGGTAATGTATTTGAGTTAAATACATATGAAGCTTCTTGTTTTGTTGCAAAGATATATGATAGTTGGTTATGGCACATAAGGTTTTGTCATGTTAATTTTGATAATATTTTGAAGGCAAGCTTGACTAATGTAGTGAGAGACCTACCTAAAATTATAAAACCATATAACAATATGTGTAGAGAGTGTGTTATGGGAAAGCAGACTAGAAGCAGTTATAAAAGTAAATCATATACAACAAAAGGAAAGTTGGATCTGATACATACAGGCCTAAGTAGACCTACAAGGACAAGATCATACTATGGTGAAAGGTACTTTATACTTTTTATTGATGACTTTTCTAGAATGATGTGGATCACTTGAAAGAGAAATTAGAAGCATTTGACAAATTCAAATTATTCAAAGAAAAAGTAGAAAATGAATCGGTCTTGAAGATAAAATGTTTAAGATCAAACATAGGTGGAGAGTTTACTTAAGATATATTCAATTCTTATTGTCAATAGCATGGAATACATAGATAGACATCTGCTCCTAGGACTCCACAACAAAATGGGATAGCAAAGTGAAGAAACCGACCAATATTGGATGCTACTAGGATAATGTTGCTAGAAATAAATGTATCTCATGTACATTGGAGGGAAGTTGTTTGGACAATAGTATACACATTGAACATAATTCAAATCAGAGAATGTACAAATAAGACTCCTTGTGAATTGTGGTTTAATCATACTCCAACTGTAAAATATTTCAGAACATTTGGAAGCAAATGCTATATCAAAAGAGATGATGAAATAGGAAAATTTGATGCTAGAAGTGAAAGGAATTTTTCTTCATTATTCTCCTAAAACAAAGGCTTACAAATATTTTAACTTGAGATTGAGAAAGATGATTGAAAGTAACAATGTGAAGATAGATGAAAAGTTTCAGATACAAGAGAGAATGTGTGATTTTAATCAGAATACAGAGTTCAAGGAGGCCGCTACTCCAGAAGAAGAAGAACATGTTTAGACTAACAATGAAAATGATATTTGTGATGTTGAAAGAAATGAAGTTACTAATATTCCTAAGACTCTGAGGTATGTTAAGAAAAATTATCCTGAAAATCAAATTATTGATAATGCAAGTCAAGGAATAATGACTAGATCAAAGACAAGGGAAGAAATTTTTTTGATTTCTCAAGTTGAACCAAAGACTACTGATGAATCTTTTAGAGATGAATCTTGGATCAAAGCTATGCATGAAGAATTAGATCAGATAAAGAAAAACAACAATTGGGAATTGGTTCCTAGACCTAAAGACAAAAATGTAATAGGAACTAAGTGGGTTTTCAAAAATAAAATGAATGAAGAAGGAATTGTTGTAAGAAACAAAGCAAGATTGGTATGCAAAGGCTATTCACAACAAGATAGCATATATTTTGAAGAGACATTTTCTCCTATTGCTAGGATAAAAGCTGTGAGACTATTTATGGCCTATGTTGCACTTAAAAACTTCAAGGTATATCAGATGGATGTAAAATCTATATTTTTGAATGAGGATCTTGGGGAGGAGGTGTACATAGAACAACCTAATGGATTTCCTCTAACAAAAGATGAAAAATGGTATGAAATTTGAATAAGGCATTGTATGGACTGAAGAAAGCACCAAGGGCTTGGTATGCAAGGTTAGACAAGTACTTACTTCACCTTAGATTCAGAAAAGGTAATGCTGACAATAATCTACACTTAAAAACTAGTCAAGATGGAATTTTGATAATAGAAGTTTTTGTTGATGACATTATTTTTGGAGGCAATGATGAGATGTGTAAAGAATTCTCTAAAGAAATGGAAAATGAATTTGAGATGTCCATGATAGCTGAGATGAAATTCTTTCTTGGACTACAAATAAATCAGAGCAAGAATGACATTTTCATTTCTCAAACTAAGTATCTTAAAGAAATGTTGAAAAAGTTTGGAATGGAAGACTATAAACCTGTTGGTACACCCATGGTGACTGGCCATAAACTAACAAATAATGATGAAACCAAGAGTGTTTTTCAGATCAAGTATAGATTAATGGTTGGTGGATTACAATATTTGACTCACTCCATACTAGATATTGCTAATGTTGTTGGAATTGTGGCTAGATATCAGGCAGATCCTAAAGAGACACACATGGTTGCTGTAAAAAAGATATTTAGATATTTGAAAGAAATAATGGAATATGGCTTATGGTATGATAAAAATGATCACTTTGAATCACATGCTTATACTAATGTCGATTGGGCAAGGAACATTGATGACAGGAAGACTACTAGTGGAAGTGCATTTTTCTTGGAAAAAGGTTGGTTTCATGGTTAAGTAAAAAGCAAGATTGTATAGCTCAACCTACTATTGAATCTAGCTATGTTGCTACTTCTATTAATTGCACTCAAATTGTCTAGATGAAAAAATATTGAAAGATATTGGAATAAATTTTGTTCAGCTTGTGGTCATCCATTGTGATAACACCAGTACAGTGAATATGTCGAAGAATCTTGTGATGCATTCTAAAACTAAGCATATTTCTATTAAGTATCACTTTTTGAGAGACAAGGTAGCTAAGAAAGAAATAAGGTTGGAATACATTAGCACAAAAGAACAGATAGCACACATCTTTACAAAGTTGTTACCAAAAGATGCCTTTGAGTATCTCAAAGGTGTTCTTGGGATGTAAGCCCCTTCTAGTGAGAATTAAATGATGCAGGGATGCATCAGTCCAAAGTTATTAAGAGCTCCATCATTTTCTGGACTTGATGTATGGATCTACTCCTTAGGGGGAGTGATCGATTGGAAACTTACAAAATACATTTGGGTGACTCAACACCTGGTTGATAAAGTCTAAATAAAAGAACAGTTGATAACTTATGGAACCCTTTTCCATTGTTGTCAAAGGGGGAAAGATACTATGAGAAAATCCTTACTGTACAGGGAGGAATACTATGGAAAAGAGTTCACTATTTTGAGAGAGAGAGAGTATTTTTTGATCTAATAGATTTGGGTTGATGGATTTTCCCATATGTTTCCATCAATGCCAAAGGGGGATATTGTTGGATGTTGCTGATGTATTTAATATGTTTAATCACTACATTATATTGTTGAGTGTTGTTGGAATCAATATTGTTTTCATTCATATTTTGTCACTAATGTCAACATATGTTTCTATGAATAGATCAGACTGGTTATTATAGTGTACGGATAACCTATGGATAATTTAGAATGAGCGAACATAGTTTTGTGTACAGAGAAGTGTTGTGACATTATATCCAAGATTGCATGTCGTAATAATTCATATTGGATGATTTATAGAAGATTTAGTGAAGACTAGTTACTGGGTTGTGACAGTGGAAGTTTACAGAGTAAGTCTCTATGTTTAAGGGATGTCAGATAACATACTGAGGAATGTTCATTGATCTTAGAAATTCATGGAGAATATGATGATGTCAGTTTTGGTGTGTGTTCTAGAGGAGACCTATTCGGGGCCAACTTTAGAATTGAAGCGTGTATTATGAATAATGAGCATGAATTATGGATGTCAGACCATAATTGTTGAAATGTAATTGTTGTATACTTGTTATAGATACCATGTGTATCTTAGCATGAGGTTATGTAATTATTTTTATATTAGGAAAGCCTAATTGACCGACCTGATCATTTAGTTCTAATACGGTATATATGTAAGATCTTTTCTTTTGAAAAGGTGTGTAGTGTGTATGAGATGTAAAAAAGGATTGTTGAAGTTGTAAGCTTGTATCTGTTAGATGTAGAGCAGAGGATAGTTTATACTTCATTGGAACTGATCAAGCAAAGACAGTTGTTATCAGACAGTTCACAAGGATTGTGTATTTCCTTACATACACTTGTGTTGTGAACAGTGAGTTCTGAAGGTGGACATAACCTTCTTTGGGAAGTGAGCCTAGGCAATGAGCCTACTCTTTTCTTTGGCTCCTAACAAGGTTTGTCCTTTAACAGGGACTATGTACTGTAATTTTTTAATAAGCTCCTAATAGGGCTAGATCTTTTAACAGGGATACAATACTCTCAATACATCATTTGTGGGTGCTAATTCCCACCGGGATTTTACCTTTAATAGGGTTTCCTCGACAACCAAATATTGTGTTATTGTGTTTTTACTTTTCTATCATTTGATTTGGTATTGTTTCTATTCAAAGTTCAAAGTTTAATAATCAATCTCACAACTGATTCAACCCCCCCCCTCTCGGTTGTGCTGGTGGACTATTATTCATAATAAAAGATTATTGTTCCTCTAATAGTATTCATAGGAAGAAAAATCTACTAAGGACTCAGTAAGAAAATGGAGTGGTTAAACACATGAACATGAAAATAATGGAGTATGCAAGGAGTATGAGGTTGCATGTTGGACTTCCCTTAAACATGTGGGTAGAGGCTATTAATACAGTTGTATATTTAATCAATAGAGGTACCTCTACTCCTTTGGGATGTGGTATTGTAGAGGAAGCATGGACTCATAAGAAGGTGAGTTATTATTTTATCAAAACCTTTGGTTCTGAAGAATTTGCACATATAGATTCTGAAAATAGAACCAAGCTAGAAGCTAAATCTAAGAAATGTGTATTTGTTGGATATGGAATTGATGAATTTGGTAATAGGCTTTGGGGTTTTGAAAATCATGAGAAGAAAGAAAATGATTATGTAGTATAAGGATCTACTAGCACTACTACATTTGGGGTCAAATTTTGATGGCCATTTGTCAGATTTGCAATGCTAATTTGTCAGCATTTCGACAAATGGGTCCATTGCCATTTTTGCGTAGGAAATTGTGATAGAAGATGTATCTGTCAGTTTACCGACACCATATCATGTTGGAAACTTGCACATGGCAATAGCTTTGTTATGGCATTTTCTACGGTTTATCCATCAGAATTTTGACACAACGACCTATCGAAAATATACAATCTCTATCGGAATTAATTGTCGAAAACATATCATTTCTGACATTATAACTGTTGGAATAGCGATAGTTGCCACTTAATTTTGATAGATATACCTATCGGTGATATGGCATTAATGTCAAAGTTTCTGTCAAAAAATTTCTATTTGCGACACTTAAACTGTCAGAAGAGCAACAATCCTTCAGCATTTCTCTGATAGGTTCCCTGTCGAACGTATAACATTACTATTGGAACTATTGTCATAAATTATTTTTCTTCTACATTTTATCTATCAAATGCATAGCACTTATGTCAGAATTAATTATTAAGTGTCAAAAAACCAATGGATATGCACATTAAAGATAAAACAGCTCAAGAGACCATCATAGGTTCTCTCTTTCTTCGGTCTATATTATTGACAGAATGTTTTACCTTTCATTAGCTCATCAAATCTGGGGATTTGAAAGAATTTAATAGAATATTTTTGTGACAACATATATTATTTAAGTTGACGTTGCATGAATTTATCTACTTCGTGCACTTGTAGACTATGAGGATGGCGATAAGCGAATAGGAAACATGGTTGGTACCTTATGAACTGGTTTTTGAGGTGCACAATCTCCATCAATCTGCTGAGAACAAGACCCATCCTCATGAAAAATTCATTTAATGGATTAAACAAATTTACAAAATTGAACCAATGGCATGTTTAGAACAAAGAAATAGAATGATAATAATATGCTGAAAATTCTATTATGTTTAATACACGTAAAAGGACCAGTCCCAACAATTCTTAAACATACTTTATCTGATATGATAATAAAATGCTAATTAAACTGATAAAGGTGTTATCTACATTTAATCTGCTAATTACTAATTACACAAAAAACAAATTACAAAACTAAACCAATGGCATGTTCTTCGTGTGGTACAAGGAAGATTTGGCTATGAAAAAAAAAAGTGAAACGACCTCATCATTTTTATTTCGATTGGATAGAGGAGCGAAAGCTGAGCACAAGAGAAGGTATGTGATTTCTTCATCTTTTGAGCATCTGGCATCATATTCGATTGCAAATTTCAAATGCATTGCATTTTATTTGATCATGAATGCTCTCTAAAATGACCGCATTCTATTGGTGTCATGCCCTAGCCCATGCTTTATGTCCATTATTTGATATTATTGGTGCTTGTGCTCAAGGATATCGATTCACTATTTTCAAATATTTGGATCATTTAGACAGTTACATTTCCTGACTGTTCCTCTTGTACACAGTCAGGAAATGTAACTCTAATGATTATATGTAATGTTGAATGGATTAAATGCTTTATTCTTGGTAGAAGTGAATGGAAGAAATAGTGTGTATTAAATACAATCCAGTCACTTATTGAATGCTTTGGAGACTACTGGTTTGACTGTTCATGCCCTACTAGTGACTGAGATTCATTAAAGGATACAAAACCCTTCATTTTGGGGTTATTGTGTGTGGATTCAAATGTAGGTTTGATTTGGTTAATGTTTAGAAGATATCAATAAAGTATTTAAAGACAATCTTACATGTTTGGAGAGGTTTGAGGGGCACTTATCATGACTGTACCCTCACAAACATCGGCATAGACTGGTTTTACTAAGTTTCCTTTCTCTATTTTGAGGTTTCCTTTCTCTGCCGTAGGGGTACAGTCAGAGGGTTCATTGACAAAATGATCCTTCAAATGGTTAATATGAATATGAATGATTTGATATAGCATATTGTTCATTTTAATTGAAGTTTGGAATAGCTTGTGCAAGGGTGAAAGTAGTTTTGATCATTTTGGTCGTGACTGTTCCTCTACACAGTCAGGAAATGTAACTGTCTAATGATTATATGTAATTTTGAATGGATTAAATGCTTTATTCTTGGTAGAAGTGAATGGAAGGAATAGTGTTGGTGTTACCTTTCATTTATTATTGAGTTCAATGGTTTCCAAGATGTGTTGAGGAGTTTGCTCCTTGTTTAATGTTAATTGTTCTTGCACAATCCACTCATACAATAGTGAAGTTGCAAAATTGAACCGATGGCATGTTTACAACAAAGAAATAGAATGATAATAATATGCTGAAAATTCTATTATGTTTAATACATGACAAAGGACCACATTCTAAATTGTTGTCACTGAAATGAACACATTCTATTGGTGTCATGCCCTAGCCCATGGTTTAACTCCATTATTTGATGTTATTGGTGCTTGTGCTCAAGGATATCTATTTTTTTGAAATGTTGACTGTGGTTATCAAATTGACAGCCCGTGAGCTTCTAGCTAAGCACCATTTGAATTTATAGCTTAGGGCATCAAATGTATTGTATCATTGATAGTTGATACTTTATTAAAAGGAAATAGGACAAAGAACAATTTTTATTTAGTTTCTCTATTTTGATCCCTAAGTGGCTTACAACCCTAGAGAAGTATATGTAGATTTATGGATGCAGTTGCAGGATACATAGCATTTTATAATTCACAATAAATCCATGCATCCAGTATTAATAGCAATTAATACAAAGAACTAGGGTCCTCCAACGGCCCAATCATCCAGACCTTGACTGTCCCCTCAACTAGTGACCCTTCAAAACTAGGTTATCATGCAATCAGTGAGTGATCCTTCATTCTCCTGGTCAGCTTTTAGGTAGGCACCATTTGTATATTTGATAGCTTAGGGCATCAAATGTATATTGTATCATTAATAGTTGAGACTTTGTTAAAAGGAAATAGGACAAAGAATTATTTTGATTTAGTTTCTCTATTTTGATCTCTAAGTGGCTTACAACCGTAGAGAAGTATATGTAGATTTACGGATGCAGTTGCAGGATACATAGCAGTGGATAATTCACAAGAAATCCATGCATCCAATTTGAATAGCAATTACTACAAAGAAATAGGGTCCTCCTATGGCCTAATCATCGGGACCTTGACTATCCCCTCAACCAGTGACCCTTCAAAATCGGGTTATCATGCAATCGGTGAGTGATCCTTCATTCTCCTAGTCTGCCCTGCAACCAAACATATTGGAAATACCCAATAAAATGATTAGAAGTCTTTCACAATCCCCCTTCCCTCAAGGAACACTATCAACCATCCCTTCCACATAGCATTTCACTATTGTATGAGTGGATTCTGTAGGAAAAGTTAACATTAAACAAGGAGCAAACTCCTCAACACATCTTGGAACCCATTGAATTCAATAATAAATGAAACCTAACACCAACACTATTCCTTCCATAGTTGCAAGATACATAGCAGTCGATAATTCACAAGAAATCCATGCATCAAATTTTTATAAGGATATCCTACTAATCAATAGGAATTTTCTTGAGATGACCAATGATTATGCATTTTGATGGCAGTGTGCTAGTTCAAAAGGATAATATAAATCTGAAACAATTTTTTCTGATTTTCTCAAACTATAAATGTGGTTAAAGGGAAAATATTATGGCCCCTACACTGTGGTTGTTAGCCTAATTAAGACAGGCCTACCTTTGCATATAATAAGAGGCCAACATGAAACAAACATCTAGAGGTTAGGGGGTTGTTCACTATCCATAATTTATTATTTAAGTGCTAAGTGATGATGGGTATATCATGTAATTCATACCTAGTGTGTCTCTTTCTTTCTCTCCACATTTCACATTAGGAGTATATGTTATAAAATACTAATGAAATCAACTATAGGTCAAATTTAATCAAAATTGAAATATAAAGATTAAAATAGATCTTGAAGAAATGTAGGAACCATTTTTGACAGATATTGTACAAATGAAGAAAATACTCCAAAGAGGAAATGCTTCAATGTGGAACAATTGAAGCACAATATTTTACTTTTATATGCACATCTGCAATGTTTTTGATATATTTCAGAGATAACAAAACCATAGAAAGAATAGCATATAGAAGAAAGTAAAGAATAATGATCATACTTTGAGATATTATGGAAAATTAAAGGAAAGAATGCTTGGTGGGGTTATCATGAAATCAGTGAGTGATCCTTCATTCCCCTCTTCCAGTGACCCTTCAAAATTGGGTTATCATGCAATTAGTGAGTGATCCTTCATTCTCCTGGTCTGCCCTGCATCCAAACATATTGGAAATACACAATACAATGATAACAAGTCTTTCAAAATCCCCCTTCCCTCAAGGAACACTATCAACCATCCCTTCCACATAGCATTTCACTGTTGTATGATTGGATTGTGTAGGAACAATTAACATTAAACAAGGAGCAAACTCCTCAACACATCTTTGTTGTAAACATGCCACTGGTTCATTTTTGTAAAAAAAAATTTGTGTTAAATGCATTTAAATGGAACATTAAGCATAGTAATAATATGCTTATATATTAGTAATTGCAAATTAAATGCCCATAACACCTTTATCAGTTTAGCATGTTATTATAAGATACTAAAGAAGACTTGCTATTAGTCAGAGAAATCTTCACTGTCCCCCACAATGAAGGCAATGAAGATTGACCTCCTGCCCCACAACAAAGAACATTGTAATAAGAATGAGATAGTTCCAAGAAACATTTTCACAAATATGAAACGTGAGGAAAAGTAATAACATTAAAAATGCCAAGATTCACAGCATTAAATTTCACCCGCGGATGAGTTTCTGCAGTGGGTTACCTAGCATCAAAAATATGTTGAGTTGCATTTGAGCTGTAACTAAGAGTATCATGTAGAACAGACCCTAAACTTTGAAAGCATTCTCCAGCCTGGCAATTCAAAATTCAATCTAGGCAAGCATCAGTAAGTGAAATAAATTATAGACATCAACATCAACATCATCATAATCATTAGACATAAATTATAGACATCAACATCAACATAATCATAATCATTTGGAGGGTATTCATTTTGGTCCTTGGATAGTACTATGTTTCTTGAAAGTTCTTGTGATGCTTCTAAACTTTAAAAACATATTTTATGGCTTAATGATAATATAGATTAGTGTTTTGTTTTCTAATGGAATGTTGTTTATCATTCATGGTCTTGAAGAAAATTTTGATTGTTTTGATTCTCGAGTCTTGACATTGTTTCTCAATGTGATATAGACTGACCACAAGATGGTTCAGTTGGTCCTCTCTTTCTATTTAAACATTTGTCTTCTTCATGGTGTAAATGTCAATATGTTATAATCCAACCAACATGTCATACCCCCACTTCTCACAAACCTCACAGCATGCAAATCATAGCCAAAGACTTGGGTGACCAACATACACAAACAACGATTACCCTTAGGAAAAAATGATCATTAATATTCATTAATGGCGGGCGGTGATTCCTTGGTAATAAAGGCATTGCCAACATTCATCATCTTAACCAAGTCATGGGTGGTGATCCTTGAAATAGCACAATTAGTAAAAGGAAATAACAACATAAGTCATGGGTGGTGATCCTTGAATTTGGAGTAAGGAAGAAGGAAAATTGGAAAGCAAAATATGGAATAATCAGGTTGGAATTGGAGAAGAATTCAGAAATAAACTTGAATTAGAAAAAAAGCCAAGTTATCTGGTTCTTTGTTTGAGGCTAGGTTCTGATTCTACTTTTGTTCTCCTCTGGGTTCGACTTGGGTTCCTTTGGTAGGAACTTGGGTGCTTGGGCCAATCCCAAGTGCACCTTCAGTATTATAAATATGATACACGAGGTATTTTATGTTAGGAATAAGGTGTCTCAACCTTGGATAATCCCTATCCTTATTATTTGTTTTGTAAATGTATTTTTTGCAAATAATGAAATTAAGTGTGAGTGTACATGTCTAGTTGGCATGTTGATGTGTCAGCATCTTGTGCGTAAGGAGATCATGACTGAAATGGTCATGATGGATTCCTATGATGTGTAAGAACTATTTAAGGAATGTGCTATGATAGGTGTAAGAGCATCTTATGACTTGGGCCTATTTGGGCGCCCAAGAAGAAGTGGTTGGTCTGTGTAAGAGAATATGCCAAAAATAGGTTGGTATGATAGATTCTCTTACACTTCGCTTGTGACCATTATTTTTGGTGGATTCTATGACAAGCTGTCAGTCTATTCTAGGGATGGATGCCTATTCTTGGGATTGTATGTAAACTCTATGTACATGTGGCTTTGTGCATGAGTCTTGGCGGTTGGATGCCAAACTCATTTTTTGGGTATTTGTTGGGTCCTGAGGAGTCTATATATATGATGCTACTTCTATGGGAGAGAAATAATTTTTACTAGTCTCTCATCTCCTGAAAGAACTTGCATTGCAAGTGTGTTGTAGTCTTTGTGTTGAAGATAATACATTGTGTAGGTTTTGGAGAGGTGGGGTTGTTTTACCGAAAGGTTTTTCCCCACCGGCATATCTTTGTGTTTATGTGTTTCAATCTTCTCTATCTATTTTCTATATGCATGGTATATGGCTGCAATATCTTTGTTAAAGTAGTTAACGAATCTGAAATTGTAAAGATTTAAAAATAATTTGCACAATATTTTCCTTTAGAGATTAGTGTAGGAAGCTATTTCCACACCTGAGTTTCCTTACAAGTGGTATCATAGCCTGATCAACTTTTGATCCTAGTTGTTGGGTAGGGTTTTTTGAGCTAATCTCAAGTTGAGTGGGAGTTTTGTGTAGAGCTTTCTAAATTTTATTTGCAGATTGAGATGGCAAGTTCCTCATACAGTAGAATGGAGGTGGAGAAATTTAATGGCACTAATTTTGAGTTGTGGAAACTCAAGATGGAAGACATGCTTGAAGACCATGATCTATGGGAGGCTACTTCACTTGATGTGAAACCTGCAATGATATCACAAGTGGATTGGGAGATCAAGGATCGGAAGGCTAAGGGTCTCATCAGACTCTGTCTAGCAGATGCCATTCTTCTGAATGTTCTTGATGAGACTACTACAAATTCTTTGTGGCAACGACTTGGGTTTGTGTATCAAGCCAAATCTCTAGTGAATAAGTTGTTCCTGAGAAAGAAGTTTTATTATTTAACAATGGAGGAAGGTGGATTTGTAACTGATCATCTCAACACATTCAATTTATTGATTGCATAGTTGGCATCATCTGGTGCCAAGATCAAGGAGGAGGATCATTGTATGACCCTACTTTGTTCCTTGTCAAATTCGTGGGACCATCTTGTGATGGCTCTCAGAACTACTATAGTCAAATTCTGTATGGATGATGTGGTGTCTTCACTGCTATTTGAGGAGATGCAAAGAAAGACTTCAGATTCATCTAAGGAAGCCCTTGCTGTTCGCGGGAGATCCAATGATAGAGGAAAGCAGAATGACAAGTCAAAGAAGGGTAGATCCAAATCCTGTGGGAGTTCTAAGACTCCTAGAAAGTCCAAGGAAAAATGTTGGAATTGTGATAAAATTGGGCACTTCCAAAGGGACTGCAAAGAACCGAAGAAGAAGAAGAAAGGCTCATATTCAACTTTCAAAAAATCTCAAGATGGAGATGCTTTTATTGCAGCTTTGGCAGCCCATGCATATAATGATGTGTGGTTGGTAGACTCAGGTGCTTCCTTTCACATGACCTCTCATCGAAACTGGTTCTCAAAATATGAAGAGTTCAATGGTGGAAAGGTGTACTTGGGTGATGATTCTCACCTAAAGATAGTTGGACATAGAAGGGTCACTATCAGATTTCCTGATGGATGAGTAAAAGGAATCAACAGAGTTATGCACATTCTAGGTTTGGCAAGAAACCTATTATCTATAAGTATGCTGAATGATGTAGGTGTGCAAGTTGTCTTTTCAAAAGATGGATGCAAGATGATGAGAGGTTCTATGGTGCTTGCTAGAGGTACTAGGAGAGGTACTTTGTTTTAGCTTGAAGCATGCATTGCTCAATGCAATAGTTCTTCTGTTTCAAATAAGAGAGTGGATATCACTTCATCCCCACCATCTGAACAAGCAGTAAAGAAGACTATGGTAATGGGTTCCAATGGCAGTGTAGTAAGTGTACCTAAGGGTGCAAACACTTTGGAAGGCAAGCTTCCTGCAGAAAAGACAATGTTGTGGCATATGAGATTTGGCCACATTGGTGAGAAGGGTCTTAGGACCCTAAAGAATAAAAACCTCATTGAGGGGTTAAATGATTGCAATCTCGAGTTCAACTTCTATGAACACTGTGTCTATGGTAAACAAAATCATGTTCAATTTTACTCTAGTTCTCACAAATCTTCTGATATTTTGGATTTTATTCATTCTAATGTATTTGGTCCTGTAAAAATTCCTTCAATCTCCAAGTCTATATTTTTGGTATCTTTAATAGATGATTATAGAAGGACTTGGATTTATTTCCTTAAAAGTAAGATATGAGTCTTTAGTTGGTTCAAGGAGTTTAAAGCCCTTGTAGAGAATCAAACTAGTAAGAATATTAAGTGTGTGAGAACTGATAATGGTGGTGAGTTTTTCTCAGTAGAGTTTGAACAATTCTATAAAGAATGAAGTATCGAGAGGCATAAGAAAACTCCTTATACCCCATAGCAAAATGGAGTTGTAGAGAGAATGAACAGGACACTGATGGAGAAGGCTAGGAGTATGCTTAGTGGAGCTGGTTTAGAACAAAGGTTTTGGGCCGAAGCTATGGCCACTACTTGCTATCTGGTTAACAGATCTCCTACATCAGCTCTTGTTGGTAAGACACCCATGGAGGTGTGGTCTGGTAAGAAGCCTTCAATTAGACATCTTCATGTTTTTGGTTGTGAAGCTTATGCACATGTTCCAAAGGAGAAAAGATCTAAGTTGGAAAACAAAGTTGTCAAATGTATTTTCATCGGATACAATGTTGGTGTGAAAGGATACAAGCTTTGGGATCCTATGACTAGTAAGGTTTTATATAGTAGAAATGTTATTTTTAGAGAGCTAACATCTTCTCCTATTGTGCTACAATCAGATGAAAAAGAAAAGGAAAAAGATGTTGTTCAGTTGCCTCCTACTCCTGAGAAGACTGAACAGAGGGACCATGTTGGGTCTAATGATGAGGAGAGCTCTATCAGCTCTGATAGTTTGGAAGAAGAGGAAGAACAACCTCAACCTCAACCCTTGAGGAGATCCATGAGAGAAAGAAAGCAACCAGAAAGGTTTGGTTATTCTATGTTAGATTCCATTTGTGCTTTTGCTTTGATTACTAACATTGATGAGCTTAGATCTGTGAAAGAGGCTTTGGGCATGGAAGATGCAGGTTCCTGGATTGAGGCTATGGATGATGACATGGCTTCATTGGAGAAAAAAAAAACTTGGGACCTTGTACCCTTTCCTAAAGGGAGAAAATCTGTTGGCTGTAAATGGGTGTTCAAGAAGAAATTCTCTGCAGATGGCAGTGTTCAAAGGTACAAAGCTAGATTGGTTGCAAAGGGGTATTCACAGGTAGAGGGAATAGATTATGGTGAAATATTCTCTCCTATTGCAAAGTTGACATCCATTAGATTTCTATTATCTCTTGCTACATCATATGATTTAGAGATAGAACAGATGGATGTGAAGACAACTTTCCTTCATGGTGATTTGGAGGAAGAGATTTATATGTCACAGCCTGAGCACTACATTGTTAAAGGTAAAGAATCCTTAGTTTGCAGATTAAAGAAATCTCTATATGGTTTGAAGCAATCTCCTAGGATGTAGTACCTTAAGTTTGATGCCTTTGTGTTGTCAATTAGATTTGTAAGATCGAAATCAAATCATTGTATTTATTTTAGAGTTGAAAATGATCACCTTATTGTTGCATTATATGTTGATGATATATTGTTGTTTGGGAAGGGTAAGGGTATGATTTCTGATTTTAAATCTCAGTTGTCAGCACAGTTTGAGATGAAAGATCTTGGGGCAGCTAGGTACATCTTGGGTATGGAAATCAGTAGAGACAGGTCTAACAGAAAACTTTGGTTGAGTTAGAGTAAGTATGTGAATTCTGTGTTGGATAGGTTCAACATGGTAGATTGTAGACCACTTTGTGTTCCTGTTTCTATGGGAACAAAGTTATCTATAGATGATTGTCCAAAATCTCCTAGTGAGGTCAAGGACATGAGTAGAGTACCTTATGCTAGTGCAGTTGGTAGTCTTATGTATGCTATGGTCTGTACTAGACTAGACATTGCCCAAGTAGTGGGAGTCCTCAGTCGGTTTATGGCTAACCCTAGACGGGTACATTAGGATGCAGTTAAGTGAGTATTTAGATATTTGAGGGGTACATTAGATTACTCCATATGTTATCATGGTAACTCTTCTAGATCTATGCATTCAGTTTGTATTTGTGGGTTTGTGGATTCAGATTGGGCAGGTGATATTGATATTAGGAGATCCACTAGTGCTTATGTGTTCACTATGTTTGGTGGTGCCATTAGTTGGATGAGTAAGCGACAACTTGTGGTTGCTTTGTCCACTATAGAAGCTGAGTACATGGCTGCTACTCATGCTTGTAATGAAGCCATTTGGCTTAGGATATTTTGTTTTGATGTTGGTGTTGATGCAAAATAGATTACTATTTGGTGTGACAGTCACTCCTCTATTTGCCTTGCAAAGAATCCAACTTTCCATGCTAGAATGAAGCACATTGATGTGCAGTTTCACTTTGTGAGAGATATGGTGGAAGATGGAAAGGTAAATTTGGAGAAGGTAGATACTGTGAAGAATGTTGCAGATGCATTAACGAAACTAGTGGGCACTGAGAAGTTCAAATGGTGTTCGGAGTCTATGGGCCTTTTGGCCTATAGCGGTTAAAGTTCCTGTTATGTTCCTATTGCTCTTACAAGGTGTTTGACAAGTGGGACAATGTTAGGAATAAGGTGTCTCAACCTTGGATAATTCCTATCCTTATTATTTGTTTTGTAAATATATTTTTTGCAAATAATAAAATTAAGTGTGAGTGTACGTGTCTAGTTGGTATGTTGATGTGTCACTCCACTTGATGTGTCAGCATCTTGTGCGTAAGGAGATCATGATTGAAATGGTCATGATGGATTCCTATGATGCGTAAGAACTATTTAAGGAATGTGCTATGACAGGAGTAAGAGCATCTTATGACTTGGGCCTATTTGGGCACCCAAGAAGAAGTGGTTGGTGTGTGTAAGAGAATATGCCAAAAATAGGTTGGTATGACAGATTCTCTTACACTTCTCTTGTGACCATTATTTTTGGTAGATTCTATGACAAGCTGTCATAGTCTATTCTAGGGATGGATGCCTATTCTTGGGATTGCATGTAACAGTTGTGTACATGTGGCTTTGTGCATGGGTCTTGGTGGTTGGATGCCAAACTCCTTTTTTGGGTATTTGTTGGGTCCTGAGGAGTATATATATATGATGCTATTTCTATGGGAGAGAAATATGTTTTACTAATCTCTCATCTCCTAAAAGAACTTGCATTGCAAGTGTGTTGTAGTCTTTGTGTTGAAGATAATACATTGTGTAGGTTTTGGAGGGGTGGGGTATGTTTTACCAAAAGGTTTTTCCCCACTGGCATATCTTTGTGTTTATGTGTTTCAATCTTCTCTATCTATTTTATGTATGCATGGTATATGGCTGCAATATATTTATTAAATTAGTTAACGAATCTGAAATCCTAAGAATTTAAAAATAATTTATACAATACTTTCCTTTAGAGATTAGTGTAGGAAGTTGTTTCCGCGCCTGAGTTTCCTTACAAGTGGTATTAGAGCCTGATCAACTTTTGATCCTAGTTGTTGGGCTAACTCCTTATTATGGTAACATGGGTATGACCACACTCCATGCCTTATAATGGTACCCAACATGAAGTGTGGTTTAAATGAACTTGAACTAAATGCTGACCATGATGGCTATGATCATGATGAAGATAAATATGAATATTAAATCTAAAATATGGCTTGTAATTTGAATTTTCATTATGAATGAAGAAACTATAAATTCAAGTTGACTCATTCTATGTTGTAGTATATTTGTTCCCTAGATCTACCATATTATATATGTGTAGCCTGTAAGGGACATCTTCTGCTCATCCATGTATCATAGCTTGGTGAGAGTTCTTAGGAGAAAGACAAGATGTCAGTGGGAGATGGAGAAACCAATATCAGAACACCACTTGAAGCCTTGCAATGTTGAGAGTTGGATAAAAGCTACACTTGAGACCCTATATAAGGAAAAAACTTATTGAGCTTCACTTTGTTTCGAGAATAGTTTTATATTCTATACTAAACAGGACCAACCACGTGAAGGTGGAAGCTCATTTGGCCCCAACCCCCCCCCCCCCCCCCCCAACATCACTCTAAATTCCCCGTTAACATCTAACACTCATTCATTATTTCATCCATTAATAAAATGTAACATTCATTAATTATCACAAGATAACATTCATTCACACATTAATAAAATGTGACATTCATTAATTATCACATGATAACATTCATTAACACATTATAAAATTTATGAACATTCACTACCACATAATTAAATTCATTGGCATATAAAAATCAGCCATTATCAATTAAGGTGCATAGATGACAATCATTTCTTTTTTTTCATTTGATTTCTAGTTTTTAAGATATAATTGTTAAGATGAGTATCGATATCATCATCATGATCATCTACCCTCTCATTAGATCTCAATGCACGCCTAGTTCTCTATTGATGCAAAGGGGGGTCATCTTCAATAACATATAAAAGGGTTAAATTAAAAACATTTTATTATAATTAAAAACATTTTAAAGTATTTCAGTACTTTATAGGCCATAATCATATAGCTCTTTACCTGATCTAGTCACATCATCAACATCAAGGTCGGTTTGTCGATCCATGAGACTATGTGGGATGCTTGTGAAAGGAGTTTGGGTACCTACATATGTAATTCAATTATCTAATGTTAGCTAAAAAACTCATGATACATATACTTAAAACCACATAGTAAGTACATTAAAAACCATAAGCATCCCATATTAAGTACATCATGAATTAATTAGATTAAGCATTAATTGCATAACTACACATTTCTATCAAGAAATCAATATTAAATAGATTAAGCAGTGATCACGTAACTGTACATTTCATTCATGTCATTCATCTTCTTCTTCATACAACTAATCGCCATGATCATCATTGACATCAACATCATCACCACCACCATCATTGTCTTCATCTTCATCATCATCATCCTCATCGGCAATAGCATCATCATCATCAGCAACAACAACATCATCATCATCAGTAGCATCATCATCGTCATCATCTTCTTCTTCTTCTTCAAGAAAAGTTGCATCAGGAACATCATCGACTAACTGTTGTTCGTGATCATCATCTACATCATCTTCTAGTTGTTTGCAATCTTCTTCCATCGCATTATACCTCACCGGCCTTCCTTTTTTATCATCTCTAACAAAAAATGACCAACCCAATTTATGCAGAACCTCTAAGTAAAATACCTACTCACATTGGCTTGGAAGAACATAGGGTTCATCCCCAACTGGCTCAAACCACCTTGTATTAATCATTGGAAATCCATTGTCATGTTCAATAATAGTTCTATTAGGATCATTTTGATTAATTCGTAGCCTATACCATCTAACAACGAAGAGAACTAATCTAAAGGAATTAAAGTCACACTCAAGTATATCATCCAAAATGCCATAGTATTGATTTTTGGACTCTCGAGGATTTAAGTCATTTCTAGATGAAATATTAGTCACCTGAAAGACTGCACTTATCCCAGAATCACAAGTTTTATTTGTGTCATCCAAATTTTTGATGTGAAATTTATGACCATTGCAAAACATAGCCTTGTGGTGTTTGACCTAAAAAAATATGTAAAACATGTATAAATTAATGCATTGAGAGTTCATAAACGTATGAGTGATTAACAAATTTATATGTACCTAGAAATCTTTTAAACCATGTGCTAAATCTATTTCCCTTTGGGTAACATTTGGATCTCCGTTACGATGAGCTTCATTAACCAATGAAGACACAACTTCCCATGTTAATGTGTGACCTAAATGATGACATCGTTCAATCAATTTCATCATCCAATCTTGATTGTTTGCAATATACAAATGTATTGCATCCCACTCTCGAGCAGCTATACAAAAAATAAATAGATGACTTACAACTGATTAATTTTGAAGATTAATAATTAATTAATAGCTACAATAACATCTTATAATTTATTACCTCTCACTTTCCTCATTCTGCCTTCCCCCACCAAGTACTCCCCTTCAAATTTTCTAATGGTGTCAAGATCCCAAATGAGATCTATATGGATCTTTGCTGCAAGCTTAGGAAGATATTCAGTAGCATACACCATAGTCTGGTATACCATATATCCCTCCACCATAGAACTCTTAGGACGTGCTCTTTACTGAACCAAAGCTTTAAAAAATTTCAAGTGCCTCTCAACAATCCACATTGACCAAGTGTGTAAGGGTCCACACATTTCAATCTCCTCAACTTGGTGTATGAGGTAGTGTTCTTGTGCATTGAAAAAGGTTGAAGGTAGACACTTTTGCATTTCACACATTAGAATAGGAATTCTTCTCTTTCAGTATTTTATATCTGCTCTATGGATTACTTTAGATGACAACCACCTACAAGACATTCAAGACACAAAAATATATAAACACGAGACTTTACAATATATATACAAAAAATTGAACATATATCATTGCTTACCTCATGTATTTTCCAAGATCATATATCACTTGTTTGATGTTATTGTCGAAGTTCTCTGGGAGAGATAGGGGTAGCATGTACTACAATAATTATAAAAATAATCATGTCATTCTTTTCTCATATAATACAATGAGAAGTACATGCAGTTTATAAATATATTGTAAATACAAAAGAACATGACTTACCTTGATGAAGGTATGTCAATAATGCATTTTCAACCTTGGCCCAAATTCACCTTTCTTTGATATGGTACTGCTTATGTTTGCAGCAAATCCTGTGGGAAATCAAATTTTTCGTATGACTTCTTTTATGGCATCACCTTGTTGTTCTGTTAATAACCAAGGAAGGGCACTTGTATTAATCTGTTCTCCATTTCTATTTGATTAAATGAAATTTTTCATTGCATGATTGGATTCATGAATGTCACTACAAATTTTGACAATTTTTTTTTTGTCACACCTTCCATCCAATATCTTCCACAATGTCTTTGTTACATTCTTTCCAATATGCATAATATCAAACAAATGCACATCAAGCAGCTACTCGTAATAGGGCAACCTACTAAATTGTCTGGGATAACTCTTTAGTCCCTTTGGAAGGTGCTCAGTAGTTTTGCCTTGACGACATTCATGATCATCAATCACATAATCAGCAAACAAAACACATCAAAAATATACAAATTCCAAACATAAACCGTTAGGTAGAATGGTAGTACCTTGATGATTAATTCTATTATATTCCAACTTCCATAAGTGAGGTGTCATTCTCCATGGCTTAGATGTAGTCTCTTCTTTCCCATTGAAAAGATGTTTTTTGGTAATTCTATAGTTATGATTTTTGTGGAGAAAGTGTCTATACTCATCAAACACCTGCTTTCCTAAACTTTTTGAATAACAAGATTTCATCTTTGGACCACAAACTGGACATGCAAATTTTCCCTTTGTTTGAATAGCCACAAGGTAATGATACAATTGGATTAAATATGTTAATTTTTATTTTTAAAATTATCATGTGCAACTTGAATTCACCATAACATACCAGAAAAATGTGTTAGCCCTGGGGCATCATGTATTGTCCATACAAGCATTGCATGGAATTGAAATTGTCTGTCTCCTATTGGTCTAGAGATGTCATACATAGTAACACCTTTCCATAACTCCACCAACTCGTCAATAAGAGGCTCAATATAAATATTCATATCTTTAACTTGGTATTTACCTGGTTGAATGAACAACAACATTACATAATTATTGTGACCATTTTACTACAAGATTTATAATTACATGCAGATAAATATTAAATGATCAAATACTGGAACAATCATTGCCAACATATTGTGCTCCCTCTTTATTGACATCCATGGAGGAATGTTATTGTTGATGGCAAAAATAGGCCAAATAGTGCAAACAGATCTTAGCTCTCCAAATGGATTGACACCGTCCGCTGCCACTGAAAGCTTGAGATTTTGAGTTTCTTCAATAAAGTGTGGCCACTTTTTCTCTATGTCCTTAAATATAGAACCATCCGCAAGCATTTGAATAATGTCATCTTGACTCCTATTGCATGCATGGTAATCCATAAATTGTGTCAAGCTATTACACATAAATAATCTTTGCAAACATGGTATAATGGGGATGTAACAAAGAACCTTGTGTGGCACCCTTTTTGTTATTTGATCTATTCGATATCTACTCGTATGACATTCAGGGCATTCTGTTGCAAATTCATGTTTTTTATGATAAATAATATGATCATTGGGACAAACATCTATTGTTTGATACTCTATTCCAATATCTTTCATAGTGGCACATAATTCTCGGTATGAGCGAGGGAGAATATTCGATGGTGGTAACAAGAACTCACCTATCAATCTGTAGAAAAAAAATATATGTTGTTAATATTAAAAATATTTATGGTAAATGTTTCACCATTTAATTACTATAATGACATATATGACATACCGTAGCATACATGACATTGTTGTGTTGGATAAACCATTCATAACCTTCAAGTTCAACAATAACAATACAACAAAGAGAAGAGTTGTTCGGGAGCCTTCGTAAAGGGGCATGGCTGCCTTCTCAAGTAGAGGTATATCATGGATGACATCAACATCATCCTAATCATCATCATTAGTTGCACCAATACCAAATGTGTCAGGGATCAATGTATTAGTACCATCATCTGGTGCATCATTGTCATCTTCCATGGGATCATAATCTTCAGCTTCAATATTTGCACCTCCATGATCCTCCACTTCCAAAGCCATATTCTCAATATTCACACCTTCATGGTCCATTTCACGTACACCCCTAGGGAGGTTGACCTATATTAAAATGATGAACACAAATAAACCATGATAATGATCTCATCATCAGGTGTATTTCATATATATATATTAATCACTAAATAAATATAATGAAAAACTTACCAATTCATGATAATCAAAGCCTCCTTCAATGTGACCATTATCCCTACAATGTCTCTTAGCTATTTTGATTAGCAATCTTCTAATGTTTAAGCCCTTACAATTATTGCAGGGACAATAACATTTTCCATCGCCTTTTCTTTTCAAGTTCGACCACAAGCTATTGATTGCATCCCCATTACCTTCTTGACTTGGATTGTCTAACATGATGCTTCTTCACTTAGATTATCTATAACCTAATTATATATAGAAATTGAAAACTTAGTTATGAAATGATGTTGTAGTATAGTACACCAAATTGAAACACTTCTATTATTGTAGTCTTCCACCTCAAACTCTTTCCTATTGTGGCGAGAAAGAAATATATTCAAATAATATAGTAGTTTGTAAATCAAAATAAAATGGAGGCAAGTTGTTGATTGAGGGTGCAGGGAACAACACCCATCAGTACTTTTATCAAATTGTAAATTTCAATTTTGAACCATTCTATGAATATAGAACATGGATGTAATCTCAGAAAATAACAAAATGTAGACACGACAGATTACTTATTTTGTTATTCTACATTACTTACTATTTGAGTGCATGTTCCACCTACAAGTTGATCAAGTCTTGTTTGATACTTCAATTTTGTGTTAACTATCCTGTAGTACACAATTCTATATTTGCCCAATATGTTATTCAAAAAACAACAATAGAATAAAATACTTGTTGAGAAAGATCATCATAGGAGTATCAAAAACTCAAGATTTAAGGTAACACGACATTATAAGACTCTTACATTCAACCTTCAACTCATGCACTAAATAAATAGGAGAAAAAATACATGAAATTGAAAAATTTAACTAATGAAATGTGTTTTTCTTCTCATCTTAATCAGCCAAATTTATATGAGATTTTAAAGAAGGCCTCACTCTTAATTAGCCAAATCTTCCTTGTACCACACAAAAAAACTGTGTGATAACTATGTCTACTCCAACCTTAATTGTTTAAGAATTCATCATATCAGATAAAGTATGTTTAAAAATTGTTGGGACTGGTCCTTTGGCGTGTATTAAATAGAATACAATTTTTAGCATATTATTATCACTCTATTTCTTTGTTGTAAACATGCCATTGGTTCAGTTTTGTAAAAAAAAATTGTGTTAGATGCATTTAAAATTATTTTCATTGTCTTCCGATTGTCTAAATGCTTCTTTATTTGTCAACCAATTAATACATGCTACTATATAAAGAAGACAATTAGAATACAATGAAGATTTGTCTGACAAAAATGAATACACTAAACTGAACCAATGACATGTTTACAAAAATTATCATAACTCGCAAGCAAAACTGAAACAATGGCATGTTTATAACTCATTAAGAGTGAGGAATAGCTTGTGCAAGGGTGAAATTAGTTTTCATTGTTTTGGTCATGACTGTTCCTCTACATAGTCAGGAAATGTTACTGTCTAATGATTATATGTAATATTGAATGGATTAAATGCTTTATTCTTGGTAGAAGTGAATGAAAGGAATAGTGTTGGTGTTAGGTTTCATTTATTATTGAATTCAATGGTTTCCAAGATGTGTTGAGGAGTTTTCTCCTTGTTTAATGTTAACTGTTCCTGCACAATCCAGTCATACAATAGTGAAATGCTATGTGGAAGGGATGGTTGATAGTGTTCCTTGAGGGAAGGGGGATTTTGAAAGACTTGTTATCATTGTATTGTGTATTTCCAATATGTTTGGATGTAGGGTAGACTGGGAGAATGAAGGATCACTCACCAATTACATGATAACCCAGTTTTGAAGGGTCACTGGTTGGGGGGACAGTCAAGGTCCCTATGATTGGGCCATTGGAGGACCCTATTTCTTTGTATTAATTTCTATTCAAATTAGATGCATGGATTTCTTGTAATTATCAGCTACTATGTATCCTGCAACTGCATCTATAAATCTGCATATACTTTTCTATGGTTGTAAGCCACTTAGAGATAAAAATAGAGAAACTAAATCAAAATCATTCTTTGTCCTATTTCCTTTTAACAAAGTCTCAACTATCAATGATACAATATACATTTGATGCCCTAAGCTATCAAATATACAAATGGCACCTACCTAGAAGCTCACCAGGAGAATGAAGGATCACTCACTGATTGCATGATAACCTAGTTTTGAAGGGTCACTGGTTGAGGGGACAATCAAGGTCTGGATGATTGGGCCATTGGAGGACCCTAATTCTTTGTATTAATTTTTATTCAAATTGGATGCATGGATTTATTGTGAATTATCGACTTCTATGTATCATGCAACTACATCCGTAAATCTGCATATACTTCTCTAGGGTTGTAAGCCACTTAGGGATCAAAATAGAGAAACTAAATAAAAACTCAGGTTTGAAGGGTCACTGGAAGAGGGGAATGAAGGATCACTCACTAATTGCATGATAACCCCATCAAGCATTCTTTCCTTTTATTTTCCACAATATCTCAAAGTATGATCATTATTCTTTACTTTCTTCTATATGCTATTCTTTCTATGGTTTTGTTATCTTAGAAATATATCAAAAACATTGTAGATGTGCATATAAAAGTAAAATATTGTCCTTCAATTGTTCTTGTTAGAGTAAATTATTAATTTTATTAATATTTTACTCCCTTCTTAAGATATCAACTCTTTGCTTTAGTCAACTCATGCACTAGTTATGCATCAGTTTGCTTTAGTTGACTCATGCACTAGTTATGCATCAATTGTTTTTTGCATGCATTAGTCTTGTAATAGTTTAACTGATTATTACATGCACTTCTACTTTTTAGGTTTGCCTTTTCAAGGCCTTTGATCTCCTTTATATGGATGATCCATTGTACACTATTATTCATTCAATTATTTGAGGATATTTTCTTCTTCATCTTCTGAGTCAAACCCTTGCCCTCTTCTTGTCTCTACTTCCTTGTAACAGGTTTTTGTATGCAGGTGATCTTTAGGTTTTGTGGATTTGTATTGCTCAAATCCTATAGTTCCACATTGAAGCATTTCCTCTTTGGAGTATTCTCTTCATTTGTATAATATCTATCAAAAATGGTTCCCATATTTCTTCAAGATCTATTTTAATCTTTATATTGCAATTTTGATTAGATTTGACCTATAGTTGATTTCATTAGTATTTTATAACATATACTCCTAATGTGAAATGTGGAGAGTAAGAAAGAGACACACTAGGTATGAATTACACGATATACCCATCATCACTTAGCACTTAAATAATAAATTATGGATAGGGAACAACCCCCTAACCTCTAGATGTTTGTTTCATGTTGGCCTCTTATTATATGCAAAGGTAGGCCTGTCTTAATTAGGCTAACAACCACAGTGTAGGGGCCATAAATTATGGAACCCAAAATAGTGCACACTTGTATTAAATTAGGTTCATTATACTACAAGGGAATGGAAACCATGCAATAGTGCCTCATGGGGATGGAAGAAACCCTTTACCAAGAAGATGGTTGTGTCTGCAATATTTACTAGAGGCAAAGAACATAATTTGGTTCCAGCAATTACTCCTAGAAGATAATGGCACCCACAAAACACTTGGAAAAGATATCACTCACTATATCTTTTATCA
Source organism: Chamaecyparis obtusa (assembly GCA_027943335.1). Taxonomy (NCBI): domain Eukaryota; kingdom Viridiplantae; phylum Streptophyta; class Pinopsida; order Cupressales; family Cupressaceae; genus Chamaecyparis; species Chamaecyparis obtusa. The sequence continues at coordinate 2,806,248 of BSBK01001534.1, forward strand.
CTCTTTTAAGGCTGGGACAATAAATCTCAAAGATTGATAAATGAATTCTTGAACACAAAGAACCATTGACAGATATGATTCATGTGTACAATAGCCAACAACCAGTTGTTCCAATCATGGTGTCCAATAATTATGTTAGAAAAAGCATCTACAAATCTCTTACACAACCATAATAGATTCAAACCATGAACTATAAGAACCTAACAATGGGACTAACAAAGATACAGCCTAAACAAATCTTGATCATATTCCACCATATTGTAAGGACCAAGAAGTAACTCTATCTTAAAGTTACACATTCCTTTAGATGAAGCTCAAAGGTCAGGTAGCTGAAGCATAGACATACTTGAATGAATATAAGAATAATTTGATGTACAATCATTTGCTAGGTTGGTTTGTTGGTTTTTCACATAATATTTTCCCTTTAACCACATTTATAGTTTGAGAAAATCAGAAAAAATTATTTCAGATTTATATTATCCTTTTGAACTAGCACACTGCCATCAAAATGCATAATCATTGGTCATCTCAAGAAAATTCCTATTGATTAGTAGGATATCCTTATAAAAATTTGATGCATGGATTTCTTGTTAATTATCAACTGCTATGTATCCTACAACTATGGAAGGAATAGTGTTGGTGTTAGGTTTCATTTATTATTGAATTCAATGGTTTCCAAGATGTGTTGAAGAGTTTTCTCCTTGTTTAATGTTAACTATTCCTGCACAATCCACTCATAAAATAGTGAAATTCTATGTGGAAGGGATGGTCGATAGTGTTCCTTGAGGGAAGGGGATTGTGAAAGACTTGATATCATTGTATTGTGTATTTCCAATATGTTTGGATGCAGGGCAGACCAAAAGAATGAAGGATCATTCACTAATTTCATGATAACCCAGTTTTGAAGGGTCACTAGTTGAGGGGAGAGTCAATGTTTGGATGATTGCACCATTGGAGGACCCTATTTCTTTGTCATAATTGCTATTCAAATTGGATGCATGGATTTCTTGTCAATTATCGGCTGCTATGTATCCTGCAAATGCATCCATAAATCTCCATATACTTCTCTAGGGTTGTAAGCCACTTAAGGATCAAAATACAGAGACTAAATCAAAATCATTCTTTGTCCTATTTCCTTTTAACAAAGTCTCAACTATCAATGATACAATATACATTTGATGCCCTAAGATATCAAATATACAAATGGCGCCTACCTCAAAGCTCACTAGGAGAATGAAGGATCACTCACTAATTGCATGATAACCCAGTTTTGAAGGGTCATTGGTTGAGGGGACAGTCAAGGTCTGGATGATTGGGCCATTGGAGGACCCTAGTTCTTTGTATTAATTTCTATTCAAATTGGATGCATGGATTTATTGTGAATTATCTGCTGCTATGTATCCTGCAACTACATCCGTAAATCTGCATATACTTCTCTAGGGTTGTAAGCCACTTAGGGATCAAAATAGAGAAACTAAATAAAAATCAGTTGTTGTCCTATTTCCTTTTAACAAAGTATCAACTATCAATGATACAATACATTTGATGCCCTAATCTATTAATACAAATGGTGCCTAGCTAGAAGCTCACGGGCTGTCCATTTGATAACCATAGTCAACATTTCAAAAAATGGATATCCTTGAGCACAAGCACCAATAACATCAAATAATGGAGTTAAAGCATGGGCTAGGGCACAACACCAGTAGAATGTGGTCATTTCAATGACAAAAATTTACAATGGCATCATTAAACATATATGCCAGTAATATCAACAAATGTGAATCCAAACATTTGAAGACAGTGAATCGATATCCTTGAGCACAAGCACCAATAACATCAAATAATAGAGATAAAGAACTGGCTACGACATGACACTAGTAGAATGTGGTCATTTTAGAGAGCATTCATGATCAAATAAAATGAAATGCATTCAAATATGATGCCAAAGGCTTGAAAGATGAAGAAATCACATACCTTCTCACACGCTCAGCTTTCACTCCTTTTCTCCCGCTCCCTCTATCCGATCAAAATAAAAATGATGAGGCCATTTCACTTTTTTTTTATCTATGCTCTGAGTCTTTCAGAATTCCAATGGTCAATTAAACACCCATTGAAATACCGACATCATTGGGGCCTATTACAAAAAAAAAAAAACCAAATTCGTAATAAAAAGTTACCCGTCGGAAACTTCTATCAAAATTTGGCCCCAAATGTAGTAGTGTGGAACATCATCATTTGGAGTATCATCTAGTACTAGATGATACTCCAAAAGATGACGTTCCAATAGCTCCTTATACTCTACAACAACAACACCGCCAACAACAACAACAAATACCGCAAACTTTAGTGAATGTTAGATGGTCAAAAAGGTTAAGTAGACCTCCAGAAATATGTTCTCCCTCTTTGTATTCTATTTTATTAACAGATGCTGGTGAACCATAATGTTATCATGAAGTTTTGAAGGTGGATACAAAGCTTCATTGGGAGTCTGCAACGATAGACGAAATGGACTCCTTGTTGAAAAATTAAGCTTGGGATTTATGTAAGTTACTTGCAGGTAAAAGGGCTTTATAGAATAAATGGGTTTACAGGCTGAAAGAGGAGGATAGAGGTATAAAAATATTTAAAGTCGGGTTAGTTGTAAAATGATTTGCACATAAAAAGGGCATTGATTTTGAAGAGATATTTTCTTCAGTTGTTAAAATGACTTCTATTCGTACTATTTTAAGTATTGTGGTTGCTGAAGATTTGCATTTAGAGAAGCTTAATATTAAAACAACTTTTCTTCATGGTGATTTGGATGAATAAATATATATGGAACAACCATAGTGATTTGAGGTCAAAGGTAAGGAGCACTTAGTGTGCAAATTGAAGAAAAGTTTATATGGCTTTAAGAAAGCACCTCAATAATGGTATCTTAAATTTGATTGTTTTATGCATGAACATGCATATACTAGGTGTCATTCAAACCATTGTCTTTATTTTAAGAGGTTGGATGATGATAGCTACATTATTTTATCTTTATATGTTGATGAAAGGATTGTAGTTGGGTCTAACATGAATCACATTAAGGGATTGAAACAACAGTCAGCACACTCATTTTCTATGAAGGATTTGGGGGCATGAAAACAAATACTTGGTATGAAAATATGTATAGATAGGAAGCACAAAAAATTGACTCTATCTCAGGCTAATTATATTGAGAAGTTATTACAATGTTTCTCTATGGAGAATGCCATAGATATCAACACACCTTTTCCTGGTCATTTGAAATTAACTAAGGAGATGTGTCCAAAGACACTAGAAGAGGAGACTAAAATGTCCAAGGTACCTTATGCTTCAATTATATGAAGTTTATATATGTTATGGTATGTACTCGACTAGATATTGTACATGAAGTGGGAGTTGTTAGTAGGTATATGAGTCATCTTGGAAATGACCATTGGAATGCAGTCAAATAGATTCTAAGATATTTGAGAGGAACATCAAATAAATATTTACATTTTGGGGGCTCTACTACTAATTTACAAGGCTATGTTTACTCATGTTTAGCAAGGGATCTTGATACTAGGTGGAGTACTATAAGATATGTATGTACTATTAGTGGGACACCAATGAGTTGGATTTTTTGGTTACATAAGGTGAATGCTTTATCCACTACCGAGGCAGAATATGTTACTGTTACAGAGGTAGCCAAGGAGATGATATGACTTCAATTCTTCATGGAGGAATTGGGACACCCATAGATATATAATTATTTGTTTATAGATAGCTAGAGTGCCATTCCTCTTACCAATAATTATGCTCTCCATTCAAATAAAAAACACATACAGTTGCAGTATCATTTCATTCAGTCAGTTTTGGATGATGGATAGTTAAAGAAGGAAAAGATACATACAAATGATAATCCAAAAAATATGTTTACAAAGGTAGTAACAAGGGAGAAGATGAACTCTTCAGCTTTGGTTGGTCTTCTAGATTGAACAAAATAAAGGATTAGCTATGTCCAGGATTGTTCGATCCAATGGGAGCCTCATGGGGTAGCAGTATTTCTACAGGATCCGTCTCCAAGCAGGAGATTTTTTTTAGTGTGGAGCTTCATAAAACACCAAGTGGGATATTGTTGGTCTTTGGTGATTGATTAGGGAAGTATTGTACACTTTCGATGGAAATTTATTTTTGGGCTAGTTTTCAGCTATTTTTGTGCTGACATGTTTTAACTGATTCTAACCCTAAAGTAGAAAAAAATCTTGTATAAAAATGGCTTAGGGGTAGGCATTTAATTATGTATGGTTTTAGTAGCTTCTTGTAGCAGTATTGAGCTACAAGCAATTGCATATTGTAATTAGGTTGTAATCACTGGATAATAAGAATATTGGACTCAGTGTTGGTGGATGTAGCTCAGGGATTAGGTGAACCACGTTAAATATTTGTGTCTTATGTTCTCTTCATTGTGGTTTATTATTTTTTGATATTGGTTATATTTGCATGTGACTTTTATTTCTATCTTGTTAATCCTAACATTCTTCCAAGCTTTGGGTGAGGGATATCCTTCCAAGAAATATCCCTAAATCCTTCTAAGACCAAGAACCTCTTTCCTTCTTTGATAATTTCCCCAACCCCAAACTAAATCTTTATTCCAAAATTTCTTACCTGAATAATGTATCAATATTTCTTCCTAAAACCCCAAATCTTTCAATTTTCTCCTAATCCCCAAATCAATCAATTCCTCCAAATATAAATAGCCAACCATATGCTTGGAGGAGTTTCTTTATGGGAAGCAACTACTCCAACTACTATAGTTGATTCCAAATATTAAAGCAACTCCCGTGAGCTTAATTAAATGTTTTATATTTTTTTAACTTATTTTACCTCTCAAAACCATAATTGTGTTAGAGGTGAAAAGAATTACCAAATGACTCACATAGCCCAAATTGAAACTAACTAGCCTAACTCCAAGGAGCTCTCAGCTTCAAAAGTCCTAGGTAATCGAATTTTACTAATTAAAGAATTTATTTCTTTTATTTATTTTATAGTTCATCATTTATTCTATAAGCATAAAAATACAATTATTCATGCAAAGAAAACACATAGCTTATAACTATTTATATATGTTAAGGATTTTTCTTGTGGGTCAAACTTGGCAAGGACATTGGCCTGATTCTTAGTAAAAAGGTTTCCAAGTTTGCAAGAAAAGCCTAATTGATGAGGATTGGATAAGATCCTCCTTCTGCTTTGAGCTCCACAGGACTCAGGTAGGTATTGCCTACAAATAGGTTACTATCTTTCAAGTAAACTATGAAATGGTGGATTAGGTCTTCATTGTCATGCTATTGAGTTCATTAGACATACTTTTATGGAAGATAATTCTAAAGACAGCTGAAAACAACCTATTGCAGAATATGACTAATGAAACTCCTAATATGATAACATGAACAATGGCATAAGGGTGATGAGTCCTTCTTTTTATGAGTAAAACTCAAGGAAGGATAACCTTTAATTCTTTCTTCAAGGAATTAGTATCTATGGACTGTAAAACATCAGGGACAGTCTTATTCTTTAGGTACATGAACATGAAATGAAATGGTATTGATAGTGATGAATTTTGTGTTTGATGACTGAAAGATGTTTGATTAACAGAGATCAGATCAGTGCCTAATCCTTTGGGCAAAGAGTCTAACATAAATCAATAGAGGAATTTCTAGGAAATATAGTGATATGCCTTACAAACCACATACAATTTGGATAGAATGCCTTACAAACTATCTTCTCAATCTAGGTTTGCTACCATCAAGATCTTCCACAGATGTATCTATTCTCTGAAATTGCACATAAGGATTTAATTCTTTCCTTAAAAGAAACTCATGCAATAATTAGATAGCTACCTTACAACTAGTATGTTCCAAATGCCTTGCAAATAGAGACATACAAGAATAAACACAAAGCAAAGAGACAATAACAGAACCAAGGTAGAAATTGTATTGTATTTCATGGAAGTGTATCAATACATACAAATAAACTCTTTACTCAAGATCATAGGATCAACAATCCGCTCTGCAAAGTTTGTATTATCAACATTCAACCATTAAGAATATGGAACCAGAGAATAAAATCCCTTGGATTGCCAAAGACTGGAACCAGGAACCAAAAGGATTGGAAAACCAGAAAGCTAGGAGACCCAGAAAGTTTCAAAACCATTACAAAATCAGGACTTTTACTACTTATACCACTAGCTATCTTGGAATCCCAAATAGGTTAGGATGCAACAAGCTTTAGATAGCTAGGGTTAGGGTTTCACCCACTAAATCAACTAGAAATGGTCACAAATTTATTACAGGGGAAGAAACCTAGGCAACCAAGAGAAAAAAAAATCCCAGATAGATCCTCAATCATGATAATCTCACTGAAAAGGTACTGAGAACCATAAAAAAACCCAAAATGTCAACCTTTTTGGCCACCTGCAACACACCTCGAGCATAAAAAACATGGTACAAACCCCTGAAAATGATCATGGCACACCCTGGACCACACTACGATGGAAAACAAATCATCTCTTACTAGTTCCAGTCACTTCTACATTCAATTTCAATCCTTTTGGTCAAAGGAAACCCCCAAAAACTTTGAATTCAAATAACAATGGTCACATTCATGGCACCTACAGTGAATCGGTAGTCGATATTTAAATTTGAGCTATCTTTATATCATGACCATTAGATCTCTTTATTTCCAGGGCTTTATGTCCTTAACTCAACCAGATACCCTGGGTTACCCCTAGTGACCACACGACAAGGCTTTTTCCTGTTCGCAAGATGAAAACTTAACTCACCATTTAACCTAGTGAACAAAGGGAAACATTTAACCTTGGTTTCTTATTTGGTGAACTGGCGAAAAAAGGTCTTCGCCAGTTCGCAGGACATTTAAAGTCATCACTAAAACTTCTAGTGACCATGCGGCCTTCCTTCGCTGAATCACCAAACCTTTCAAAACTCTGCTACTTTTCCTCACGAATGAGTGAACCACTTTGAAACTTGTCGGAGCCACTAAGAATTTTGTCAGAATCGCTAGACTCCTAGACCCCACCTGGGCCTGCCTTATGCCACTTGTCACCATGTTACTTGCTACTCATGCTTGACCATCTCTGACATAGGACCTACATGCCTGAGCCTTTGAAAATTGATGGCAGGTGTAAGATCTCATGGCTCTGACACCTTCCATGAGAACTTACACTGACTATGGATTTTGTCCCCGTCACTGATCCTTCTGACAACGACCCCACTCTGTAGTATTCCTCGTCATCCTCCAGCTCATCCAATAAGAACATGACACCTCAGTGACACATGGAAATTGTCCCACTATCCCTAACTAACCTTAACCTTCTATCAATTTGGTGAACACGCGACCAAAGAAACCCTTCGCCCATTTGCGAGAACTTTGAGAGCATCACCAAAAAATTTAGCAATTCCGTGAACACTGTTCACCAAACTGCCGAGTATTTAGACATTTCACCAAAATATCATGCGAACCAGCAAACAAAGCATACCTTTATCGAAACTGCCAAAAAGATTGACAAACCTACCGGGCCCGCATCAAGAAGATCAACGATCGTCTGAAGATCACAAAGGCATTCAAGATTCCATCAGATTACATGCTCATCGTTAGATCAAGAATCTTACCCTAGCCTGACAACTTGTTGCCCCACTTTTTATCCTATTCCTATGATGCCAAAGTGGTAGTCTTGATGTTGCAAGTCAGGTCTGGTCATGTTAATGTCTAGGTCTAGATTTCCTCTAAGATAGGAAAATCTTTGCCGGGTTTCCCTTCAATTTGCCTTCATGTTTTAGTCTGGTGGGTTGTTTTAAGGTCTCATTGTTTGGGTAGGTTGTAGCTCCCAATCCGACAAAGATTATGGTGTTTCAATTGATGTTCTTTTCAAAGCAGGATGATGCTTGAAAGTCATGATCTACAGATATTTACAAGAAATCAGAGAGAAGATTCCTCATATGAATGTTGTAATAACAAAAACTGACAATGAATTATTTAGAGTTCTACTTCATCGTAACCATGCTAAAGGGGTCCCAAGAGTGTTCTTAGAAGATTACAGAATGGCAAGGATGTTAAGGATTTCATTTTTGGTACTTGGGATTTCCCACTGATTAACCTCGAAGCAAGTTTACAGCCATATGAAAGCAAGGGAGATGCTCTACTTGTACTCAGTCACATGATCACAAGAGGTTAAAAATAGCTATGCGATCATGCAAAATGGAAGCCCGGGCAGGTAAGAAAAATCATGCGACAAGGAAGAAAATTATGGTTGTCGCATGATCGCATAAATTGAATATGAGCCATGCGATCATGCGAAAAATAAGAAAAAGGCAGATTAGTGAGCCCTATTTCTCAGTGGGACCTGAGTCATGACATAGCGAGAATCCACGTGCACCAATCATAGAGTGGTCGCATGATCGCATGAAATAAAATAATGCCTTGCGATCATGCGACAATGGGAACTCGGGCTAGTGAATATGCTCTACTGGGACCCACATACGCCAACAGCGCAAATACGACAACATAGACTGGGCAAGTGAAAGTTTTAAGTTTTTTTTGATATTATATCAAGCGCCAATAACAAAGTGGTCGCATGATCGCATAGATTAAAAAAGTGTTATGCGATCATGTGAAAAGGTGAAAGGAGGGGGCCCCACATAGGTAAAGGGATCGGATAATGTAAAGCCTTGCAGTAGGTGTGTGGTCACATGATCACATAAATAAAATAACACCCATGCGATCATGCGACAATGGAAGACCAGCTGGAACCCACGTGCTCCAATGATAGAGCAATCGCATGATCGCATGAATAAAATAATACCCATGCGATCATGCGACAACATGAGTCCATGACATGTTTTATAAACTCCACTTTGGCATAAAGAAAAAAATATAGGGAGACTTAGCACAGAGGTTCCATGTCATGAAGGAGATATATGTTGACTCCCAAGCTAGTACGGCATGTTACCAGGAGATCAGGCCATTGTGATCGTAAAAGGGAAATAGAGTATAAATTCGGTGTTGTAAAAGGTTATTGCAGGAATTTCAAGTTTAGGCACAGGCATACTTTTATTTTTAGCAACACACAATATAATAGATGAGGGAACATGATATTTAGGGGAGGCTTGCAATTATATGTTGAGCAGTTTGCTATTAAAGTTAGATCATGTTGATCTAACAAAGGACTGTTCAGTTCTTCTTAAAGAAGCTAGAGAAGATGAAGGGACAGAGTTAAATTGATTCATATTCATCATTTTTTTTCCTAGAGGATAGTTCTCTACCTTTTTGTATTCAAGTAATTGGAAGGTCATTACTTCCTATGAGCATTGTATGTTGTGAACTCTATATATACTGTCAAAGAGCTCGGCAAACTTGTCAATGAAGCAGTGTGATTCCATTTACAAAGCTGAATTCTTGTTTGTTGTTCCATTTTCATAGTTTATTTGCATGATGAATGGAAAGAACAGTTATAAGTGAAAATGCTTTTTCTTATTGAATGCCATTTCATGTCAGAAATTGTGGTGTGATCAATTCCAGTTGGTCTTTCATTTGTAATTCTTTCTCTGTTCACTCTTTATTTCAATTGCATCTTTGAATGGAAAGTACACTTATATTCTGAGACTGTAATTTCTTCCTGAATTCTATTTCATGCTAAGTGGTTGCAGTATTGGTGATTCCATTTACCTTTCATTGTATAGGTCTACTTCTATTCATCAAGTAGAATCTGCATTTCATAAAAGGGTAGAATAGAATTAGTTTAAGTTTTTAAATCATGTGATGATCTATAATCAACATTCTACTGAGGGTTGTAGATTATCTCCATTTTATCCTTGCCTGAGTTACTTGTGCCTACAAGTAGTTTGCTTACAATTTCATTGCTCAGAGTATCTGATCATCAATAAAAACATATTCATTGCATATCATACACAATCAGGGAGCTGTACCTGTCAATTCAGAGGGCAGTGATAGAAAACTTACACTGACCCATTTGTTGGTGGACATCCTTTTGTTGTCTCACCTTGGGTGTATAGAGAGTCAAAGATTGAAAATCTTAAGAGAGGACAAACTGTTAACTAACAGTTTTTGGTGACTCTACTAGGGAGGACTTTGAAAAGAAGAAGATATTGATAGGTTTTTCTCATAATCTTAAGGCATCCTGGATTCTAGATTTACCAAGAGTGCAAAACAAAAGGGAAAGGTTGATCTAGTCTATGAAGAACTCAAAGCGGTCAATTTCCCTATCCTTGAAGATATTTTCAGGAAAGGAAGAGCAAAAGCGAGAGAAACTAAAAATAAGAATCTTGCTGATTTTCAGTCATCTGTAGTATTTCCTTTGAGACCAAAAAGAAGTAAGTCTTATGTTCCTCCTATTGGTAGAGTTCCTATTTCTACCACTTGCAATTCATTGTTATTGCACGGTATTACACTTCCCCTCTCAGTTTCAATTCAGGCGGTTGCACAAAATACAAGGCTAGCAACTATGGTTGTTCCTTGGGGAAATGCTATTGGGCCATTGAATCTTACAGAAAATCATGACTTGCCAAAGGCCTCCAGAAAGAACTTCCCTAGATTCAATGGTGATGGCTCAGTGTCAGCTGAACAACATCTAAGTGCTTTCTAGAAAGCATGTAGTGTGGTGAATCCTCAACATGAGGATGTTACAGTCAGAATGTTTGTGGATACTTTGGTGGATGATGCAGCAAATTGGTTCCAGGATTTACCCACAGGCTGTATTACGGGATGGGACGCCATGAAGCAAAGATTTGAAGGAAGATACAAGAGAACTGAAGATGCTCAAGTTCTCTTGTTACAATTATCCCAAATTAAGAAAGAACCATCCATCTCTATGAGAGATTTTAATGCAAAATTTAATAAACTTATTAAAAGAATACCAACTACTAGTGCTCCAACAGGAGACAATCAGAAAACTTTCTACATCAGTTCCATGCCTCCTGAACTTGGTTATCAACTAAGAAGGGCTAATGTGGCCACTTTACAAGCTACACAAACTCTTGCAGTAGAGATGGAGGACGACATGATAGCCTCTGGGAAATGGAAGAAAGAGTATCATACTGGATCTTCAAGCAATACAACAAGCACTTCAAACAGTACTAAGGCTATGTTACAAAAGTTGTCCAATGAGCTGATTGCATTAAAGAAACAAGTTTCTACACCAGCTCATTCATTATATCAGCCTTATCAAGAAGGACCAAGATATCAAGGTGGAAATAAGAACTTGCAGCTCCCTGCCCCTCAGCAAAGATTAGCTATTGAAGCTGCTCCTAAAGGTGAGACTTCTTGTGCCTTTCATCTCAGAGCAGATCATGATGGTAATACCTGTGAAGACATGATCAGATATTTACAGATGAGGGGAGAAGAAGTGCAAAGAATTGAATATCTAGAAAATGATGATGATCATGCTCCTCATGGCGACTCCGTAAATTTGTATTGTGAGTATGAGTCAGATTCAAAAAATGGAGGAAATTGTTTTGCCACCTTGGAAGGACCTTAGCTAACAGTGATGACTAGAAGTTAGAAAAATAAGAGTTGGGTTTCTAATGCTGGTCCTGCTAAGAATCTAGCACCTTCTCACAAGGTGGATAAAGACAAGACTGTAGCATCAAGTTCTTCACAAAAGGATCTAAAAGATAAGTCATCTACTTTTTTTGATATTATAAAATTTTGTGAGGAAACTAAGATTCAAATAACTACCATGGATTATTTAAAATCTAATCTGGATCAATTGCAAAGACTAGTAGAACATTGTAAAAGTAAGGAGAATGTTCTTATTAATGCTAACGTTCATGATAAAAATTAGACCAGTACTAGCAAAGAGAATTCAATAGATGATGATTTTTCAATTCCAAGATTGTTTCATGAAGAAGAATTTGTTGTCCATGCTACTTATTCTAGTAAAAAACTAGAGCCTTTCTATGTATCACTTTTTATCAATGGAAATAAATTGAGTAATTGCATCATAGATTCGAGAGCTTCAAACAATGTGATGCCTGCTTCAGTTGCTAAAGCTTTAGGATTTCCTTTAACTAAAGTCTTTGGCATATGTTATTCTATGGATGCTAAACAAGTGCCCTTAATTGGTCAAATTAAAGATGCACAAGTTGCCTTAGCTGCCTATCCCTCTAAGAGATTGAAGCTCACAATCCTTGTTGCTGATATCCCTGAGAGTTATGGAATGTTGCTTAGTAGAAGTTTCTGCAAAGACTTGGGAGGAGAAATCAAGTTAGATTGGACATCTGCCTATATTCAAGTAGGAAATAAAAAGGTGAAGTTGGAACCGGAAGGAAAAGCAAAATTCACTGTATTAAAGTCAGATGATCCTAGGTCACAAATTCTTTTTCAAGAAATGCAATTTGGAAACTATATGATATCCTATAATGGCCCTGATGTTCAAGAAGAGATAGAAGAAGCAAAAACTGAGCAATTATGGACATTAGAGTTTGATGGAAGTTGTGCCAAGGCTGGTTTAGGAGCTGGAATAGTCTTGATAGCCCCTGATGGAGAAACTACTCATTTGGCCTATAAATTGAATTTTAAAAATACCAATAATACTGCAGAATATGAGGCCCTTCTCCTTGGTATAGAGCCAGCTAAACAAAAAGGATCTAAATTACTCAAAGTTCAAGGGGATGCTGAATTGGTGGTGAGACAAGTAAGAAATTAGTACTCTAAAAAATAATAGATTGAAAAATTATAGAAATAAAGTATGGGATGAAATAGAAAGTCTAGATGCTTTTTCAATAATTTCAGTCCCAAGAGATCAAAATTCCAGGGCTGATTCTCTAGCAGTTTCTGCATCTCTACTCTTGCCTCATCCTGACTTAAAGAATCAAGTATACAGAATGGAGGTCCTATTTAGACCTAAGGTGCCTGATAATGAAGAATCTTGGCAAGTATTTGAAGATGACAAGCATATTCATCAGTTTCTAGAAGGAACAAGCCCCTTTGCCAATATGTGTTTTGAAAATGACAAAGAAGAGTAGTCACCAATTGATGAAGAAGAATTAAAATCAAGTATCATTCAATTGAAAGAAAATAGAATTCCTTCTCATTTTGTGTCATTAGAAAAACTCTTTGATAAATATGATACCTATATAAGGAGAGAGAGAGATAAGAAAGAAAAAACTTGTGGAGAATTTGATGGGATCAACATAGGAACTGAGGACAATCCTAAAATGATCAACATTGGAAAATGCTGCACTCTTGAGGAAAGAACAAAAATCAGAGAATTGTTGATTGAATTCCAAGATGTTTTTGCTTGGAGCTATGAGGATTTAAAGAATTTTATGAATGGAAAATTCAGGCATACTATCCCTCTTAAATCTGGAGCATCACCTGTCAAACAAAAACAAAGAAATTATAATCCTCTGGTGGAAGGGGCAATTTTCAAAGAAATAAATAGAGATCTGACCAAGGTTCTGCAAAGATGTAGAGATCAAGGCATATCCCTGAACCCAAAGAAATCAGTGTTTTGTGTCACTTAAGGTAAGCTTCTTGGTCACATTGTTTCTCAAGGAGTCAAAATTGATCCTAATAGAGTTAAAGCCATTCAGCAATTAAGTTTACCTTTGAGTAAGACTGGTGTTAAATCCTTCTTTGAACAAGTGAATTTTCTAAGAAGATTTGTACCTGATTTTTTTGAGATTGTGCAAAGCATAGTTGACGTGATGAAAGGAAATCAAACATTTAAGTGGACTAATGATGGTAAAAGAGATTTTAAGGATATAAAGAATGCCATTGCAAATGCTCCTGTCTTGGTTCATCCTGATTATACTAAAGAGTTCATTATATACTACTATGCATCTGAACACACCATGTCAACAATATTAATGCAAGAGAATAAGGAAGGTATACAAGCTCCTATTGCCTTCATGAGTATGCCCTTAAAGAATCACGAGTTGAAGTATTCTCAAGTTGAAAAGCATGCTTATGCAGTGGTAACAGCATTAAAGAATTTTAGATTTTACATCCTGCATTCACATTCAGTCATCCATGTGCCTGATGCTGCTGTAAAAAGTGTGTTAACAGAGCAAGATGTTGGATGTAACAATAGAGGATCTTGGATTGCAAAGGTCCAGGAGTATGATATAGATGTTAGGCCAAAAAAACTCATAAGATGGAATGCTCTTTGCAGGGCCATAGCAGAGAATTAGCAAGTTGAAGAAGATGATCACAGAGTGCTCATGGTAAGTTTGCAAGATCCTTGGTTCTCAAACATTGCATATTTTCTGACTTATGGTGAATGTTCAGATGGATTAATTGCTAAACAAAAGAGGAATTTAAAGAATAAAGCCTTGTAGTATGTTATACATGATGATGTTTTATATAAGAAAGTAATTGATGGTACTTTCTTGAGATGTGTTGATAAAGATCAGCAGGAAAAGTTATTGAAATCTTTCCATGATGAAGCATGTGGAGGTCACTTCTCATCCACTATGATAGCTTTCAAGATTCTAAGGTAGTGCTATTATTGGCCCGGCATGTTCAAAGACTCATATAAGTGGGTTGCAAATTGTGAGAAGTGTAGGATGTTTGCAGGCAAACCACAGTTGGCTGCATTACTCCTGAGACCGGTGGTGATAGATGCTCCTTTTTAGCAGTGGGGTTTGGACTTTGTAGGACCTATCAATCCTCCTTCAAGTCAAGGACATTCATACATCTTGACCACCACTGATTACTTCAGCAAATGGGTGGAAGCTAAACCAATGAAGAAGACTACTTCAGAAGTAGTATGTGAATTCATTAAAGAACAAATACTGGTAAGATTTGGAGTTCCCACAAAATTGATATTGGATAATGCTTCTTACTTTTCATCCTCAAAAATGGTTTCCTTTTGTTATGATCATGGGATTCAAATAGGACACTCTTCTGATTATTTTCCTCAAGGTAACGGGCAGGCTGAGTCAAGTAATAAAAATCTGATTAATATTTTGAAGAAGTTAGTTGCTGATAATCAGAGAGATTGGCACAAAAAGATATATGATGCTCTTTGGGTAGATAGAACCACTCCTAAAAGAGCCATTGGTATTTCTCCTTTTGAGTTGGTGTATGGAGTAGAGGCCAACTTACCATTGCCATTAGAACTTGCTACTTGTAAACTGAAAACCACAATTGAGGATAATGTTTTCAAGGATGGATTGGAAAAAAGGATCCTATATTTGACTAAGCTACAGGAAGAAAGGGAAGATATGGTTGATAGGATCACTGAACATCAGAACTGAGTCAAGAAGCAATTTGATAAAAGGGCAAGGCCAAGAAAATTCATGGAAGGTGATATGGTGCTGCTGTGGGATAAGAGACATGAATCTAAAGGAACGCATTCTAAGTTTCAATCCTTGTGGAAAGGTCCATTCCAGATTGTGCAAGTGAATCAAAATAACTCATTTAGATTGGCATATCCTTTCAAAGAGTCCATTCCATGTTCCTATAATGCATAGGATTTGAAGCTATACCAAATGCATAATTGAAGAGCAGGTAACCCTTGCAAAGTAGTTAGTTAGGTAGGTTTTCTTTTTGTGTCTTAGTTTAGTGGTTGTCTTTCATTTTGCTGCTATTTTCCTTAAGTTTTGTTTCTCCTTGCCAAGTTGCCAGCTATTTTATGGAACCAGAGATTGCTAGAGTTCTTTTAAGCATTATAATGCTTAAATCCCCAGTCAGAGCCAGCTATTGCCCCACTTTTTATCCTATTCCTATGATGCCAAAGTGGTAGTCTTGATGTTGCAAGTTAGGTCATGTCATGTTAATGTCTAGGTCTAGATTTCCTCTAAGATAGGAAAATCTTTGTCGGGTTTCCCTTCAATTTGCCTTCATGTTTTAGCCGGGTGGGTTGTTTTAAGGTCTCATTGTTTGGGTAGGTTGTAGCTCCCAATCCGGCAAAGATTGTGGTGTTTCAATTAATGTTCTTTTCAAAGTAGGATGATGCTTGAAAGCCATGATCTATAGATATTTACAAGAAATTGGAGAGAAGATTCCTCATATGAATGTTGTAATAATAGAAACTGACAATGAATTATTTAGAGTTCCACTTCATAGTAACCATGCTAAAGGGGTCCCAAGAGTGTTCTTAGAAGATTGCAGAATGGCAAGGATGTTAAGGATTTCATTTTTGGTACCTGGGATTTCCCACTGATTAACCTTGAAGCAAGTTTACAACCATATGAAAGCAAGGGAGATGCTCTACTTGTACTCAGTCGCATGATCGCAAGAGGTTAAAAATAGCTATGCAATCATGTGAAATGGAAGCTCAGGCAGGTAAGAAAAATCATGCGACAAGGAAGAAAATTGTGGCTGTCACATGATGACATAAACCGAATATGAGCCATGCAATCATGCAAAAAATTAAAAAAGTCAGATTAGTGGGCCCTGTTTCTCAGTGGGACCTGAGTCATGACATAGTGAGAATCCACGTGCACCAATCATAGTACGGTCGCATGATCGCATGCAATAAAATAATGCCTTGTGATCATGCGACAATGGGAACTCGGGCTAGTGAATATGCTCTGCTGGGACCCACATACGCCAATAGCGCAAATGCAACAACATAGACCGGGCAAGTGAAAGTTTTAAGTTTTTTTTATATTATATCAAGTGCCAATAACAAAGCGGTCACATGATCGTATAGATTAAAAAAGTGTTATGCGATCATGTGAAAAGGTGAAAGGAGGGGGGCCCACATAGGTAAAGGGATCAGATGATGTAAAGCCTTGTAGTAGGTGTGTGGTCGCATGATCACATAAATAAAATAACACCCATGCGATCATGCGACAATGGAAGACCAGCTGGAACCCACGTGCTCCAATGATAGAGCGGTTGCATGATTGCATAAATAAAATAATACCCATGCGATCATGCAACAACATGAGTCCATGACATGTTTTATAAACTCCACTTTGGCATAAAGAAACAAATATAGGGAGACTTAGCATAGAGGTTCCATGTCATGGAGATATATGTTGACTTCCAAGCTAGTATAGCATGTTACCAGGAGATCAGGCCATTGTGATCGTAAAAGGGAAACAGAGTATAAATTCAGTGTTGTAAAAGGTTATTGCAGGAATTTCAAGTTCAGGCACAGGCATACTTTTATTTTCAGCAACACACAATATAATAGATGAGGGAACATGATATTTAGGGGAGGCTTGCAATTATATGTCGAGCAATTTGCTATTAAAGTTAGATCATGTTGATCTAACAAAGGACTATTCAGTTCTTCTTAAAGAAGCTAGAGAAGATGAAGGGACAGAGTTAAATTGATCCATATTCATCATTTTTTTTTCGTAGAGGCTGGTTCTCTACCTTTTTGTATTCAAGTAATTGGAAGGTCATTACTTCCTATGAGCATTGTATGTTGTGAACTCTATATATACTGTCAAAGAGCTCAATGTAAGGGGTCAGCAAACTTGTCAATGAAGCAGTGTGATTCTATTTACAAAGCTAAATTCATGTTTGTTGTTCCATTTTCATAGTTTATTTGCATGATGAATGGAAAGAACAGTTATAAGTGAAACTGCTTTTTCTTATTGAGTGCCATTTCATGTCAGAAATTGTGATGTGATCAATTCCAGTTGGTCTTTCATTTGTAATTCTTCCTCTATTCACTCTTTATTTCAGTTGCATCTTTGAATGGAAAGTACACTTATATTCTGAGACTGTAATTTCTTCCTGAATTCTATTTCATGCTAAGTGGTTGTAGTATTGGTGATTCCATTTACCTTTCACTGTATAGGTCTTCTTCTATTCATCAAGTAGAATCTGCATTTCATAAAAGGGTAGAATAGAATTAGTTTAAGTGTTTAAATCATGTGATGATCTATAATCAGCATTCTACTGAGGGTTGTAGATTATCTCCATCTTATCCTTGCCTAAGTTACTTGTGCCTACAAGTAGTCTGGTTACAATCTCATTGCTCAGAGTATTTGATGATCAATAAAAACATATTCATTGCATCATACACAATCAGGGAGCTGTACCTGTCAATTCAAAGGGCAATGATAGAAAACTTACACTGACCCATTTATTGGTGAACATCCTTTTGTTGTCTCACCTTGGGTGTATAGAGAGTCAAAGATTAAAAATCTTAAGAGAGGACAAACTGTTAACTAACGCAACTCACTGACAAGAAATGAAATCAATGGCCGGCGCATGATTTGATGCCTCTGACAAAACCTATCAAAACTCACGTTGTTCATCGATTCTTTGCAGATGTCAGGGCCCACTGACATGTCAAAAACTAGGTCCCATTGATAGCATATCCAGTCATTCACCCATGGACTAATCACAGCTTGCCATATCACGCACATGTAGTAGTGGAGCCACCGAAAGAAATGATTACGTCATGAAGCAAAATCAACGATAATCGTAAAACTGCAAAGCTCTGACAAATCTCTTGCACCCTTACGACAACCGTCGGATTGAGAATGTTGTCAGAGAGATGAGCCCAAGAAAGACTAAGCTGGGATAGAGGAAAAATTAAGGTGCTGACTTAGGGAAACTGAATGCCAAAAGACTTAGGAATATACCTCGCAGGGCACATGAAAACTTAGGAAAATAAAGGCTGCTAGGGAATAGAATTTTACGCACATGCCTTTATAAAAATTTAAGTGGCCTCAAAAGTAACATGAAATTAGAACAAGGCCAAGGGTAAATAGGTTTCATGAACACAACGGCTAGATTTTTGAATTTCAAACAAGGGTTTTAGCCAGAAAATAGGGAAAAACCAATTGCAGAGACTGAAAGAAAAAAGGGAGGGCCATGAAAATTTGTAGGTGCCAACAATATATAAATAGGTATATATGTGTGTACCAATATATGCATACACATGTATAATACATAATCCAATACATCCAATCTTACAATTAAAAAGATAAAGAAGCATAATACCTTAACATATATAAAGAAATAATGAAAACATACTCTAAAACATAAATCTCAAAATCAACAAAATCATAATACTGCTCAAACCCCCAACTAAGGTGACTTCCTAAATAGGAACCTAAGTCAACAAGGGTTACTTCAGAGTATCTTGACGATATATCCACACAAAAACATATGAGGATTTGAAGGCACGTTTAGACCTATGTAGCTAGGTCGATGCCTGGTACCTGCATCTTGCATCACCAACTTGAGAGAACATATACAACAACACACACACACAGACACACAAATAGTGATAGACAAGGAGGGAGAGTGCGACATCATGTTGATATCTTGGAAGTGACTAAGACTACCTCTCCACATCCCACAAGCACATCAGACAGTATCAATATCAAAGCATAATTGGATTCATATGGTTAGCTCTAAAATAATCATAACTCCATAATGTAAAAATAAGAATGAATCATTTTCATAAACAATGTAATCATATTTAAATGAACATGTCATGCAATACTGTAAATCATTTATTAATTTCATAATAAACTAGTTTTATTATCCAAACATATGCTCAAAATGTCTCATCATAAAAATAAAAAAAAGTAAAACGTTTAATCCATAATACTAAATTTAATAATCCTATCACTCAAACTATCAGGGTACTAGGGTGGGCATTACATCCTCTCTCCCTAGAATTAGGCTTTCTCTTGAAAGCCTATAAATAAATATGGGTATGTAGCTCCAAGCCTACTAGCATCCTCCCATGTGGCTAAGACCTTATCATTGGGGTCTCATAGGACCCTTACCTTCTCTATGTTGTGACCCTTGAGGGTCAAAGTCTGCTACTATGGAATACGTATTGGCTCCAAAGCCAGCTACACATCCTCTACCTATAAATTGTTCCAATCCAATACATTTGTCAAATCTAGAATATATTCTCTAAGAATAGATACATGAAAAAAATCATGAATACGTGTGATGCTATGTGGTAGGGAAAGTCGACAAGCAATTGGTCCTATCCTCTCTAGGATCTCAAATGGTCCCACAAATCTAGGTGCCAACTTAGAACCTTTTCCATAATGGATAGGGATATTACATGGAAGAAGCATAATACCTTAACATATATAAAGAAATAATGAAAACATACTCTAAAACATAAATCTTAAAATCAACAATATCATAATACAGCTCAAACCCCCAACTAAGGTGACTTCCTAAATAGGAACCTAAGTCAACAAGGGTTACTTGAGAGTATCTTGACAATATTTCCACACAAAAACATTTGAGGATTTGAAGGCACACTCAGACCTGTGTAGCTAGGTGAAGTCAATGCCTGGTACCTACATCTTGCATCATCAACTCGAGAGAACATATATAGCAACATACACACACAAAAAAAAAAACATAGTGACAGACAAGGAGGGAGAGTGTGACATCATGTGGATATCCCAGAAGTGACTATGACTGTCTCTCCACATCCCACAACCACATCAAATAGTATCAATATCAAAGCATAATTGGATTAGTATGGTTAGCTCCAAAATAATCATAACTCCATAATGTAAAAATAAGAATGAATCATTTTCATAAACAATGTAATCATATTTAAATGAACATGTCATGCAATACTGTAAATCATTTATTAATCTCATAATAAACTAGTTTTATTATCCAAACATATGCTCAAAATGTCTCATCATAAAAAAAATAAGCAAAATGTATAATCCATAATACTAAATGTAATAATATTCCTGTCACTCAAAATATGAGGGTACTAGTGTGGGCATTACATCCTCTCTCCCTAGAATTGGGCTTGCTCTTGAAAGCCTATAAATAAATATGGGTATGTAGCTCCGAGCCTACTAGCATCCTCCCATGTGGCTGAGACCTCATCATTGGGGTCTCAAAGGACCCTTACCTTCTCTATGTTGTGACCCTTGAGGGTCAAAGTCTACTACCAGAGAATACGTATTGGCTCCAAAGCCAACTGCCTGTCCTCTACCTATAAAGTGTTCCAATCCAATACATTTGTCAAATCTAAAATATATTCTCTAAGAATAGATACATGAAAAAAATCATGAATACATGCGATGCTATGCGGTAGGGAAAGTTGACAAGAAATTGGTCCTATACTCTCTAGGATCTCAAATGGTCCCACAAATCTAGGTGCCAACTTAGAACCTTTTCCATAATGGATAGGGATCTTACATGGGTGGACTCTCAAAAATACCTTGTCTCCAACAAAAAATTATTTGTCAATCCTATGAGCATCTGCATACTTTTTTTGCCTATCCTGAGCTATCCCAAGGTGATCTCTAATTCAATACACCTGTTATTCCATATCCTATAACATTTCAGGTCCAAGGATTACTCTATCCTCTAAGCGATCTCAACTCCGAGATGTACGGAAAGGATAACCATAAAGGGTTTGAGATGGTGACATTCCAATAGAACTATGATAGTCATTTTTGTATATAAACTCCACTGGGTACAAATAGTCTTCCCAATGGGTCTGTCTATCTATCACATACATTCTAACCATATCCTCAAGTACCTAATTTATCCGCTCTGTCTATCCATTAGTCTTTCTAGAAAGTAAAGTCCACCAAGATAAATGAGAGGGGGGAGGTGAATTAGTTATGCAATTAAAACAATTTTCATTATCTTTATTAGATCTAAAAATGTAAGCAGTAAGATCACCAACTAGAGAAAGACAAACATACACAATAACACCAAATTTTGTTGACTAGGGAAACCCTTGATCAGAGGGAAAACCCCAGTGGGAATGATGCCCACAAGATGATGTACTAATATCAATATTCCTTGTAAGAATATGGACATTTTTAGGAGTCAATGAATTAAATTTAGTACATATAAGTCCATATTAGGAGACTTTAAATCCCTGTTAGGAGATTCCAACCCTGTTAGGAGTTGTGAAGAAAGATAGAAGGACCCACAATCCAAACAGTCTTAGTACTATCCTCACTAAATAATACAAGTAACCAAAAAAACTGTCAACAACAACTTCTTTTCCAAATATAGTTCTTTGTAAGCTCTTCGTGCCTCACTTGCATCAATCTCTACTCTGATCCAAAGATATAAGCTTTCAGGTTCACTGGATCTCATACATAAGTTTGTATCTTCCACAATGCAAAGGTATGATTGTTATCACACACACACACACATCCAAATCTTTCATCCAAGGAATAATATTTCCTTTATACCAAGTCCTAGAATAAGTTATTGAGTTGTCCTTGAGGCTTTCCCAATTCACAATTATAATATAGGTCCATTTTAAGATACATGTTACATTACAATATTTTATCTTTTTTGTAATTATAATAAAACTGTCAACTCAAACTCTTTATAAATTTACACATGTTTCTCATTTGACTTAGCTCCTTTAACCACATCATCTATGACTTTTGTTCATCCTTTGTCCAAGTCCTCTCAATCAGATTCCATATTTGTTAGGAGATAAAAATCCAAACATCAAAAGTCTCTCTACAAACTCTGCCTAAGCACAATCTTAAGTAAAACCTTCATATATCTATTCAAAATGCATAATTCTACATGTGGTCTTAATTGTAATATCAAGACATACTCTGGATCATAATACCAAGTGTGCATAGGCTAATCTTCAAACCTTAAACCGCATGAAGAAAAACTATGTCTGCCATAATGCCAGTCTTCATAGAATAACCAGTATGTTGACATCAATGAAGAAATATATCATGAATGCAACACACAATCACTATAACATGTCTCCAACACTACTAAGATAATCCCCCACAGGAATACCATCAACACTCATGCTAACAATCTCCCCCTTTGGTATTGATGGAAACATAGATGAAAAACATCTAGGTTCCATAAATACCAAGCATACCTTTGTTGCATCTACTTTTCCATCATGTATAAGGAAGGTGTTAATCTCCCCAATACATCAACATCTTTTCAAATCCTCTTCATCAATCATCCATACATATCAAAGTGATTTTTCCATGTGTTATTCTCTCCCCCATTGACATCAATGAAAAAGGTATCATTATGTCAGACCATCTTCTGCATAAGATCTGTAATAAGCTCAAGTATCCAAAGACATTGTTAAATGTCAGTACCAAGAGTCCTCGATGACTCAGCTCAAATACAGATACTCCCCCATAGGAGAAGCATCAAGAATTCAATCTATATAATGAAATAGTGCTCTGATATTTCTAGACTAATGCAATTTCTGCATCAATTATTCAAAAGTAGGTTGGGGCATAACCCCTAGCATACCTCACAAATACTCAAATATATCCTTCGGCAAAGGTTTTTTAAATTTTTTTTCTATTTTCTCCTTTGTGTTGACATAATACAATCTGATTTATTTCTCTACAACTTTTTCTCTCAAAAAGTGATACTTAATAGATATGTGTTTTGTCTTTGACTGTAATACTAGATTCATTGACATACTTACTACACTTGTGTTATCACAATGTATGATAACAACCTCTATAAATTCAATTCCAATGTCTTTTAGCATTTGTTTCATCCATATAATTTGATTACAATTGTTTGCTGCTACTACATATTCTACTTTTGTTGTGCTTTGTGAAATGAAATCTTGTTTCTTTCTTAGCCAAGAAACCAATCTTTCTCCCAAGAAGAATGATCCACTACTAGTGTTCTTTCTGTCATCTAAAATTCTTTCCCAATTAGCATTAGTGTATGCACATAGTGTGAAATCATGTGATTTATCATACCACAGTCCATAATCAGGTGTGCCTTTCAAATATCTAAAAAATATTTTTACTGCTACATAATGTGTCTCTTTAGGGTCTACCTGAAATCTTGCCACAATTCCAAGTGCATTAGCTATATCAGGTCTAATGTGTGTCAAGTATTGTAATCCACCAATCATAGATCTATACTTTTTATGCTCAATAGTAGGGGATTCATCTTTACTAGACAACTTCCAACCAGTTATCATAAGGGCTCCAATAGGTTTACAATTTTCCAATCCAAATCTCTTCAACAAGTCTTTAAGATACTTTGCTTGTGATATAAAAATACCATCCTTGTTTTGTACAATATGTAATCCAAAGAAGTATTTCATCTCACGAATCATATTCATCTCAAATTCCTTCTTTATTTCTTCAAAAAATATCTTACTTACTTCATCATTGCCTCTAAAAATAATTTCATCAACAAATAATACAACAATTAGCAATCCATTTTCATTCTTCCTCAAATAGAAGTTACTATTAACATTAACTTTTACAAATCCCAATTTTTTCAAGTGTTTATCCAATCTTGCATACCAAGCTCTGGGTTCTTGTTTCAGTCCATATAGTGTATTTTTTAATCTGCAAACTATATCCTCTTTATCTATCAAAGGAAAACCATCTGGTTTTTCTATTCAATGTATACATCTTCTTCTAGTTCTCCATTTAGAAAAGTTGATTTGACATCCATTTCATAAACCTTAAAGTTCTTATTTATTGCATATGCCAAAAACATTCTTACTATATCTAATCTGGCAACAGGTGCAAAATTCTCTTCAAAGCCAATTCCTTCTTGTTGTGAATAACCTTTACATACCAGTCTTTCTTTATTTCTTACAACTTTACCTTTTTCATTCATCTTGTTTCTAAATACCCATTTTGTTCCAATAACATTCTTATCCTTAGGTCTGGGGACCAATTCCCATGTTTCATTTTTCTCAATCTTCTCTAGTTCTTCTTTCATAGCTTTTATCCAATGATCATCTTTGCAAGCTTCATCAACATTCTTGGGTTCAACTTGAGAGATAAAACATAATCCTTCATATGCCTTTTTTCTTGTCATAACTCCTTTGTCTTTACTTCTAATTATCTGATCAACAGGGTGATTCTTTATCATATTTTTGTTAGGTGTCATCGCTTCAATTCTAATTTCAAATCTAGGTTCTTCTCTTTGTTCATCATTCCAAATTTTATTCTACAGATCAATTTCAGTCTCATAAAATAATTCAACATTTTCTCTGTTAGTCCTTGGATTAGTTTATTCATCAGAATTATAATCAAGCATCCTTTCTTGAACTCTAAATTTTTCATCAAATTTCACATTAGTGTTCTCAACAATAGTCTTGATTCTGTGATTAAAACATCTATAAGCTTTTCTTTTTCATGAATATCCAATAAAAATTCCTTCATCACTCCTTGAATCAAACTTTACAATATCATCATCTCTTTTAATGTAACATTTACTTCCAAAGATTCTAAAATATTTCACACTAGGTGGATGTCCAAACCAAAGTTCATAGGGTGTCTTACCAGTGCCTTATCTAATTTGTACTTTGTTCATAGTGTGCACTATTCTATTTACCGCTTCTCTCCAAAATATCTTATATAAATTATATTCAAGCATCATTTCTCTTGATGCCTCTATGACTGATCTATTTCTTCTTTCAACTATCCCATTCTGTTCAGGTGTCTTAGGGGCTGAAATCTATCTCTTTATTCCATTATCTTCACAAAATTTATTAAAATCATTTGAATTAACCTCTCCTCCTCTATCAAATCTCAAACATCTAATCTTCAAACCATATTCATTTTTAACTCTACTCTTAAATAACTTGAATTTCTCAAAAGCTTCATATTTTTCTCTAAGAAATGCTACCCACATCATTCTAGTGAAATCATCAACAAGAATCATAAAATACCTTTCAGCACAGAATGCTCTTGTCTTTGTAGAACCACTCAAACTCATGTGCACAATCTCCAATTTTGTTGAAGTAGTAAAATTCTTTCTTGGAAATTAACTTTTCTTTTGTTTGGCCATTACACATTCATTACATACCATAGTAGGTTTCACAATCTTAGGCAAGACTCTAACTGCAAATGTAGTACTGATCTTCACAATGTTATCAAATTTGATATGACAAAATATCTTATACCATAACCAACTATCATCCACTTTATGAACTAAACATGTCATCTCAGCAAGTGTCAGTTGAAAAAATTACCTTTAGAACTTATACCGGGTTCCAATTAGGTTTCCATATTTGTCTTTGATAGTGCAATTGTTCTCCTTGAAATGTATTTTGTATTCTTTTTCCATAATTTTTCCAACACTCAAAAGATTATGTGATAAGCCATCAACAAAGTAAACATCATCAGTGTTAGTCTTTCCATCAAGTGTAATAGATCATTTTCCTTTTATATAGCAGGCTGCATTATTTCCAACTCTAAATATTCCTCCATCATAACTTTTGAATTCAATAAATTTATTCATATCTCCAGTCATGTGATGGCAACAACCACTATCTATAATCCAATCAGATTTCTTTTCAACTTGTGATACTAATTCTTTCTCTTCTCTAACTTCTTTTTCATGATTTTCTTCCTTGATAGCAACAAATCCTATTTCATCATCACTTCCACTCAAAGATTCTTTAGTATCATATTCTTCATTATTTGCAAAAATTTAATCCTTAGGTATTTTAGCTTTGTAGTATTTTCTAGTCTTTCTTACTCTCTTAGGATATTTAGAAGAATAATGACCATATTCATTATAAGTCCAACATTTAAAGATTTTATTACCTTTAGGATCTCTTTTCATAAGAAGGGAAAATCCTTCCCCAATCTTCTTTTCTTCAACTTTTGTTCGGCTACAACTAGCATAGTCTCTTCTTGTACTTGTACTTCTTGTCTGTTGGAAATATAGATGAAGTAACTGAGAGGGGGGGTGAATCAATTAACCATAAATTTTCTTTCCACAGATCCCTTAGATGTTTTATTAAATCATTTGCTGCTGTTGTTTGGCAAACATACAGAGAAATACTAAAACTCAGTTATTGCAGTGAGTATTAATTATAACTATTCTTAAGCATTCATCAGTGATTAACATACATGAATAAAGAAAATAACATGAACACAAGAGACACTAGATTTAATGTGGAAACCCAATATGGGAAAAACCACCAATGTAACTAGTTATTGTTTTTCACTCTTCTAAAGTGATGCCCTGTTAGGAGCCAACTCAGTAAAAGGTTACAAAACACACTGTTAGGTGTGACCTTGTTAGAGGATTTAATCACCCTGTTAGGAGTGGCCTTGTAAGAGGTCTTGAAACAATTCAATAGAACTGTCACCTTGTTAGAGGATTTATAAAATGGCTGTTAAACCAACTCGGTTAGGAGATTTTGAAATCACTGCTACAATGGTAAGAAAGTAATAATGAAATGACCTAAATAATGATGCAACTTAATTGCTGATTACAGATCTCTGTTCTGCTTCACTAGATCCTTCCTGATCAAAATATATCTCTGCTACTCCTCAAGGATATCTAATCATCCTTCAAAATTCGCTCACACTTTCCTTCTTCTTTTTTCACTTCACACTTTTAATTCACAACTTGACCTTCTATATAGACCATTCGGATTGACCATTCAGATTGTCAAGTCGGCACTAATAACATTACTAGTCATTACAACAGTCGGCTGGAATAATCAAACTTTATTTCTCAAATTAACAAAATCCTTTACTGGGCCGACCTTGCTCGGTAAACATTAATCTGAAAAGATTTCCTTTGGTGACTGAGAGAACTCAGTAAGCACTGTGAATTCTGCAACATCCTTTGGAGACCGAGTGAACTCGGTAAACACCAACTTTCCATCGTTAACCATGGAAGCTCGGTTAACACTATTTTCTGCCATACTTTTCTTTGACACCTGAGATATCTCGGTAGACACTAAAAACCGCCTGCTAATCGACTGAGCTCAGTAAATACTGGGAACTGCTTTGTTGACCGACTAAGCTCGGTAAATACTGTGAACTGCTTTGCTGACTGACTGAGCTCGATAAATAATATGACATTAGTGTGACATCAAAGACAACACACAATTAATCCAACACTTGTCAACATAGGTTGAACACTTAATGCACTGAAAGTAGTCTCTATTCTCATCCACATTTGTGCTAAATGTAATATTCCAAGAAGATTTTCTTGAGTGAAATAATTTTTGCAGGGAATAATTTTTCAAACATTTGTGTTGTTTGTTTGAATGCATATGTCAGGGTTTTTAGTATCTTCCATACAACATCCTATTATGATTTTTCTCCTCCACAAGTCTTAATTCCTGTAACAATCTCTGATATTCTATCAAAGTAATTTCTTATAGATTCATCTTCCATCATTTTAGCATCTTGAAATAAGCATATCCAATTTTGTAATCTAAACTTTCTAGCATGATTACCACCCTCAAATGTACTTTACAAAGAAATCCAAACTTCATGAGCAAGGCTTAACATTTTTATCTAAGAAAATTCAGTTTCTGCAAGAGCTCATAATAGTGTTTCTCTAGCAAGTATATTGTGCATGAATATGTCTTTCTAACTTTCATCACACTCTTCAAGTTTGTCTTCTTCAATCACATTATTTCTCTTTGCAGTAATCAACTAGTATCCTACACCCATGCATAAAAAGTGTTTCTTCATATTTTATTTCTAATTTTCATAGTTAACTCCATCAAACTTCACCCTTTCTTTTTTGAAATGTGCCCTAGATCTCCTTAAGCTATTAGTCTTTTTCTTCAAGGACCTGATGCTCTGATACCAATTGTTAGAAAGTAAAGCCCACCAAGATAACTAAGAGGGGGGGTGAATTAGTTATGCAATTAAAACCATTTACATTATCTTTATCAGATCTGAAACATATAGTAAGCAATAAGATCACCAACCAGAGAAAGATAAACGTACACAATAACACCAGATTTTTTTGACTAGGGAAACCCTTGATCAGAGGGAAAACCCTGGTGGGTATGATACCCACAAGATGATGTACTAATATAAATATTCCTTGTGAGAGGATGGACCCTGCTAGGAGTCAATGCATTACATTTAGTACATGTAAGTCCTTGTTAGGAGAATTTGAATCCCTGTTAGGAGATTCCAACCCTACTAGGATTTTTGAAGAAAGACAAAAGGACCCACTATCCAAATAGTCTTAGTATTATCCTCACTGAATAATACAAGTAACCAAAAAAACTATAAAAAAAAATTCTTTTCCAAATATAGTTCTTTGTAAGCTCGTCATGCCTCACTTGTACCAATATCTGCTCTGATCCAAAGATATTAGCTTTCAGGTTCATTGGATCTCATACATAAGTTCACATCTTCCACAATGCAAAGATATGATTGTTATCACACACACACACACACACACACATACATCCACATATTTCATCCAAGGAATAATCTTTCCTTTATACCAATTTGTAGAATAATTTATTGAGTTTTCCTTGAGGCTTTCCTAATTTATAGTTATAATATAGGACCATTTTAAGATACATGTTACATTACAATATTTTATCTTTTTTGCAATTAAAATTAAACTGTCGGCTCACACTCTTTATAACTTTACATAGGATGCTCATCTGACTTAGAGCCTTTAACCATGTCATCTATGACTTGTCTTCATCCTCTATCCAAGTATGCTCAATTAGATTCCATCTCTATTAGGAGATTAAATCCAAATATGAAAAGCCACTCTCTACAAATGCTACCTAAAACATTCTTTAGTAAAACCCTCATATGTCTATCCAAAATGCATAATTCCACACTTTCTCTTAATTGTAATATCAAGACATACTCGAGATCATAATACCAAGTGTACGCAAGTTGATCTTTAATCCTCAAACCACACAAAGCCAAACTCTATATGCTATAATACTAGTCTTCACAAAATAAGCAGTATGTTGACATCAATGACAAACTCTATCATGAATACAACACATAATCACTGTAACATGTCTCCAACACTACTAGGATACTCCCCCATAGGAATACCATCAACATTCATGCTAACAAGTCTCAGGATGATATGTCAAACTAAAGTTCAACTGAGTCCCTAAGGGATGTTGCAACAAGGTCCAGAACTTTGAAGTGAACACATGATCTATGTCTGAGATAACCTTCCTAGGGACACCATGCAACCTTACTATATCCTTCATGAAGACCCTCGCTACTAAGGTAGCATTATAGGATGACAACATAGGAGAAAAATGTGCTACCTTGGTCACTGTGACCATGATAGTGTCATGTCTTTGATACATTGCTAGTAGTCCCATAATAAAATCCATAGATATTGTATCCCATTTCCATACAGGAATTAAGTGTGGTTGAAGGAGGCATGTTGGGTGATGATGCTCAACCTTCACCCTCTGACATTCCAAGAACCTAGCCACAAAATCTTCTATATATCTCCTCATACCTAACCAAAAGTATATATGTCACAGGTTTGAATGCATTTTCTTAAACCTTGGATGAGATGAATAAGGATTATGATAAGCTTCTACCATGATGACCTTTCAAAGGTCACCTAAAAGTGGTACATAAATTTGGCCTTGTTGTCTTAATATCCCATCTTATTCTAAGGAATAACTCAAGAATATTCCTTCTAAGGCATAACCAAGTATCTGAAGGGAGTGCCTACAAAATCTAACTTCTCAAGTTACTAGAAAGAGAGAGTGTGGATAGTTTATGTCTCCTTCTACTTAAGGCTTCAGTGATCCGTGTGCAATTCAAACCAATGCCCGAACAAGAATTTTATCCATCGATTCAAGGCATGAAATACTTCTTCCAACTCCAAATCATGTGTAGGGTAGTTAAGATCATGGTCTTTAAGTTTCCGAGACTCATAAACAATAACCCTTTCCTCTTTCATTAGTACTACTCCTATGCCTTCCAAGGAGGCATCTATGTAGATTAAAAAAATTTTTGTGGGGTTAGGTAAAACCAAAATCGGGGTACTGGTTAACTTTTCCTTTAAGTTTTGAAAATATTCTGTGCATTTCTTAGTCCAAATAATATTCTTTCCTTTCCTTTGTAAGGAAGTGATAGGATGAGCTAATCTAGAGAATCCATTGATGAAGCGCATGTAGTAACCAACTAAACCCATGAAACTATAGACTTTAGAGAAATTGGTGGGTGTTGGCCATTCTACTATAGCTTGTATCTTTGTGGGGTCAACTACTATGCCTTCCCTTGAGATAACATGGCCAAGGTACTTAACTTCTTTTTGGAAAAATTCACACTTCCCCAAGTTGGCAAACAATTGATTCTCTTGAAGGAATTGTAAAACTTATTGAAGGTGTCATTCATACTCTTCCACTAATTTAGAGTATACCAATATATCATCCAAAAATATTATCAAAAATTTATCCAAGAAGGTCCTAAATACCCCATTCATAAGGCTCATGAATACTAAAGGTGCATTCGTGAAACTGAAAGGTACTACAGTAAATTCATAATGTCTATACTGAGTAAGGAAGGTTGTTCAATGAATGTAGGCTTCATGGATTCTTAACTGATGGTAGCCTGACTTAAGATCACTCTTAGATAATAATTTTTCCCCTTTCATTTGATCAAAAAAAATTTTAATTCTCGGCAAAGGGTACTAATTCTTAATGGTTACCTTGTTGAGCTAACAATAGTCAATACATAACCTGAGAGAGCCATCCTTATTTTTCACAAAAATAACTGGAGCTCCCCGGGGTGACACAATTGGTCTGATAAAACCCTTTTCCTAAAGTTCTTCTAACTAGACTTTTAACTCTCTTAGCTCTTGATTTTTCATGTGATAAGAAGCCTTGGAGATGGGTTCTGTATGTGGCACCAAATCTATGCAGAAATCAATGTCTCTTTTGGGAGGCATCCTCAAAATTTCTGTTGGATTAACATAAACAATCTCTTGAAGTAGTGGGTGATCAAGTGTTATTTCTCTACCTTCTTCAACAAGATCATTGATTGAGACTACAATGAGTTGACATCCCTTTCTCATGCATTTCTTAAGTTGCATTGCTGATATTATCCGAAGTGATATAGGACATTAGATCCCAACTATAGTTTTATCATAGTTCCCTTTAGAACCTGATCTAGTGTTAAATGCTTGGCCACTAGAAGAACCACCTCATCCTGACTTTACTTTCCTCTCAACTAGAAAGGCTTTGGTAATAGCATCCCAGAGACTTTTGGGTTCAAGGACTACCACATCTCCTAATAACCGGTCATTTAAAACTCTTATGAAATGGTGAACAAGAATAGGGCCATCGTCTTTGTATCCTAAGAAGGGATTAAGTTCATAAAATTTTCTTTCATATTATTCTATAGTGATGTTTGTCTCTTAAGGTAGTGAAACTCTTCTTGCCTACCTTGTCTCCACTGGTTGGACATAAACCGATCTTGGAGACTTTCTAAGAACAATTCCTAGGAAACATTGTTAATGTTGACCTGCAACTTTTCCTCTTCTATACGCCACTAGGTGGATGCAAATTTCCTCAATTTCATGATGGCACATCTATCTTTCACATTACTACTAAAGGGATGCATGGAAAAACATTTATCAAGGTCAAACAACCATTTTTTATGGAGGATCCCCCTTCATTACCATAGAAGAGAGCTACCTTGATTTTAAGTAAATTCCTCATGTGAGAGGTATCCCTATCTTTAAATTCTGGTATAGCTTCCCTTCTCCTGGGGCTTCTATCTCTTTCCCTATCATGATGGTGAGAATGCTTTTCTTCCTCATGGTTTACTCTATTTTTTATGGTGTTTATCCATTTCAAACAAATTTGTATAAGGTGTCTCATTTGAGCCCCTTTGGAGTCATTACTCTGACTCTAATTCCTATGGTTACCCTAATTTTTTTCTCCCTCATATTCCATATGTGAACTCTCATTTTGAGATCCAGAGGAAGACTCTTGAACTCTTTCCCTATCTCTTCCACGAGTGATGGGAGGCATCCCGGAAGAGTGGTACAACATAAGTATAGATAAATGGTTGGTTTTTATTTAATCACAAGAAGTGACTAAGTTAAATGTAAATAGATCAGAGAGCTCTCAGTGTAGAAACTAGGGCTCTTATATCAAATGTAATGTCCCCGCTAGGGAACCCATAAGAAATAGGTCTAAAGTACAAGAAAAGAAACTTTTGTTTTTACATTACTAAGATATCATTTGATATTCCTACATATGAACGTGTCCTTAAAGGTTCCCTTAATGATTTTTATGAATATTAAAACCACTGACTCAATTAACTACCTTAATGAATTCATTTCCTTTCCTACCTTACATAACATTTACATTTTTAGAGAAGATATAGGAACATAAAACACATTAATTCTTTAATAAACTTTAAATACATTTAACCAATCATCTTTTGTTTCTTTTTCCATCCAACCATACCTACACATAATCCATTTATATTTCCAAAACATAAAAAAACTTGCAATTTAGAAATCCCTATGTTCCATTTTTCATTTCAATGATTCAAAGAGAGATAGGGTAGAAGGTACATAATAATATTTCTTTGTTACAACTTTCTGAATCTCAAATAAACATTCCCTTTGATGTTCATAAAACCACCCCTCCCAAATTACATTGCTTCATTCTTTCAATTTCAAATACAATTACATCAAATTGCTCGAGGGATTACAATTAGATCTTTACATCTTGTTTTGCAACAAATAAAAATACATCATACAATATAGGAAGTCTTCATTATTGTATAAAATCTGAATTCCAAGCCAAGATACGAACCATGAATAGTTTCTCGAAATAGATTTTCCACCCAAC
The DNA here is from genome assembly GCA_027943335.1 of Chamaecyparis obtusa. Classification (NCBI taxonomy): domain Eukaryota; kingdom Viridiplantae; phylum Streptophyta; class Pinopsida; order Cupressales; family Cupressaceae; genus Chamaecyparis; species Chamaecyparis obtusa. The sequence continues at coordinate 2,839,777 of BSBK01001534.1, forward strand.
CATATGAAACTTGTGAAGTTCCACCCCCCAGGCTAGGAGATAGAATCAAGGTATCAAAAAGCCTAAGGAAATCTAAGGAAAAAGAATCATTCGCCCAAATACCAAAACATAAAAGACATAAGCAATAAAATATCACCATACTATACACAATGGTTAAGTTTCTAGCAAACCATCTAGGTGAGTTTCATCACATAGCCTATGTATTGGGATCCACCCTGGAAACCATTTGACCCCAATCCCCTTTTTAAGTTAAGGATCCACCCTAGGAGTTACCCATGGTCCTGATACTCCAATAGATCTATGTGGACTTTAACATTATATGTCTTTCATTATCTTTTGAAACCCCCCTCCCAAGTAAATTTTATGATTATAACTTGATTACAAACTCACCCATAGGATTCCCTTGAAACCACTTTGGGTCCCAATACCTATGGTGAGCCACTCACCTAGGGTACCTATTCCCCTACCCAACACATGCCAAAAAGAAAAGGAAATACTTCAAATATTATGATTCATAGGTTTAGGAAACTCGCATGGGTACTCAGACCCTTAAGATGAGTCCTGATCTTATCCATATGTATAATAAGAATAATAAAAAGGATTTCACACACAAGAAACCTTAAGTAAAAAAAAATTATTAACCTCATACATTATTTTGAACATTCAGAGAGGTGAAATGATGCAGACAATCATCAGGATAAAAACCTAGAGGACACATGTAAGTTTTCTGCAAATTCTAAAGATATAATACTAATGGAGTATTACTATTAATACCTTTCTACAAATTGATCTACTACAATTCTAGGCTGAATGTTATTGTTCTGGAAGTCTACAATAAATTCTGGAAATTATATTTTATTTCTGCACTAAATCACCAAGGAGCAGATTGCTAGAAGAGTAGACTTAAGATTGTATTGTGTGTCCTCTATCCACAATCTTGCTCCTACTTATATATTAACCAAGGGTCTTGTCTTTTCATAAGACACACCCCTTCTAGGTTGGCCCTCCATGAAACAACCTATTCCTCTACAAATCGGTGCCCTTGTCCATTAACTAATAGTTAATTATTAATTAACTACAATAGTCAAATACAAGGGATATAAATATGCCTAGCAAATCGCTAATCTATTCTAGGGAGATGTATTTATCATGAGGCCATATATAAAGGAAATTACATGCATTTTAGATCTGTCTAATCTAAAGAATCAGAACATTAATATGATCAAGTTATTAGGATTTAACACTCCCTCTTAACTTGATAATATAAATGAGAGAAACATATCTAGCAACATCGTTACGATGACTAAGCATAGATTTGAACTCTATATCTATCTGATTCTTCCAAGCATGTAGTATCATGGTACACATGATACTTGTCATATTACTAAACCTGTAATATGAATTATCACTAATACTTGTGATAACAGTATTACATATGATGCAATACATAGGATAAAATCCAAAGAATGATTAAATTATTCCTTTATCCAAATTGTGACTCATAGGCACTCACAAGCCTATATCACAATATGATCCTAAATTAAGATCTTCCAGTACACAGGATAAAATTTGGAGAATGATTAAATTCTTCCTTTATCCAAATGTGACTCATAGGCATAGAAATGTTTATATCACAATATGATCTTTAATTCATCCAGATCTGCCAGTAGTTCCCTACTATTTTAGAACATTATCTCAGAGATCGTCATCTCATATAATGTCTATTCATTATCATAGAGATTGTCACCTCTTTAGATAATAAACACAAATGGTGAAGCCCATAACAGTCAATAGCCTGACAATAATAATTTAACAAAATTATTTTATTAATAATCAAAGAATACAAATGAGTTATAAATCAACCATACCAAGTCTTTTTCCAAAGTGATCTATCTTCACTCGAGAGAGAGGTTTGGTAAGAATATCTATTGTCTGATCTGCAGTACAAATGTATCTTAACTTGACAGTATTCATTTCTACCATATCTCTTACATAATGGTAAGGAATTTCAATATGCTTGGATCTGTCATGAAAAATTGGATTCACAGAAAGCTTGATGCAACTCTGATTATCACAATGAATGATAGTGGGATTCATGGGCTGACCAAATAATCCCACAATTAACTTTCTAAGCCAAACTGCTTCCTGAGAAGCCATTGCAGTTGCAATGTATTCAACTTCCATGGAACTCTATGCAACTAATGTCTGCTTCCTGCATATCCATTATATCATCATTGATCCTAAACTGAAATAGCATCCTGAAGTGCTTTTCCTATCAGTAACACTTACAGCCCAATCTAAGTCTATGAATCCATGTAAGTCCAAGTCAATTTTCTCATACTTGAGCCCAAGGTTAAGAGTGCCTTGTAAGTATCTCATAATGTGTTTGACTACAACCAGGTGAATCTCCTTTGGTTCACACATAAATAGACTTAAGGCATTAACTGCATAGCAAATATCAGGTCTTGTATTTACCAAGTACATGAGAGACCCAATCATCTGGTTATAAAGAGTAGAATCTATGGAGGGTGATTATGTTGTTGCTTCCTTAAGTTTGTGTAGGTTAGTCTCCATTGGAGAAGACATAGGTTTGCAGTTCCACATTCCAAATCTCTTCAAGATGTGTAATGTATACTTTCCTTGATTAAGTATGATGCTATCAGAGTTTTTCCATACTTCCAATCCTAGGAAGTAATTAAGGAGTCCTAAATCTTTCATATCAAATTCTCTGATTAGATATTTCTTGCATTGATCTATAAGATGATCATCACCTGTTATTAGTAAATCATCAACATATAGTATCAAAATTATCATATCATCTTTATCCTTTTTATAATAGAGATTTGGATTAGCTTCATTCTTGCAGAATCCTAAACTCATGAGATACTTATCCATTCTTTCATACCATGCCCTTAGAGCCCATTTAAGCCCATAGAGAGCTTTCTTAAGCTTGCAAACAAAGAATTTAGGGTTATGAGTTTCAAATCCTTCAAGTTGTTCCAAATATACCTCTCCAGTAATCTTTCCATTCAGAAATGTTGTTTTCACATCCATCTAATGTACTTTCCATCCCTTTGATGTTGTAATAGCTAGGACTGCTCTTACAGAGGTGTATCTAGCAACTAGAGCAAAGGTTTCTTCATAATCAATTCCCTCCTTCTGAGAGAATCCTTTGGCTACGAATCTAGCCTTATATTTTTCACTACTACCGTCAGCAGCATGCTTGATTTTAAATATCCACTTAGAAGAAACAACAAATTTTCCAACAGGCCTTGGAACAATTTCCAAAACATCATTCTTAATAATGGATTGGTATTCTTCTGTCATAGCATCCTTCCAAGCTGTATGTTTAATAGTATCTAAAACATTGGTTGGTTCTGATTTAGATAAATCACTTATGTTTGCAACATAGCTAGAGAATCTTTTGGGTCTTTTTCTTTCTCTGAAGGTTCCTTCTGGTGCAGAGAAGTCATGTGCTTCTTCTATAGTCTTAGAGACCCAAAGTGGTCTTTTCTTAGGATTTTGAGTTTCCTCAAGATTAAGATTTTGAATTTCACCTTCAATTTCTTCAATGTTCTCCCTCTGAAACTCAGGTTCATGATTTTCTTCAGAATTAGGTATATGTGAAGGATCTTTAGAACTTAGGGCTATTTTGAATGCTAAATCTTCTTCAAATATTACATCCCTACTAAGTTTAATGTTTTTTTGACCAAGTGTGTAAACTCTATATGCTTTGGATGTTTCACTGTATCCAACAAAAATACCTCTTATGCCTGAAGGTTCAAGTTTAGTTCTTTTCTCTTTAGGAATATGAATGTAAATAGGACACCCAAATATTATAAGATGACTAATATTTGGTTTAGAATTAGAGAAGACTTCCTCAAGAGTTTTATCTCTAAGGTGGGAGTGAAGGCATCTATTTTGAATATAGACAACAGTACATGTGGCTTCTTTTTAAAGATAGAATCCTAAATTTTGGTCAAGTGGCATAGCCCTTGCAGCTTCCACAATAGTCCTATTCTTTCTTTCTGCTATACCATTTTGCTAAGGATTGTAAGGAACAATACACTCCTTCTTAATCCCTGCTTCTTTACAAAAATCCTTAAACAAATCTGAAGTATATTCCCCTCTATTATCAATCCTAAGAGTTTTAATTTTGTGTCCTAATAGATTTTCAGTTCGCGATTTGAATTCTTTAAATCTTTTAAGGATTTCTTCTGATTCTTTAAATTTCAAGAAGTAAATCCATGTCTTCCTAGAGAAGTCATCCATAAAGAATACATAGTACAAAAATCCTCCAAGAGAAGGAATAGACATAGGTCCACATAAATTTGAGTGGAATAATTCTAAAACATTGTTAGTTTTTCTAGTGCTATTTTGAAATGGACTTTTGGTGTTCTTACCTAGTGCACATCCTTTGCATATGCTTGAATGATCTTTGTTCAACTTAGGTAAACCAGTAACCATCTTATCCATACTTGATAAGGCTTTGAAGTTTAGGTTCCCTAACTTTCTATGCCATACTTCATTTATAACTACAGCTTCATGAACTAAGCCTTGAATAGGTTTTGAACATAGTTCATATAGGTATCCCTTCCTTTGACCAATCAATTTTGATTTCTTAATAGAAGAGTTTTTAGGCCAATTCATTACCTTTCCATCCATAAATGATACCTTATATCCATCATCCTCAAGTTTTGTGACCAAAATTAGGTGCAGCTTCCAACTCCTTTGACTGGATGTGTAGAACCGTCACCTATGGTAACTTCTTCATCAATTTCCTCTATCATTGAATCCAATACTTCTTTATACCCCATAATGTGTCTAGATGATCCACTATCAATTACCCAAGAGTTGAGTTTGCTAGATACATCATTTGATAGTGCTGAATATGGTACATAATTTTCAGGATCATAGTCTTCTTTTATCTTAGTTACCTCTTTGAAATTTACTTGTTGTTTCGTATTCCTAGGGCAGTCTGACTTATAATGTCCAAGTTTCTCACATTTGAAGCATTTGACTCTAGATATTTCCCTCTTGAATTTGTTATTGCCTTGAGGGGCCTTCTTCTTCTTAAAGTGTTTCTTCTTTCCTTTCTAGGAATTTGTGTTGAGAACATGAAGTTCTTCATCTCCAATTTTTTATTTTAGTCCTTTCTTAAGTTGCCTAGATTCTTCTTGAAGGCAATCTTCTTTAAGTCTGTTGAAGTCTGGGAGTTTGTCTCTAGCACTTACTCCTTGTGAGAATTTTTCCCATGAATCCGGTAACCCATCTATAGCCATAAGTGACAGCTCTTGGTCTTCAATTATGGTCCCTATGCTTGCAATTTCATCTCTTACACTAGCCACCCTTAGGAAGTATGAATTCATAGATTCTCCCTTTCTTATTTTTATATGATTTAGTTGCCTTTTTAGTGCAAGGGTTCTAGTTGCATTGTTAACCTCATATGCATTTATTAATGCACTCATCATATTAAATGTTGTCTGATGTTTTATTAGCATAGGTACTATTTCATTTTTAACTCCATGTAATATGATTTTCATGGCTTTGCTATTTCCTTTAATCCAGTTAGTTCTATGAGGATCAACATCAGGTTGCTTGGATTCCTTATCAACAAACTATATTGCATCATTGTCTTCAAGAGCCATCATAATTCTGAATTTACATGCAATGAAGTGTTCTTTTCCATCAAACCTATCTTCAGGTCTGATTGCGTTGGCCATCGAAGGTAGAAGGATGTTGCTTAGATATTTTCAAATCTGATTGTCAATTTGCAGAGCCTAGATTCGACAACTTGGCTCTAATACCATGTAAGTTTTCTACAAATTTTGAAGATATAATACTAATGGAGTATTACTATTAATACCTTTCTGCAAATTGATCTACTACAATTCTGGGCTGAATGTTATTTTTCTAGAACTCTGCAATAAATTCTAGAAATTATATTTTATTTCTGCACTAAATCGCCAAGGAACAGATTGCTAGAAGAGCAGACTTAAGATTGTATTGTGTGTCCTCTATCCACAATCTTGCTCCTACTTATATATTAACCAAGGGTCTTGTCTTTTCATAAGACACACCCCTTCTAGGTCGGCAGTCCATGAAATAACCTATTCCTCTACAAATCGGTGCCCTTGTCCATTAACTAATAGTTAATTATTAATTAACTACAATAGTCAAATACAAGGCATATAAATATGCCTAGCAAATCGTCAATCTATTTTAGGGAGATGTATTTATCATGAGGCCATATATAGAGGAAATTACATGCATTTTAGATCTGTCTAATCTGAAGAATCAGAACATTAATATGATCAAGTTATCAGGATTTAACAACACATACCAAAACCCAAGCCATAAGGTGATCAGCCTAGATTCCCATAACCCCAAACTCCAAGATGAGTATTCCCAGAGGCTAATATGAGTACTCCCATAGGGTAGTATGAGTATCCCTATAGCATAGTACAAGTAAACAAATTCAAACTTGTTTACTCGTACGAGAACTGACTCAAAATTTCCCAAATTTGTCCCAAATTGAAATTACAACCAAAGTAAAGTATGGAGAATGCTTGGGGAAGGTTTTCTGATATGGACCTGGCTTAGGTCTCTCAATACCACATCAAGGACCCCTCATGAACTCACAATACATCACCAATAAAATAGAAACCAAAAGTATTTAAGAATTCATTGCAAAAATCTACATAAGGAACAAGAAGGGAAAACCACTTACAGATCTTCCTAATCCATCCTAAACATTCCTAAACATTCCTAATCTTCCCTAATCTTCCCTAATCCATATATATAAAAAGTAAAACACTTAATAACATCCATAAAGACAACAATAACCTTCCCAAGAGAAATTTGAAAGAGATATTTTGTCAATAATTCCCCATTCTTCCCGAATAACACTAAACATTTCCAACATCATATCCAAATTAATAAATTATTTAGAAATAGACACTTTGAAGACCATATGAACATTATATTTATTTTTAAAAAAACACACATATATTCATAGACAAAAAGGTAATTTACCTAGTTCTAGACCCTACCTGGAGTCCTGTGGAGAAATCTCTTCCAAAGTTGAGTAATCCTCAACACCTTCATCCAAGCTTTGGGTGATGGATATCCTTCCAAGAAATATCCCTAAATCCTTCTAATACCAAGAACCTCCTTTCTTCTCTAATAATTTACCCAACCCCAAACCAAATCTTTATTCCAAAATTTCTTCTCTGAATAATCTATCAATATTTCTTCCTAAAACCCAAAATCTTTCAATTTTCTCCTAATCCCCAAATCAATCAATTCATCCAAATATTAATATCCAAACATATGGTTGGAGGAGTTTCTTTACTAGAAGAAACTACTCCAACTACTATAGTTGGTTCTAAATATTAAAGCAACTCTGGTAAGATTAATTAAATGTTTTAGATTTTTTTTATTAATTAATTTTACCTCTCAAGACCGTAGCTATGTTAGAGGTGAAAAGAATTCTCAAATGACTCACATAGCCCAAATGGAAACTAACTAGCCTAACTCCTAGGAGGTCTTAGGCTCAAAACTCCTAGGTAAGCTAGTTTTACTAATTAAAGAATTTATTTATTTTATAATTCATCATTTACTCTATAAGCATAAAAATACAATTATTCATGCAAAGAAAATAAATAGCTTATAAATATTTATATATACATAGGTATATATGTGTGCACCCATATATATATACACATATATAATACATAATCCAATAAATCCAATTTTACATTTAAAAAGATAGAGAAGTGTAATACTTTAATATATATAAATAAATAATGAAAACATACTCTAAAACATAAATCTCAAAATCAACAAAATTATAATACTGCTCAAAGCCCCAACTAAGGTGACTTCCTAAACATGAAACTAAGTCAACAAGGGTTCCTTGAGGGTATCTTGGCAATATATCCACACAACAACATTTGAGGATTTGAAGGCACGCTCAGACCTGTGTAGCCAGGTGCATTCGATGCCTGATACCTACATCCTACATCATCAAGTGGAGAGAACATTTACAACAACATATATATTAATAAAAAGTGACAGACACGGAAGGAGAGTGCGACATCATGTGGATTGCCTATAGAAGTGACCATGACTGCCTCTCCACATCCCACAAGCACATGAGGCAATATCAATATCAAAGCATAATTGGATTAGTATGGTTAGCTCCAAAATAATCATAACTCCATAATGTAAAAATAATAATGAATCATTTTCATAGACAATGTAATCATATATAAATGAATAACATGTCATGCCATACTGTAAAATCATTTATTACTTTCATAAACCAGTTTAATTAGCCAAACATATGCTCAAAATATCTCATCATCAAATCAAAATAAGCAAAACATATAATCCATAATACTAAATGTAATAACCCTGTCAGTCAAAATATCAGGGCACTAGGGTGGGCATTACATAATGAGTTGATGCAAGTTTCCTATGCTAAAATCAACTAAACATTTTGTTTTCTTTAATGTTTTTAGGAACCTCACATGCTAGATTTTTTAAAATGAACAATTTCTTGATGTGCTTGTGAGTGGTGAAAAGGATAGGAGACTATGCTCTTTTCCCTTTAAGGGAAAATAAAAAATCCAGACCCTTGTAACTATTTTTTCATTTATTGCAATACTTTAGATGGGCTTGTCAAAGTGGGAAAAAGTACTCACCCTTGGAGAACGACCCACGTAAGCACGAGGTGTAAGCCACACCACTCCAACTCACGTTAAACAAATTACTTCTTTGAGACCAAAGCCTCAGAAGCCTGATTTCATTTGATCTTATACATGGCTCTCGCCTAACCACATAATTGGGCCTTAGGGTCTAAATCATGTTTACGTGACCATTGGTGCAAAGGTTTTGTCTAGGGATATACCTTAATCATGCTTGTGCAGACACAGAGAGTGAGTTCGAATAAGAGACCCTTATTAAAATCCATAGAGTAGTGGCCACATGGTTCACCCCCAAAAGTGGGATAATTCTTGTGCAAGGGAGATAGAATTCCCCCAAGATACTCGTCATATAGTGCCCCCATTACTATTTGGAATCGGATAATATGGCATTGAGAGATCCATTGTGTTTTCTCCAGTGGCCATATTCTGATTAGCTATTGGGTGTGTACCTAAGTTTACAAGCAAGGATTTTCTCACTTAGCCAATTTGACTATAGGGAATAGGAATTGTTTGTATCCCCAAAGTTGCTTTGTCCTTTTGTGGATTGTTTAAAGACTATTGCTTGATCACATTATTTTTTTACTCGAAAATATTCAAACATGGTTTAGGGACACATAGACTCATCACAAAATTTGAGGCCAAACTTGTCTAGGTTGATCAAAACTTTTGAAGATAGTGGTAAATTTTTCATCTTATGTTTGATTTATTGTCATAGCTTATTCCAATATTATCAGACATTTGTTTCCTAGGTGTCCTGTTGGCTCCTTTTAATTAGTATATATTCTATCTACAAACGGGTATTCCTAATCGATTGACCTTTTGATTAGTGATTTGGAATCTCTTTTCTTTTGATTTTAGGTCTTGGAAGTGCTCTAGTCTTGTCTCAAACATTCTTTAAAAAAAAAATTACACCTTTTCTTAAAATTTGTCACAAGTGCCACCTAGCAGGAATTCTAGCCTCACTCTCAGTACCTTGTACTTAGTTCTTCTGGCTATATCAACATGGTTGGAAGTGCCACTCAACAAGAATTTAATTCCTTAATCTCAGTACCTTGCACCCTGTTTCAACCACTTTATTATTAAATACTTATTCTTGAGACATCACTATCATTATCTTGATCTCTTGGTTTAAGCTTAAGTTACCTTATTACTCTCAGTTTGTTAACCTCATCTTCCATGCTAGTCAGAAATCGTAGTCATTCTTACAAGGCTACAATTGATCCCCTAGGGAAGGCCATTTAAGACATCGTCTGGCCAACATTTTGTAAAGAACATTTGTATCAAGCTTCTGATTATTAGTCAATACCCTTTGGTAACATTGAGAATTTCAATTACCTCAACATGGCCAACTTTGACTCAAGTTCCCATGGAATGCATGACTCTGATTCCTCCTAGGATGAAGAGACCACAAAAGAAGAGATTCAGAAGTTCTAGCAAGATAAGAACTTTCACAAGGTGATGCAAGCCATTATGAATTAGGAAAAAGATCGCTACTTCATGCATCTTGCTTCCCTAGGTGTGAAAATTCCACCAGACTTTGATGTTGATACATTGCTGCAAAAATAGGAAGAGTTTCCTCTCACTGCCCTCACCAAACAATTGCAGGTTCTAGGTTGTGATATTTCCCAATTAAAGAAGGATAAGAACCAACCCTCTAACAAGTACTTACTTGAGTCAATTTGTCCATTTCCTCTTGACAAGAATCTCTACATGACACCTTTCCCATCCAAGGTGAAAATCCATAAATATGACAAGTATGATGGCAATAAGGATCTTCAAGATCATGTGCATGAATTTTTTTCTCTAAGCATAAAATTTATGCACAACTAAACTTATTTGATGAGACTCTTTCCTCGAAGTATCGGTGGCCAGGCCATGAGTTGGTTCACTTTGCTTGCCCATGGCATCAAAACTTTTGATGAGCTAGTTCGATAGTTTATCCATCAATATTCTTACATCTCTCATACTATCACCATGCTTGATTTGTTCAACACTAAGCAGTGTGTGGGAGAACCCTTTGTTACATTTCTCCAGTGATGGCAACGAATGCTTGCTAGACATCCATGACAAATTCCTGAGAGTAAAAAATTTGATTTATTCATTAACACTCTGGTTCCTGAGATGAACTATGTTTTACAAATGCAAACACATGCTTTGTTTGAAAATTAGTTGAGTCATCTATACACATAGAGGACATCCTTGTTTGAAAAGGTGAAATCACTCTCCAGTATAAAGAGCATAAATCCTCTTCAAACAACCAATATAATAAAGACAAGCATAATTTCTAAAATAAAACCAAATATGTCGTCAATGAAAGAATCGACATAGGTACGACCTTAGTGTCTACCTTTAGTAAACAAAAAGAACTAGATTTAAATTTGTCTACTATTGTGAAAGCTAACAAAAGCAATCAAACAGTCTCTAAACCTAAAATTACTAGAGATAGGCCATGGGTTCCTAGGCCTAAAAGAGACTTTACTCCTCTCAGAGAATATCTTAAGAATACCTTGAAGACATTTTTGACCAACAAGATCATCACTTTTCCTGATAATTAAAATCCATATGATCCTGAGATTAAGCCTAAGTGGTGGAATGAAAAAGGAATCACAACAATGGCCACAAGACTAATGACTGTATGAAGCTCAAACATATCATCTAGGATCTAATTGATAATGAGATAATTGTGATCGATCTCCCATAAACAAATATCGTTAACAAGGCTTTCAAAGAGCCTTTTCCCAAATATGAGAAAGGAGATTCTTCTAAGGCAAAGAATAACAATGCTAGTTACACATACCCCGATATCAATAACATGATTCACATGCTTGATTCTTCTCACCATATCATCAATGTTGCCAAGATCAAGGGTAAGGCTAAGGTAGAGTCATCTAATGTAGTAACCTATTCTCAAGGAAAAGTTTCTTGATGAGGAGCTAGTAACCTAGACATAGATAAATTCTAGTCCATGGTCGGTCATCTCAGTTCACCTTATTATCTAACCTTTTCAGAAGAACATGACAAATATATCTACCATTCACATAATCAACCCCTCCACATTGAATTCATCATGAAAAATCATAGGGTTAAATACATTTTGATAGATGGAGGTGCGGATTTGAATATTTTCACCTTTAATTTGGTTAAAGCTCTTGGTTTCTCGAAACATGCTATCGATCCTTGATGCAAAATAATGATCAATAAATATGACAAAGAGGAATGTTCTTCAAAAGGTATGGTGGTATTACCCATTCGGATAGGTCATGTTTAGCAGGATGTCATTTTTCAGGTCTTGAATCTTCCTTTGGCATATAACATACTTCTAGGCCACCTATGGATCCATGAAATGCAAGAAGTCCCTTCTACATACCATCAATGCATTAAGTTTCCTCACAATGGAATTGAGGCTACTATTCCTATTGAATCTACATACACTTGCAACAATCTTAAACAAGCGGAAAGAATGATTCCTCACAAGAAGGAATGGTCAAGCCCTAAAGAAAAAGAAGAAAATGGAAAAACAACTTTATCTAATTATTGGAAAATAATATTAGTTAGACCCACTGGTATGGGAGAATATCGAGTGGACACTCTTCCCATTTCCTAGAGATCTTATAGTAGACCATCTTCCTCATTACCTCCTACAATTTTAATAGCACCTATTATACATGAAGGAACCAGAATGTTCAAGGCTAAAGTTTCCCTAGAACTAGAAAGAGAAGAGAGCACTATGCTACAATGGCTTTACAAGGGAGAAAAATATAAACAAGAGGTAAAATATGCTTAAATTTCACCTAAAAAGTATGGTGCAGGTTACCAACTTATAAAAAAGATGGGATATGATGGGAGAAGTCCTCTCATGAAAGTAAAAGGCCTCCTTGAACCTCTACATGCTGAATTTAGAAATCCTAAAGACAAGACTAGTGTTGGCTATCATGAAAGTAACTATTCCAAACCCACCAGCAAAACTCCCATATTTTACCAATATGAGGATTCAAATGAGGAAGACACAAAAATTCAACCAATGAGAGACAAATTATCTAGGAGAGCCCTATATGCCATCCTAAGTGCCTCAAGAGAATGACACCGTGGAGTCTGTGGATCTATCAAAAAATGATCCTAATCAATCTCTTGATCCAACCACCACTACTATTGATGCTAATACTACTACCACTCTTGCTATTGAAAGCATTGTTGAGCTAAATCACACACATCCTAATTGGGGTAAAATTGTTGACATATCCCATTTCTTGGATATTCCTTGTTTCATGCCTATTCTAGACTACTATGCTACTACTACTACTGAACAAGCTCTTGTTACTGAAACTACACCTCTTGAGATAGAAAAGAGTGACGATGAATATCTCCCTCCTATAATAACCCTAGCTAAATACATCAGACAATACCATAATGATGAAACAGATTCATGTGAGTATGAGTGTGAATCACTATCAAATGATATAGTGGAGATTCAAGTTGATGTCATACATAGATAGGCCACAACTACAAATTTTGAAAGAGGAGAGATCTCAAATTATCAAGATCAAACTACAGATGAAGATCCTTTCAATCCTCCCATGGAAACCATCCTAATGACTCATAGGCCATCTTCTTACAATCAAGACAACACTCCATCTAATCAAACAAACCATGCATACATAAGACCCCATCCTATGATAGCTACATGGAATTTAGGAAGGTCTCAGATGGAGATGGTTCATGTTCGCACATTTCTAGAATAGATGACTATTGAACAAGAAGAGCGACTTAGAACTTAGTTATAGGAATAGGCCTATAATACCCCAAAAATAGGCTATAAGTTCATTAACCTCCTATATCTTCAAATTCAAACAAAATCAACATCAAAGTCCTAACCTAAGGCACATCTGCACATTATCAAATCCTAATTGATTTTATCCTAAATTCTGCATCGGGGAATATTCCTAGCATTATTTCTATTTATTCTAAATTATCTTTAATTTAATTGTTATTTGGCGATAAATCTTATTTATCCTAAAGTTTGATTAATTGAATATTATGAATATTTAATTAATTAGATTTAATACTGCCACTTAATTATTTAATTAGATTTAATTAAATTGTTCCTAAATTATATTATTTAATTTTGACAATAAAATCAAAAATCTCATGACTAATTGATTAAATTCCTATTTAATTGATTAAAGTCAATTGTCAATATTTAATAATATAGTTTTTGAATAAAGTTTGATTTAATAATTGATTAACCCATAAATCAATTGTTTTAATTCAAAAATCAGTTAGGTTGAGGATAAATCACTTTATTTATTTAATTAATTCATAATTAATTGTGCACATTCAAAGAGCAGTTAAACTCAAAATCAGGAAATCAATGCAAGTTGTTAACTTTTGGAAACTCAACATCTATTTTGAGTTCAAAGCTAATCTAAAACTTCTGATTTGAGTTAAAAAGTTGTTCTTGCATGATTTTATGAATTAATTATTTCTTATTTCCTGATAACTCAAAAATCAACCTGAGTTCATCAAGAGTGATTTATGGCTTTTCTCATGCACCTCCAAAGCCTTGGCTTTCTATAAAATCAAGGAATCAACTCTTCTAAAAAGATCCACGAAATTGCATCCTCACGTTGGCGAATTGGTGATCAAAAAATTTATCTTTGCGAATCAGAGCTGTTGTGAGATTTTCATTATTTTTAGCATTCATATCATTTAGCCTATCAATTCTTAGATAAATTGCATATCATATCAGTTTTTCATATAGAATAGATTCATATCAGTTTCTTTCATATTATTGCATAGAAAATACAAAAATATAGATTAAATCTGCATTCATATAGTTTTCATTATTTGCATTTAAATCCTTCATTTAGGTGTTGCATTTTCGATGGTCTCGGTCTGATCTGAGAATATCATACTCACACCTTCTAGAAGGCAGTAAATCATCTGGTTAGTTTAGTTTCCATTTCACTGCATGATTTTAGTTTTTGGCTAACCTCTAATGTTTTACTGAAATGTTGTGTCTACAGCTAGGTAAAAAATTCACACACATTTCTAGCACCCATCGTGGGGCCCTGAAATGGGTTTCCATCATCTTTCTATCAATTTCTATCACTTATCATTTTCTAGGTTAAAACTATGATTTTTATTTTTTTGTCTGTACATTTGTGTATGACTTTTGTTGGAAAGTCATTTCGGGAGGTACCCACTATCGTACATGTTCAGATTTCAAGGTGTGCATCAGAGGGTACACATTATCATTTGGAAGTCTGATTGTCATATGAACAGATACCCACAGTTGTACGAGTTTCCAGATTGTCATCTGGGAGATAACCCACTATCGTATGAGTTTTCACTCCAGAGTTCAATTGTCGTTTCAATTTTTTTGACAATTTTCCAAATTTAATTTTCAGATTTGGACTGACAGCTAACCTTAACAATTCAAATCTTTTGTTTTTGACTGATACTTGTTGAGTCTGATTGGGGAAAGCGCAACTAAATTGCTAAAATAGGTAAAAATCTACTAAGCGCATTGCGAGGAATTCAGGTATTCTTCTCAAGCTGATAACATTTTGATTTGGATTAAAATGAACTCTCACGTGTCAAGCTTGTGTGATTTCCTTGCTTTCATATCACAGACTTCATTTTGGGCTATAAAATGAACATAGATTTGCTTTTTGCATATCTGTTACACATAGTAAATAGGCCCTATGAACACTATTTATGGATGATCTTGAGAGACTGAGCTTATTCTACTTGTTTATTCATGTGAAGCTCCTCTTGATGAAGGATCCCCTTGTAGGTAGGGAAGGTACTGAGAGAGTCTCAAGTTCTACTAGATTCATGTGTCTTCAACTTTTGATTGATACATTCTCTCTCCGGAGAGGTTGATAAATCATAAATAGTTGACGTCATAGATCTTTGTGAGCTAATCTTGGTCTTAGCATGTCGGATTAATCTGTCTGCTTTGTTTTGGTTAAAAGTGAAAAGGATAGAGGACTATGCTCTACTCCCTTTTTGGGTAGTATCAAAAACTCAGATCCTTGAATCTGGAACCAGTCTCCATGTGATATCTTTTGTGAGTCACCTTTAGAGAGGGTTAACCATAGTGGACATTCCCTTAATTGGGTCAACCGCATGGACAGAACCTCAAGCAGTAATAGCCATTTTCATTGTTGTAGTGGTAGATACTATATAAATGTCCTTGTAGAGGAAATCTTCACAGGTGTGGTCTCTTGTTGGGCTGTCAGATCTCCCTAGCAGCTCTGATTGATTAATTTCTCAGACCGTGTTAAAACCACAGTGTGCCTAGATTGGAGTTTTCCTTCTTGAGATCATAAAAGTTGCAGAGTCAGACCATTACTACAAACCCTAGTGAGGCCAAATTTTTATTTTTCTAGGAATATGTGCATTATTCAAAAAAACTTTTTTGAACATACACAATTAGCATTCCTAGGGATTAGCACATTCAATCACTTGATTGTTCATGCACAGGGTTTCTTTGTCCCCTATTCATTATTTTTAGATGTGCTTCGAATCACTTTCTTGCTATTTTTCGTGCTTGTTTATCTATCTGACTATCGAAAATGAACGATCTCAGAATAATCTTCAAACCTGGACAGAGAAATTTGTTAACAATCTGAACTTGAAAACCAAGATTTTGCAAAATCTGGAGTAAAAATCCTTTCTGGAGTCAAAAGTCATCCCATCAGATCAGAAAGTCGTATGAGTTTTGGCAAGTGTCATTTCAGAACCCTTGTATTGTCGTATGATCGCTTGTATAGTGTCATACAAGTTTTGCCACCAGTCAGAAACAAAAGTCAAAAATCTCCTATCAATTGTCATGTGAGTTTTGCAATTGTCATACAAGTTTGTCAATTTTCATTTCACTGCATACCCACTGTCGTACGAACCTGCAGAAAGTTTGAGAAAAATTGCCAAAGAGTGGTCAGAATTGTCAAAAACTTAGTTTTTACAGCCTATTTCCAGAATCTGTTGAACCAATCACTGTATTAGGAACAGAGCAAAAACTAGAATGAATCCATTCATTTTCCTAAAGTGAGCCTTTGAGTCTGATCTTGCCTTCTAGGTTATCAATTTGAGTCTTTTTCATCTTGTGTCAAAACCTTGTCAACTTTATCTTCAAATTTAGTCTTGTTACTAAAACTACTAAGTGTTGTGAGCTCATGTGCTAGGTGTCTACCCACACTACTATGGCACAATATCCTTCATTTATGTCTGATCTATTCTTTAATCACTTCAATCTTGACAAGGTTGCGTCATTTGATCTTCTAGAATCAATTCATTCTTCAGTTGTCTTCATCTTATTCTTTGGCTTCACCCAAGGTTAATGGTGGAAATCAGAGCTTTGTCACACAAGAAGTTTGGAGAGGTATCCCATACAATACCTCTGAATACTCTCCAGGCCCCAATTCTTCAACAACTCTATAATTCTAATCTTTACGAAGACGACGGTCTTGGCAATTTTTTATTGAAAACTGGTTAGGTCGCCCCTCCATCAACTCATAGAGGTAATCAACAAACCCCTCCTCAATCTAATCCAGGGAGCCCTAAAACTCCTAACATGCCTCACGGAGGGACACAACATAGGTCTCAAGGACACCAGTCTCAACACGATATGGATCAAGAACCTACACCTTCTGAAATTGTTCGATATCAAAATGATGATGACTTCAAAAGAATGATGAAACATTTCTTGAAGGAAGATAGAGAAGCATACTTTCTAGAATTAGCTCATCAAGGAGCTAAAATTCCTCAAAACTTTAATGTGGAAAATATCATTACACATGAGGAAGAAACTCCTATCATGGCTATGATGAAATAGATGCATGCCGTGCAAGTCAAACTTAACAAACTTGAGAAAGAAAAGGAACCTAAGGAGTTCTCCATGGAAGCTCTAAGCCCTTTTCCATTCGATAAAGACTTGTACATGCCGCCATTCCCTAAAAGAGTGGAGATGCCAAAATATGATAAGTATGATGGAAACTCTGACCCTCAAGATCATGTCAGAGAATTTTGTACTCAATCTATAGAGTTTATAAATGAACCAACTTACTTAATGTGTCTTTTCCCTCAATCTCTGGGAGGAGCAGCCATTCATTGGTTCTCTAGAATGCCTCCTACTATCAAAACTTTTGAGTTAATCAAACTATTATATCAACAATACTCCTACAATATTCAACATTCGGTCACTATGATTGACATCTACAATCTGAAACAATATCCAGCAGAACCATTCCTGACATTTCTCAAGAGATGGAGAAAGAAATTTTCTCTATATGCTAGACCCATTCCCGAAACTGAGAAATTGGAAATCTTCATCAACAATCTTGTTCTAGAAATTAACTACCCTTTACAAATGCAAAATCATACATCTTTTGACAAGATAGTAGATAATGCGATCAAAATTGAGAAAGTACTTGTACAAAAAGGAGACATGACACTTCAAAAGGACAAGTATGAATTTGGATCTAGTTCTAAGGACAAGAACAAAAATTGGAACAAGAATAAAGGCATTGTCACAGATGGTGTTGTTGATAATATTCATGCCCCATCTAAGGCACCTACTTTCAATCTCACTGTTGGTACCCAAGCCATCAAAGCTTCTAAAGCTAAAGCCACGGAGTCCAACAAAAAGTCATCTGATTACAAACCTTGGGCTACAAATTTGTGAGGTCCTATCCCGACCCATCCTAGTTCGACATTCATTTTGACATTTGATTCATCAAGATGATACCTTGAGTATATACATTTGATCTATTTTGGATTACATATGCTATCATTGGATCTTATGAGATAGTTGTTATAGATTCTTATGATGATCACGTTAGTCATACTTTTATATATGCTCATTTTGGTTCCATGATTATATATGATATATGAATTCTGTATCCTGCATTTGTTATGTCATCTTTTAGTATAATGAATATTGGTGAAATCATGGTTCTATGATAAGTTTAGGATTACATGCTTATGTGGATTACGTAATGTTTTATGAATGCAGATATATATGTATTTGTCAAGCTTAGATGTTACTACTCTATTTTTGAAATGATTATTAATGCAAGATTTTATAATGTACTGACATCGAATTTGAGTGTGCAGGAACATGGCCATGGTTGTAAGTCAAGGAAACAAGATAGGATCTAAGTGCAATCATTTTGAAACCAAGGTCAACTCTAAGAAGAGTATGACCTCATCATATCGTGATTTCTTTCGTAAACATGATGCCTGTGTGTATGTGGTTGACAATGTTGGAAATATATGTTTGTAAGTAAATTTTTATTTTTGTGAAAATGTATAAATGTATTTGCCCACAAGGCATGCCAAATATGTTTGTGGTGTGTGCTTTAGTGAGGTGTCACTTGACACCATGTTGATGAAGTGGCATGTTGAGTGGAGTATGGACCCCACCCTCTCCTTAGTTAGTCTTGAGCATTCCTAAGCTAGGTAGGTGGTTTAAGGGACCAAGAATTGATGAAACCAATACTCCATTTTCGGATGCATGATTAATTAGGGTTTTTAGAGGTTTTGTGGAGTCCTCAGTTGTGGTTTAGATTGAATTTTGGTGCCCCAAGGTTAGTACTTGGGTTAGGGAGCTTATTTCTTCTATTCCCACTTTCCTAGGCCACCTTTTTACCTCTCCAAATGGGCCATTTTTTATATGTACGAAAATGAAGAATGCTATCTAGGATGTCTCTCATATTCATGTGTGGAAATTCTTTCCAAACCTTAGGTAAGGGAAAGTGTCATTTTGTCTTAGATCTAGAAACCTAATTGCCTTGAGAAGTGAGATGAGAGAAGAATGTTTGAATGACTTTAGGGGAGAGAGACTTAGAGAGAAGACACTTGTTCATTTTGGTCTAAGAGAGAATTGGAGAGTGAGAGGAGAGTTAGAAAGTTTTGAGAACTAAGTAGATGTGAGGATAGCAAGCTTGGGAAAAAAGAAGCTCATCTTCAACTCTCAATTCAACCTTGTCTTAAAAGGAGGTTGGTGGTTTTCTATCTTGTGTTTATTTGAATATGCTTTGAAAGAAATAAAATTATGTGAAAATTGTAATCTGTTTTACTATGTGTAAACTTTGTATTGTTTTTTTTTTTTTGAGATTTTGTTTCAATCTTGTTGTCTTCTTGAATTGTTCATGTTATGGGTGTGCAAGTTCACTCCTCATCCTTGGGAGGATTAGAGGAGAACTTGGGGTGAAGGGCCTAAGTTGGGATTTTCTTATGTTTGAGTGCATGGTTGTATGGGCACCATGAGAACCTGCTTATGTTTGTTCAGGGGGCCATAAGGGAATTGTGATGCTCGTGGATTTGAACTGTTGGGTTGGAAGTGCCTTGTGAAGGCTTGTATAATTTGTTGATATGTTTTTTATTATAAGTTAGGTGTCTCCATGAGGAAGATTCCACCTTCACCCATTATATGGATTCTATGTAAGAGTCCTTTGTGCAGGCTTGGGAAGGGAGTAATATGTGAAAATCTATGTTCCAAATTTGTGTTAAATGTTTATGTTTTGTGTGGTATGAATGTATCCTATCCTATACTTGTTTCCCCAAGCTCAGGGGTGGCCATGTAATGGCCTAGGCTGGGAGGTGAGCCTCCATGGCCATGTGAAGAAGGTCTTGTGTTTGCAGGTTTGGTTCTTGGCTTGAAGAAGCAGTTCAAGCTTGAAGGATAAAGTTAAAATCAAAACTCCTAAAGAGTGTTTATAAGTTGTAATTGGTTGAGAGAGTTTTGCTCTATACATTTGTCCTTCATGTTCAAATATATTGTAATATTTGTGAGCTGGAAATTGGACTAGTTATTTTAGTTCTTTGTTTTAGCCATACTAAATGTAATTGATTCAAACAGTAATTTTCTAGTCTCTGCAACTATTAATTTTAATCTAAATTCAATTTTTTGTTATATTGTTAAGTGGACTAGATATGAATCTAGAAATGTTAGTTTATTTATTTGTCCAAAAAATGTTGAAATTCCTGTAGCAGTAAATTTTATTACTAATTCAGTCTTCCATTAAATATGTAGAAGGAAATTTGGCTATGTACAGAAAACTGGTTTGACTAGCTTTGATAGTTATTTAATGATGAATTTTCTTTTACATCTAGGAAGTGCAATACAATTAAGTGAAAAAAATATACTACTGTTAATGTTGTTATTAATCTGTAAATACTGTATTTTCATAGACAATGCAATTATTATCAGTCTTTTGGCTTAGAATATGTGTTGATATGATTGTTGTTACAGAAATTACTAGCAAAATTTAAGAATGCATCACAGATGATATATGTTTGAACAATATAGACAAAAACCTTAACCTTGAGAGAGCTTATCATTTAAACAATTAAAAAAAAAACTGTATAGGTATGTTCTAAGGAATGGTTAAGAAATTAATTTGTTTCTTCCTAAATCTATTGTATGTAATGAATTGTTAGTATGAATCCAAATAATGAATTGTAATAAATAAGTATATGTATATATAGTATAACACTATATAGATTTATATATATCTATTACAGTAAATTATTTCCTTATCAACATCTTAAGATTTATGTTCCTAATCCTATGAAAATAAATCTAAAAACTAATTTATTTGTATATATTATATTATACATAGAATTATGTATAATACAAAATATACATTCATAAATTTTACTTTTCAAAAAAAAAGGGCTCTATTTAAACAATGCCATATAACAGTAATATTACAGAATATAATAATTTATATAACATGTTATGCATTATATATATTATATATATTATTATATGATATAATAATATGTAATATATTTTATACATAAAATAAAGCATATTATATATCACATATTATAATATTATACAAATAATAAATATATAAATGAAAAAATACTATAATAACATATAATATTAAATTATATATTATATGTTATACAATAAATATTGTATAGAATATAATATCTAATATTATATTATATTGTGTTATGATTAGCAATAATTAAAAAAAAATGAGTTTGATGTTGTTTGGTCGAAGCCCCCTTAAACCTTGGACGAGAAGCACAGCGTTGTCGTGACCCAATGTCACGGCAGTGCCTAGGCACTGTCATGGCCTTGAGCCATGGCAGTCCTTGCCATGACTGTTGTCACGGCAGAGACTTAGATCTCTGTCATGGCAACAGTCATGACAATGACTATTGTTGTCGTGCCACTATGCATGAACCAGAGGTCGGGTCCTCTTTAAAACCCTTCAAAAAAATAAATATAATAAAATATGTACAATGTTATAGTATAATGCGAAAATAATTACGAATGCCCAGTTCATAACAAAAATTGAAACGCATTATGTTTAAATAATAAAACGCCCAACAATGTTAAAAAAAAAATGGGTCGATACCACTTTTATAAATGATAACTATTACATTTTCAATCGGTCTATATACCAGACTTTTAAACATACACAAAATTCACTCAGATTATTATGAGAGCAGCTTCGCATTTCTATGGCATGCTTATAGACTTACATTTAATGGATCTGTAAGATGAATAAATAAAAAATTATTTACAAACTGTGGGCTTTACTTTTGCTTGACTCAAGCTTCTTTCTTTTTTTTTTTTATCGGTAAAAGGCCGAAGCCATAGAATATTTTATTATTATTAAAAAATAAAGATACATAAAACCCCGCTCAGTGCAAGCGCTGGTAGGAAAGAGTGGGGTAGAGAAAACCTCCAGCCTTGCCCAGGACTATAAGTCCTGATACTAATACATCTATTCCGTGGGCATACCCACGACTCGACAGTTATCGAGATTTTGTTCATAAATACATAACTTTAGTGGGCATACCCACTATTTGAAATGTTTATGTTATTCGAGTTATTAGATTACATTTTAATTACATCAATAACTTGTAGGTGCTAGTACTTGTAGGCGCTTTCCTTGCTTGGAATAAAATAAAATTCGTTCATGTTACATCTTTGATTTTCATCCTTTAGGGTTCCATTTACTCAATAGCTTTATTTAACCAAGTCCCCCTGAAAAGACATACACCACAAACCTTCGAAACCAATTTGTTAGCTATAAGACATTTTAAAATTTTATAGAAATGATTTATAAGCTTTTACCTTCATTCCATTACTTACTCTTTATGAAATGCTGAATGTTGACAAACAGAATAAGAACATATCCAATTTCAGATTTTTGCTCTAAACTCATATTCAATGCTCCATAGAGTCACTGAGATTAATCATTAAAGTAGTGATTCTATAGTTTGGAATATGAATTAGGATAAAATTAATCTCAAAATTTAATTTCACCATTGCTTATCTACTATCAATATTTTATCGTATCTCTTAACAAGAACTAAAGTGTCTATTGTAGCAGCTACATAAAATATTATAGAAAATAAACAAATTACCACTTACCAAGACATTATAAAATTTGGATAATTCAACTTTCATTGTAAAGGCCTAATAAAAAAATTCTATGCTAACTTTATTTCTAAATACCTAATTGTTTAAAGCACGTTACTAACAGTCTACTGTTTTATAAAGCCGCATGTTAAAATCAATAAAGAGTGGAGAAAATGATATATCCCTGTAACCCCTGCCTCAGAACATATCATCCAAATATAGGTTCATGACCTCCTAATATCGCAGAATGCATGGAGGGTTTAATATATAAATGTATATATACTTTCATATATATACATTTATATATGTAGATCTATAATATGTAGGCCCAATGATACAGCTTCTAAGAGTTTAGTGTTAACTCTTGCGAAGCATATGCTATTGGTATTCTGTAAGCTAGATTATAAAGATATATATATCTGTGCATACACAATATATGTATTCTATATACACATTTATATATAAATTTATCAAGATATGGATATGCTCATATCTATAATAGTCATCTACTCAACCATTACATGTGGATTTCGCAAGTTATATCACTATTCCACAGTAATGGCTAAGAAGTAACTATATATGAAAGGATAAGTTTTTTACGATTCCCGTGCCTGTAAATACATAAGGGCCTCAATTATGTGTATTGTAGTATATGCTAACCATAAACCACCATAAATCCATACTGAGTACTGCTTTGGATTTGTTATAGACAATCAACGTACATTCCATTATAGATGATTCTTTGAGAAAGTCAAAGCCATAAACCTTCTAATACCACATATTATTCCAACAAAAATATTGGAAGTAGTAGAGCACTAAAGATGTTAAAGGAGATTATATCTCTACGGTTACTACGAAAAACATCAAAAATAAAGAACTGATTATAAGTCCAATCCTGCAAAGATTAAAGGTATTATAATATCTATACTAAGCATTATGTAGTGTTAAACCCTAATACAGATAATTACAGAGACCAAAGTTGTGTCTTCCATCTTTATACATACCTAAGAGATGGCATATATTTTCGAGTCTATTAATATTCTATTACTATATCCTAAACATCTCAAGCCCTGTACATTATAATCTATACTTAGATCTAACTACTATACTGTAATTAAACCTGATAGACCCTGAACTAGATCTATAGTGCTAATCTAAGTTCTTTTGAATAGCCGAACACTTCCAGGCATTATCTCCTTTGACCATAACCACAATGCATTCAATATCTTCCGTATCTTTCTTATGCTTCCTTGTGCACCTGGAAATCTCTGGGGCCATTATGTGGATATTTGGGGGGGCAATATAAGACAACTTTTATATGGACCAGGATTATAATGATCATCAAAGCAGGGATGATCATTGGTGAGCATCATTTGAGAAACCGCATGAATGAATTAGCTTTGAATTAGCCTTGAGGTAGTTCTTTTTGTCATGGTTAATTATCCATTATTGTGATTCCATTAGCTCCTTGATTAGCTAATGCATCTACTTCCAAATTGCCTTCCCTTTAAATATGAGTAACTTCATAATCAGATAGGGTGTCTAAAATTAGGTTTATTTCCTCTATTTTAGAGTTTATAGTCCAATTCGGTGTTTTTTTGGTGCGGATAGCATTAACAATTATCTATGAATCTCCTTCAATGATAATTTTTAACAAGTTAAGTTTTTTGCAAATTTTTAGGCCCTCAAGGGCCGCTGAAACTTCGGCCATATTATTAGTGGATGGTTTGATGGGTTTAGCGTATTTAGTGATTATTTCTCCTTTCCAATTTCTAATAATACCTCCTATGCCTGCTATTCTGGGGTTACCCCTTGACGCCCCTTGACTCAAGCTATTACCCAGCAGCCAAATTGCAAAATCTAACTGACCCATAAACAAAAAAAATAAACAGCAGATGATAATCTACCCGTTTAATAGAAAGAGATTCTCTTATGGATTAAGATATCTCTTGTTGTAGAAGATCAGCATAACCCATCTCTTCATTTCTTCCTCAGACCTGCACAACAAAGAAACAAAATGAGAGCTTTAGGGTTTGTAGAAGTTTAATAAGGCCCCAAACCCTAATTTCAAATTAGGGTTTGGAGGGCCCATTTCAATTAAAACATCATTTTATTTTAGTGGCCATGTTCCTCTTATGAATTCTGATATTGACATAGTTTGGGGTTTTTTTTTATTTACTTTATTGGGCAAAGAATTATTTGGGGAAATATTGGTTTTGTTTATTTTTAAAAGATTAGAGATATATTTATGTGAGATATTTTTTGAAGATTAGAAAATTTTAATATTAATAGTTATGGTTAATTCTTCCCTTTGTTTTAATATATCATTATCGTTAATTAAATTAAGTTGTGGAATTGTTTCTTAGTAATTTTAAATCAAAAGAATTATAATTAGTAAGTTGAGAAGTTTTATAAATGTTCTTTAATTTTTAATTATTATTATTTTTGACTAAAATTCTCTTAGTAAACTTAATCTTATTTTCTACACAAAACTTTCTATGGATAAATTTAAGGGATGTTATTTCAATATAATTATTAACATTTTTAACCTCAGTATTAATGGTATAGTTATCCTTGAAGATTATTAATCAAGGGAAGAAAACTTAGTTTATCTGAGTATTAGCTAGGTTACTATTTGATTTGTTATTTCTAAATAAATTTATCCTTTAGCAAATTAAATCACCCCTAGAGAATTCATAGGAATAGACTGTATTATCCTTGTACTTTGTGAAACCATAGGGATATGATATTCCCTTTAAAACTTCTATAACCATCCTCGTCACCTGATGACTTCCATCATGTAGGGGATGGAGGCACGCCAACACTTGTCTCATGATCCCTTATGTGTCATTGGGTGACTCACCTGAGCGAGCTTACAATTCCAAAAGCTTCGCGTCGATGGGCTTATAAGTAACCTAGTTGACCTAGGTGTATATTATAGTTGTTTTTTATTAAAAAAATTATTGTTGCATTTTTGCCCGATTATTTTGGGCATTACAAGATCCTAATCACAAATTCACTCCTCTTCGAGAATCCTTGGAATCTGCCATGAAAACTCTGTTGGCAAACAAAATCATCTACTTGCCTGAGATGAAATTCTTTGATCCGAAACCTAAACTGAAATGGTGGAGAGAGAACAATTTATGTGAATTCCATCGCAATAAAGGTCATAAGACTAATAACTACATTCACTTGAAGCATATTATACAAGAAAAAATTGATAATGGTGACATCACAATTGACAATCATAAGAGTAATAATGATCATACAGCATTCACAGAACCATTTCCTAAACATGGTAAAGAAGATTCTTCTTCCCAACCTAATATGGGTGCTAAAGTCAATTATGCCTACTTAGGAAACAATGTTGTTATCAATATGGTTGAACCATGCCTATCTGAGCATTGCAATGTCACCACAATTGTAAGAAGAGATAGAGGTAATCAATCAGCTAATGCAGTTACTCGATCACAAGCTCAGGCACACCTAGAAGGACAAATACCAGATTCATCAAATGTCCCTAAGGTGCCTTTCAATCTTTCATCTGCTTCTTAACAGAAGGCTACATCTAAATCTTCAAATCCTAAAGACACGAGGCCTACTTCATACAGTATTTTCCAACAACTCCAGCACACAAATGCTAAAATCTCCATGTTTGAGTTGCTTCGGATATCTCCAACTCATAGAGCCATTCTAGACAAAGCTCTGCTCAGATCCAATGTTCCTGGTGACCTTGATTTAGACAGATTCTAGACTATGGTTTGTCATCTTACATCTCCACAGTACATTTCCTTTTAAGAGGAAGATGATAATTCCTTGAGTCATCTGCATAACCAGCCCTTGCATATTGAAGTCTTGATCCAAAACCATCATGTCAAACATGTGTTGATAGATGGAGGTGCTGGCC
Organism: Chamaecyparis obtusa; assembly: GCA_027943335.1. Classification (NCBI taxonomy): domain Eukaryota; kingdom Viridiplantae; phylum Streptophyta; class Pinopsida; order Cupressales; family Cupressaceae; genus Chamaecyparis; species Chamaecyparis obtusa. The sequence continues at coordinate 2,866,790 of BSBK01001534.1, forward strand.
TAAACATTTGTTCTTTTAGCTTGATTAAACAATTGGGATTTTCATAAATGGCCATTGATCCCAGGAAGAAGATAACTATCAAATCATATGATGAGCAAGAAAGATCTTCTAAGGGAACTATTGTCCTACCTATCAAAGTAGGTCATGTCATCAGAGATACTATATGTCAAGTTCTTGATCTACCTTTGTCTTACAATATCCTCCTAGGAAGACCCTGGATACATGACATGAAATTTGTTCCCTCTACATTCCATCAGTGTTTTAAGTTTCCTTATGAAGGAGTCGAGGTGACGATTCTAGCTGATCTGTATACAACTTGCAATACCTTGAAAGAGAGTGTTGATAAACTTGTTCCTAATAATAGAGAATGTTTGACTAAGCAACTAGATGTTTCTTCAACATCCAAGATGGAAGACATTTCTCAAGAGGTTAAAATAAAAGAAAATGGTATGGGAGAATATACTATAGATCTAGTCTTATCTTTGACATCTCTCCCTATCTCTCCTAAGTCTTATGGGAAAACTCTAAAACAGTCCAAGCTAGAGTCTAAAGAACCTCTTGAAGCATATAAAGGAAATTTTGTTGTAGAACAAGTATCTAAACAAGAGTTTGAAGAGGATGAAGTTGTGCTTGCATGGCTATACAAAGATGAGCCTAAATCTCAAGTTGTCCAAAAATGGGATGCTAAAATACCGAATATCCCGTCTAAGTCATATGGCCCAGGGGGTAAATTTATTACAAAGATGGGATATAAAGGAAAAGGACCTCTAGGACTATAGGGTAAAGGTCTTCTGTCACCTCTTGATCATCATGGAAGAGAAAACAAGAATACAACAGGTCTAGGATACAAGAAGAAACCTTTATGTCTTAGCAAGAACTCCCCACATGTATTAGAATAGATTGAGCCTTCCGTAGCAACTCAACTAAAGGGAGAAATAACTCAACAATTTGATAGTGATGATTCAAACACCACTGATAAGCTCATTCCTTATGAGCATTTGTGTAAAGAAATAAAAGACCTCCTTGAAGCTGAAGATGATCCAATAAAAAGGATTAACGTAGTAGAAACACAAGAACCTACTATAGAGAAAGAGATAGTTGCAACACAAGAACCAGCTAATCTCGAAGGAAATCAAAAAGAGGAAGGTGGTATTTATTCTGAGATGGATTCCCGTGAGTATGAATTCAAATCAAAATCTAAGGGTAACCCTTCTTGGGGTATTCATCATGACTTTACTCATGTTCTTAGATTTCCTAGAGGTCTAGATGAAGAAACAGAAGATGAATCAAATGACTATGAATGGGGAGTCATTCCAAAACTAGATGAACTTATTACAGAAAAGCATATTGATGTTATTCACCAATATGCACCTCAACCTAACATAAGTCTAGAGAGAAATGATGAACTTATTGAGTCTGATCCACCGATGGCTAAAGTGGATTTCCACAATGACATTAAGTCTATTCATGAATTGAATGTCTTAAGTTGTAATATCACCTTTGAACTTGAGCATTAGGTTAGGACCAATGATGATAGATCCATATCCATAAACACTCTTTCCCAATCTTTCACCACTTTGACTATCCAACGCCCTGACCTTCTTGACATAACATCCACCAACTTGAACCAAGGTATTTATGCCTTTCCCAATGACTATGTCCTTGCTTGCTACCTAAATGTAGTTGATCCTATGAGGACTTCCATCAGTGAACCGAGCGTTAGCATGACAGAGTCAGACATCAAGTATCTTAATCATAAAAATAAGAATAAGAATTTAAAAAAAGGAGTTCTAAGGGTGAAAACCACTTCATGGAAATCTTAGAACCTACAAAAGTAAAAATAAAAGACGTATCCAAAGGTGAAAACCTCTTTGAGGCACCTAACGATGAGATATTTGATGTCCTTTCGAGCCATTTATAGGATAGATCTTCAGTTCTAATTGAGCCCACTCAATCCATCAAATTGGGAACAGCAGAGGAACCACAATTGATCCATGTAGCACAATCTTTATCAGAAGAAGAAACGCAAAAATTTACAACATTTTTAATAGAAAAAAGATCAACTTTGCATGGAAATATTCAGATATTCTAGGATTGGATCCTGATCTTATAATGCACCATTTGTCTAGAGCTCTGAACGTTAAACCTGTTAAGCAAAAATTGAGAAAGATGCATCCACATGTTGCACTCTTGGTAAAAGCTGAATATGAGAAGCTCTTGAAAGCCAGATTTATCTAAGTTATTGATTATGCAAAATGGATCTCTAATATTGTACCTATTTCTAAACTACACAAATCAATAAGAGTGTGCACAGATTTCAGAGATGTAAACAAAGCATGCCCTAAGGATGATTTTCCATTACCTAACATTGATATGATAGTGGACATGACTGCGGGCTTTGAGATGTATTCTTTAATGGATATTTTTCTGGATATAATCAAATAAAAATTGCTCCAGAGGATCAAGAGAAAACTACTTTTACATGTGCATGGGGTACCTTCTATTGGAATATCATGCCATTTGGGCTTAAGAATGTTGGTGCTACATATCAGAGGGCTATGACTTCTATTTTTCATGACATGATGCATAGGACTATGGAGGATTATGTTGATGATACTTTAGCAAAATCTATGATTAAAGCTGAACATCTAAATGACTTGAGCAAGATACTAGACAGAATGGAAAAATTTAGTCTTAGATTAAATCCTAAGAAATGTGCTTTTGGTGTCACTTCTGGAAAGCTCTTAAGTTACATTGTTTCAAAGAAAGGAATTGAAGTTGATCTAGCTAAAGTAAAGGCTATAATGGAGATGCAACCTCCTAAGAATATCAGTCAAATGAGAACATTACAAGGGAGAGTTCAATCTATCAAACGCTTCATATCTCAGCTAGCACACATATCACAACCTTTTACAAAGACATTACATAAAGGTGTGACCTTTGCATGGAGTGAGGAATGTGAAAAGAATTTTAATCATATCAAGAAATATCTATCAAATCCTCCTATCTTGATGCCTCCCATTCAAGGGAAGCCTTTGATCTTATATGTCTCCGCTATAGATACATAACTGGGGGCGTTGCTTGCATAGCATGATGAGAACAAAAAGGAAAGAGCTATATACTATATCAGTAGAACATTGGTGGCATACGAAAAGAATTATTCTATGATTGAAAAGGATTGTCTAGTTGTGATCTTTGCATCATAGAAACTGAGACATTATATGTTGGCTCATACCATACATTTAGTAGCTAAGATTGATCCACTAAAGTACCTATTAAGCAAAGTTGCCCTCACAGGTAGATTAGCCAAATGGGTCATGCTCTTAACTAAATTTGATATTGAATATGTTGAAAGAAAAGCTATTAAAGGCCAAGTTATTGTTGATTAATTAGCAGATGCATCTTTGTTTGATGATACACCAATGCAAATGGAATTTCCAGATTCCTCTATCATGAATCTCTGTTCTATAGAATGGCAATTGTTCTTTGATGGCTCCTATACACAGAATGGATCTGGAGTAGGCATCTTATTTATCACTCCTCAGCGATACTCCATCCCTAAAGCATTCAGATTAAAGTTCCCTTGTACAAACAATATTGCTAAATATGAAGCCCTTTTGAATGGTATGAAAATGGCAATTGAGTGGAGAGTCACAGAATTACACATTCATGGAGACTCACAACTTATAATCCATTAAGTCAATGATGTGTACCAAATGAAGCATGAAAAGCTCATTCCATACAAGAGAATGTTTGATGATCTCAAGAAATATTTCATCTCTATCACATTTGAGCAAATACCTAGAATAGAGAATCAAGTTGCCGATGCAATGGCAACATTATCTACTTTATTACAGTAGCCTAAACATGAGCTATGCTATGAGTTCCTTGTGGAAGCACTATCTTATCCTACATATGACTCCCCTGACACCCATATGATCTACACTATTGTGGGTCATGATTCCTCGCGTTGTAAAAACCTATTCTCCTATCTCAAAGACCAAATCATTCCCGATACCTTTAACCATCATGAAAAGAGATACCTTATCCATAATGCCTCTTGATATGTCATCATTGGTCATGATCTATACAAATGAGGTCTAGATGGTACACTACTTAGATGTTTAGAATGGGAAGAGTCTCAACGTGCGTTAGAGGAAGTCCATGATGGTATTTGTGGGTCACACTTGAATGGTCTAACATGAGTTCAAAAACTTATTAGGGTTGGGTACTATTGGCCTAAAATGGAGAAAGAGTCTATCAAGTTTGCTAAGAACTATCAAAAGTTCCAAGTGCATGGAAACTTAATTCATGCTCCAAGGAGAGATCTAATTCCCTTTACTACACAGTGGCCTTTTCACCAATGGTCATTTGATCTTATAGGAGCTATACATCCTCATTCTTCTAATGGTCATACCTATATAATCATAGCTATAGATTATTTCACAAAATGGGTAGAAGCAGTTCCCTTAACACAAGCAATTAGGAAACAAATATCTATGTTCATCTTGAACTACATCATATGTCGGTATGGTATTCCACATTCTATAGTAACAAATAATGGTGGACAATTCAAGAATAAAGACTTAGATGATTTCTGTGCCAAATTCAAGATTACACGACATTGGTCATCTATCTACTATCCTCAAGGGAATGGACAAGCAGAGGCTTCAAACAAGAATCTATTGAAAATCTTGCACCGTACAGTTAATAAAATAGGAAGAGACTGGCATCTCATGATCAATCTAGCTATCTAGGCCTACAAAATAAGTATCAGAATGCCTACTAGGGCTACACCATTCACTTTAGTTTATGGGTCTGAAGCGGTACTGCCTATTGAGGTTGAAATCCCATCACTAAGAATCAGAATGCATGGTCTAGTAACTGATGACGACTACAGAGTGTCTAGGTTGCAAGAACTTGAACTACTAGATGAGCGCAGACAAGTAGCGTATGATCATCTTAGAGTATATTAGAAGAGAATGTCTAGAGGTTACAACAAGAAAGTCAGACACAGAATTTCAGGTTGGCGATCTCGTCTTGAGAGAGAATCCCAAAAATCAATTACATAAAGAGCGCAAGGGGAAGTTTGAACCCAACTGGCTGGGTCCCTTTGTTATCACTGCTACTTTTGGCTCTGGAGCCTATCAACTCTCTATGACTAAAGGAGAACAGCTCTGAGAACTAATCAATGTTCTCCATCTAAAGAAATTCTATGCCTAAGGCATTCAGTCTATGATAAAATGACCTGAAAAAATCTTTAAAATCTGAAAAAAAAGTCCTAAAAAAATGAACATCTTAGTGAAAACCTAGCAATGGGCACCTTGATGATTCACAAAAAAAAAGTAAAAAATGTCAAAAGTACAAAAAATTTGAAAAAATTAAAAATTAAAAAAAATGAGAAAAAGAAAAAGTGCTTTGGTGAAAACCTGAAAACAGGCGCCTTGGTAGCAAAAATAGAATCTCTGCCAAGATGGTGAAAACCCGGCAAATGGGTGCCACTTGTTTCAAAATTCTCCATCTATCAGCGCAATCTTCATCTTTCCTAGCTTTCAGTCTTGCTTTAGTTTGTACATATTTCCCGTTTGTTTATGCATTCTTGTTTTCAATAAGTTGGTCTGTACACCAATCAGCTCAAGTGTCTGTATCCTATCAATACTTAAAACTTGGGGGCAATCAAAGTCATATCTAATGGCCTCCAATGTATCTTAGACGAGTCATATCTAGTTAGAGTCCTTTGAAGCTTCCTCCGAGTCAGTTAGTCAATCTCCTCTCTAGAAAGGATTTTGCATCTACAATAATGCAATCAAACATCAAACTGAAAACAATCTATGCTTTTACATGCTTTTATCTGCTTGTATGCTTACTAATTCACATTGAGATTTTTGCATATTGTGTCCTTTGAGCTCTTCGATGATGTCCTTTATAGGATTTAGAGATTGATGACTAGGGGCATAATCTTTTCTTTGTCTTATGCTTGTATGTGAAAATCTAACAACTTTGGAAATGCTAGATTGAAATGGTGTCCGACTGTAAGAGCCTCTATCTTGAATTGGATGGCCATGTGTACCTCAACCATTGATACCCAAAAAATTAAAGGAAGCTTGATCTAACTATTGTCTTTTGAGTGAGTTCTTTCTCCTACTATGAAATACGATCTTTCCTAAGGATGTGAATGATAAAGGGTCACTACGGGTAATTCACACTAGATTTAGAATGATCTCTTGACTGCTTGATGTGTTTGTTTCATGCAAGGCGTATTCAGGTCATCACAACATTTATGTTTTGATGCTTATACAAATTGCTATATTAAAATGGACATGTTATTTAGGTCATCCTGGTGTTTATGCCTTGGTGCTTATATCTAATTTGACATTCTGAAAATACAATCAATATTCATATGTCCATGGTTGCCTAACCAATGGGCATTGTATTGATTCTTGCACATACAAATCAGTATTCACATGTCTATGGTTTTTTATAAACTAGTGGGCATTGTATTGATTTATCCAGTTACCTAAAAAACTCAATGATGACAAATAACTGACACATGATCAATGACTAGGTCCTAAGTCTTAGTTTGCATGTCATTTTTGCACTTTGCATGATTGCATGAACCCACAACTTGCTTGACAATCTTTAAACAATTCTTCTAAAACTATACTTGAACTACAAATTAAAGAGTTGAATTTCATATGAAGGTTTTCTCATAGAAACACATGTAGTCACCATCCTAGGTTACACATCCTTTTTCACATAAGACTAAGTACTTGTCTTCATCAATACCTGCAAAACATATCATGTGTATCATTGCATTTTCATTACATATTCATAATCATTCATTCCATCTATTGCATTACATAAATTTCCATACATACACTTTCCATAATCAAATACATTTGCATAACATTCATACATATGAAAGAAAATCATTACATTGCATGAATCCATACATACATTCTACTCTACTCATAGCATTTACATCACATGATATCATCATACATCAAAAACATGACAAGTACAAATGAAGTCACAACCAAAAGTCTCGATCTCATATATCATAAAACTCAAAATAGTCAGGCATGCACTATTGGCACAATGTATGAAAGAATGAGCTCATGTGAGCTATCAGAATAGTATCAGTATCAAAAGAGCAACAAAAATATCAGAATATGAAGATAGATTAGCTATCAGTCTGATCCTCTCCATCTGGTGGAGGTGGTGGTGGTGCATCTGGTATCACCTCAGCTCTAGGTGCTCTCGCTCCCTTTGATGCTATCATGTACTGAGAGTACAAAGGAACTCTCTGAGCAAGTGGAACTGAAGTGTAGTATGTTGAAACATAATATGTAGATCTAGAGGTCTGATGGATAACCTCTTCCTGTAATCTCTAAACCTCACCAAGAAGCTCAGTGCACTATCTATCTGCCTCTAGATATCTCTCCTCCCATCAAGCACTGTGCACCTTCAAGTCCCAGACCTATAATCTAAGCCTCCTCATGATCTCCTATGTAGACAATGGGACACTAGGCTCAGCATCTACTACAGGCATGTCAGTATCCTCAACAGACTGCTCTGTGGTCTCTTCTCTCTGCGCCTTATAGTGTCTAACCTCTGCACCCAGATCAAAACTAGTATCCTCATGTATGGGATCAGTATCACCACCTACAACCTACTCAGCTGCAAGTACCTCCTTAGCACTACCAACACTCCCTAAAGTACTGCCCTCTCCCCTAGTCCATCTTTATGAACCTGTAGATCTACATGTTGTGGAACTAGTGGGATGAGGGGGCCTCATCTATCTTGATGGTCTTTTTGGAGGAGCCATCACTCTTGGTCTCAGGGGTGTGGGGTGTACAATCAGAACCTATGTGGGTCTCAGACCTTATCCCATCAAAGCACTTGTGACATCCATCACCTCCTCCATGGAGGGTATTAACTCTGTAGGGTCAAAAAATATGTGAACAAAATGATCAGCAAGCCATGCAATGAATCCATCTATAACTCTAGCGTCAACAACCTATGGCCTATACTCTCAATCTCTACCAATGATAGCACTATACTCCTATGCACACAAGGCATAAGAAAGCCTCAGGGTCCCTCCAAGTCTGAGCTCACGAGCTATTCGTGCATAAGTGGCATAATCCTACGGTGCATCCTACACTCACCCATACTGACACCATACCCTGGTGATAAGAAATCTCTCCAATATAGAGGACGATCATACTATGAGCACCCAGCTCTGAAAGAAGAAACTAAACTGCTCTCGTGCAGTAGGCCATGGCTCAATCTCTAAGTAGGGCCTCCATCATACAAAGGTCATGTCATCAAGACATCGTCTCCAATACTCTACATGGCCCATATGCCCCTATATGACATATCCAGCATATATATATATATATATATATATATATATATATATATATATATATATATATATATATATATATATATATATATATATATATATATATATATATATATATATATATATATATATATATATATATATATATATATATATATATATATATATATATATCATGGGCTCATGTGGCTGCCTCTATGAGGTACACACTAGTCTCAAAACTGGGATATGCTCCCACGCCCAGATCTACAAAACAAGAGCTCGAGCAGAAAAAATTTTGCTCTCATCATACACTACCTCGTGCATCTCAGAGAACATGTGAGCCAAAAGACACTGACCCCAGGCTAACTCGGAAGGAGTCGCCATCAAACATGCAATCATAGGGGCCCAGCCTATCAAAAGACCATTTTGCTAACAGTCAGACATGATGATACCGCCGAGCATCCTGGCTATAATACACTCTAGTCTGTGCGACTGTCCATAACGCTGCACCAAGGTCTCCCATGAAATGGAACCAGTCAACTAAGTATCATCTCCGAAGAGACATTTGAATGCTAATAAGCCAGAGTTCCCCAAACTCACATATGATGGATGCTGACTACTATGAAATGGAATACAAAGAATCTTGTACACATCCTCTGGAGTCACAGTAAGCTCTCCAGTAGGAAGATGAAATGTATGTCTCTAAATAAAATCTCTCTATCAATGCCATCAAAAGACCATGGTTTACCCTAATCTCGGGTAAATGGATCAAATACTCAAAACCTTAAGCAGCAAAATGTACTCTCATCGGATCTGGTAAGGAAACACAGAGCCTCTACGTGGCTGGATGTGAGATATGTACATGAACATCAGGATATATGACCTACACAGCACTGAAATAGGGAACCTATCAGAATTTTGGTTGAAACAAGGCTACACATATAGGAATGGAATAGTTTTCTATTTCAGGAGATAGATCAAAGACTCGGGAATCAAGCTCAAAGTTTAGAAAATTCAAAATTTTGCCTTAGAAATGAGTTTTGAGATCACTATTTTTCAAACGACAAAGCAAACTAGCAGAAAAACTCTTACGAGTTTTCCCTGGTTACCATATGACAAAGCATGATGATACAACATTGCATCTCTCCTCATACAAGTTATGAGGGACCCGATGAAATGTCGTACGACTCTTGGGTCCCTCTCATACGAGTCTTGGGGGTTAATGAAATGACAATCTAACTAGGCTTGAAAATTCATACGAGTCTAGACAAACAGTCGTACAAGTTTGCGTGCATGCAAAAATTAAAAATTAAAAACATACGAAACAAATGCTAAAAATGCTATAAACAAAGAAAAATTGACTTTTCAGAGAAGCAAAGAGGTCCACCTACCGGATGTCCATACTGTCGAAGTCTTTGATGCCTCTGACTGCGCTCAAAATGATGAGAAGACACAGGTACCTTCATTTCTATCATTTTCTCACTCATAGGGCTCCACAAGGTTTTCAAAAGTCAACGGTGAAAATGAATTGAAAATGACCCTTTTGGCCTTATATAGCTTTTGACCTAATTTTCAAAAGTGCTCCATTTTTCATGAAAATTGCACCCCTGGCTAATTTCGACGTCCTGAACCCATTTTCGGGATCAAAATTGAAATCAGAGATTATTTACTATGTCAAAATCATGATTTAAAATTTTCAGACCCAGGATGTCTAACTACTTGCACAATCAACCTTCAATCATCACAGAAATCCAGTATTCAACTTAACTAACTATCTTACATCACACTATCAAAATTTCAACTTGGTCAACTATGGTCAACTCATGGAAAAACCAAGTCAAACTTGGTCTTCTAGGAACTCTAAAAGATGTAGAACACATTCTTCAACGTGTACAACCATTTCTCAAATCAATTAACATACTTCTAAACTATAAACGCTGACTTTTCTTGTCAAATTTCAATTTTCATCTTGAAGGGGGCATGGTATTGCACATCATTCAAAGTCTGTAAATCTAAATCTGTAATCAAATTTCTTTCCTCAGTGATCAAGATAACAACCACGTCTAATTACTGACTTATCAAAATTCCTCATCGCTTGGGGCAAATCTATCATCTCTTGGGGCATATCAGATTCATCTAGTATCCAAATCTATCTTGTAAATTGTATCAGCTTTTCGTAACTATCAGTTCATTAGTGTTATTTCCTTGGTTCTTCATAACTGATGGGTTTAGGATGTGATACCAATATGATTCATACAAGGACATTGAGGTCTGGAATCGGTCACTCACTTCTTCACAATCATAAGGTTCAAAATCAAGCGTTTTGACACTTTTTCGTAATCACCGATTCATTGTTGATATAGCTAGCATCATCTCGGTTGCTGGTCATTCAAGGCCTGGGTTGATATCTCTCTTTCAAATCTTTCAAATCGGTTTCATACGTATATCAAACATAGACTATTCTTTAAACCACTACGCTTTGCACAATGATTCAAACAGGGGCAAAATGTAATACCCCAAAAATGGGCTATAAGTTCATTAACCTCCTATATCTTCAAATTCGAAGGAAATCGACATCAAAGTCCTAACCTAAGGCACATCTGCACATTATCAAATCCTAATTGATTTTATCCTAAATTCTACATTGGGGAATATTCCTAGCAATATTCCTATTTATTCTAAATTATCTTTAACTTAATTGTTATTTGGCGATAAATCTTATTTATCCTAAAGTTTGATTAATTGAATATTATGAATATTTAATTAATTAGATTTAATACTACCACTTAATTATTTAATTAGATTTAATTAAATTATTCCTAAATTGTATTATTTAATTTTGACAATAAAATCAAAAATCTCATGACTAATTGATTAAATTCCTATTTAATTGATTAAAGTCAATTGTCAATATTTAATAATATAGTTTTTGAATAAAGTTTGATTTAATAATTGATTAACCCATAAATCAATTGTTTTAATTCAAAAATCAGTTAGGTTGAGGATAAATCACTTTATTTATTTAATTAATTCATAATTAATTGTGCACATTCAAAGAGCAGTTAAACTCAAAATCAGGAAATCAATGCAAGTTGTTAACTTTTGGAAACTCAACGTCTATTTTGAGTTCAAAGCTGATCTAAAACTTCTGATTTGAGTTAAAAAGTTGTTCTTGCATGCTTTTGCATGATTTTGTGAATTAATTATTTCTTATTTCCTGATAACTCAAAAATCAACCTGAGTTCATCAAGAGTGATTTATGGCTTTTCTCATGCACCTCCAAAGCCCTGGATTTCTATAAAATCAAGGCTTCAGCTCTTCTAAAAAGATCCATGAAATTGCATCCTCACGCTGGTGAATTAGTGATCAAAGAATTTATCTTTGCGAATCAAAGATGTTGTGAGATTTTCATTGTTTTCAGCATTCATATCATTTAGCCTATCAATTCTTAGATTAATTGCATATCATATTAGTTTTTCATATAGAATACATTCATATCAGTTTCTTTCATATTATTGCATAGAAAATACAAAAATATAGATTAAATCTACATTCATATAGTTTTCATTCTTTGCATTCAAATCCTTCGTTTAGGTGTTGCATTGTCACTGGTCTCGATCTTATCTGAGAGTATCATACTCACACCTTCTAGAAGGTAGTAAATCGCCTGGTTAGTTTAGTTTCCATTTCACTGCACGATTTTGGTTTTTGGCTAACCTCTAATGTTTTACTAAAGTGTTGTGTCTACAACTAGGTACAAAATTCACACACACAAGGCCATCCCAATTAGATTCATGTAATACTTCTTTAAGCTCCTCTAACACTTCTAGGACAACTCACGATCAAAAATTCTCTATGGAGGATAACTTTCTTGACCTCTGAGGGACATTCATGAATGATGAGGATGATATCGGTGTCTTTGCACTTGAACCCATTGAGCCTTTATCACTTATCCATCCTAAGTTAATTTACTAGACTCCTTAATCTATCCAAATCATATCCTTTGACACTGGCCATGAAATATCCTATTACCTAAATACTATTAAACCTTTCCCTTCTTCCACCAATGCAATGAGAGGAAGAATGGCAGTGGAGGATACCAAGTATCTCAGTCAAAAAAACAAAAACAAAAGAAACAAGTGGTCTAATGGTGAAATCCACTCTATGGAAGTGTCAAACCCTAAAATAGTAAAAATAAATGACACATCCAATGGTTAAAACCACTTTGAGGTGCATGTGGATGGGATACTTGATATTCTCCATGACCACTTTCAAGAAAGATCATCAGTTCTTATTGAACCTACACAATCGATGAATTTGGGTTCAGCTGAGAATCCATAGATTATACACTTGGCACAATTCTAATCTAAAGAAGAGAAACACAAATTTATCCAGTTCTTCAATGTGAAGAAGATTAATTTTGCATGGTCTTACTCTACTATGCCCGGCTTGGATAAAAATATCATTATGCATCATTTATCTATTGCTCTAGGCATGAAAGTAGTTAAACAGAAGCTAAGAAAAATGCATCCACATATTGGATTACTAGTCAAAGAAGAACTTGAGAAGCTATTTAAAGCCACATTTATTCAGACTAGAATCTATGTTCACTGGATATCTAACATTGTGCCAGTATCTAAAGATGACAATTCAATTCACATATGGATAGACTTCCAAGACTTAAGCAAGGCTTTTCCTCAAGATGATTTTTCGTTGCCTAATATTGACATGATTGTGGACCTCACTACTATATTTTAGATGTATTCCCTAATGGATGGCTTCTCTGGATATAATGAAATCCACATCACACCTGAAGATCTAGAGAAAACTGCATTTACTTGTGCATTGGAACCTTTTGCTGGAACAACATGCCATTCAGACTCAAGAATGCTGGTGTAACATACTAGAGTGCCATGATGACTATTTTTTCATGACATGATGCATAAAAGTATTGAAGATTATGTCGATAATACATTGGAAAAATCTATTACTAGGTATACTCACATTGCCAACTTAGATAAAATCTTCACCAGAATGGAGCAATTCAAACTAAGGATCAATCCTAATAAGTGTTCTTTCAGCGTCACATCTGGTAAACTTCTTGGTTACATAATCTCATCTCCTAGAATTGAGGTGGATACAAAAAAATTCAAAGCTATAATGGAAATGAAACCAGCAAGAAACATCAGCCAAATGAGGACATAATAGGAAAAATTACAATCCATCAAAAGATTTACCTCACAGTTAACTGACAAGGAACAACATTTTACCAAGACTTTGCATAAGGGTGTCACTTTCAAACGGAATGAGGATTGTGAGAGACATTTTCAATAGATCAAAGAATACATGTAAAATCCTCCAGTATTAATGGCTCCTACTTCTAGAAATCTTATGTTGATTTGCATTTCATCTATTGATTCTTGTTTGGGATCATTACTCAGGAAACATGATGATTAAGGACAAGAATGAGCTATCTATTATAAGCAAAACACTAGTCTCTTACGATCTCAACTATACAATCATTGAAAAATCTTATCTAGTAGTAGTGGTTGCTTCTCAAAAATTTAGGCACTATATCTTGGCCTACTCAACATAGCTGATTGCAAAAATAGATCCTCTTAAGTACCTCATGAAAAAGGAAACATTAATAGGAAGGTTATCTAAATTGGTGATGATACTCATTGAATTTGACATCACATATGTTGACCAAAAATCTATCAAAGGGAAAGCTTTGGCAGATCATTTAGCAGATGCACCTCTACAAGATACACATCCCCTTGTCATTGAATTTCCTCATGAGTTCATCTTACACTTGACACAATATCCTTGGAAGATGTACTTTGATGGCACATTCACACAACAAGGTGTTGGTGGTGGAGTTTTGTTCATCTCTCCACAGGGTTACAAGATCCCTAAAGCATACAAGATGGTTTTTCTATGCATGAATAATGTTAGAAAGAAAAGTCTACCAACATAACTGAAAGGGGGGTGAATCAGTTGTGAGCTTAATTAACCTATATTCAACTATATCAAATCTTAAGTTTTTAATCAATAACAACAATAACCACAAGATAATAAACATAAACAATAACACCATATTTGTTAACTAGGGAAACCCTTGATTAGAGGGAAAACCCCAGTGGGAATGATGCCCACAAAATGATGTACTAATATTAAATTTCCTTTTGAAAGGATAGACCTTCTTAAAGTCTTTTACAATGCAATTAGTACATATGAGTCCCTATTAGGAGACTTTTGATACCTACTTAAATGCCTCTACCCTATGAGGAGTTGATGAGAACCACAACACAAACCACTGAACCCACTATCAAAATTGCTTCAAGATTGTCTTCACTAAAAAATCTTCAGGATAACACATCCAAGGTTGAACTAACTAAAACAACAACTCTCTTTTCCTATACAATTCCTTTGAAGTCCTCAGATAACCAACAACATCATCTTCTACTCTAATCATAAAGATTTCACATTCAAAGCTCGCACATCTCATGACCACATGATATCTTTATCAAATAATTCCTTTCCTTTATACCAAGTCCTAATGATTTTTGAGTTGGCCAAAAGGCTTTCTCAATTTACAATTAATAATATAGGACATTAATAAGAATTTACAATACATGTTTCAATACATCTAAACACTTCCATAGAATTATTAATATGTAGTTATCTCTCAAAGAGGTAACACACTTCACATCATCAAAAAGTATTTGCAGAATGAAAAGTAGATTATGTCATGTTTATTCAAGCATCCTGAATATGTCTTCAAAAACATATCAAGCTCACTAAATTAGCTTCAACCTCTCTGAAATAATAAATCTGGAATAACTGTTCTCAATTCCTGGAAACGCTCACTATGAACAGTCTTCAGTAAACCTCACATAACTCAAACATATCTGCATAAATTTTCATGCACTTGCAACCACAACATCAAAACACGTTCTTGAATTTTAATAAATCTTCCCAAAATGTAATTCATCAACATAAAACCTCGTCAACCATATCTGTGTTTGTAACTCTGTAAATTCTATCCAAAAAGCATA
This sequence comes from Chamaecyparis obtusa, assembly GCA_027943335.1. NCBI lineage: Eukaryota > Viridiplantae > Streptophyta > Pinopsida > Cupressales > Cupressaceae > Chamaecyparis > Chamaecyparis obtusa. The sequence continues at coordinate 2,882,198 of BSBK01001534.1, forward strand.
TATGTTAACATCAATGACAAACCCAGTCATGAATGTAACATATAAGAACTCAATCATCTATAATCAACATATAAACTTCCTTGCTAACAACATTCATTAAAATTCATGCTAACAATCTCCCCCTTTTCCATTGATGGAAACATAGATGAAAAAACAATCTAGTCACATCCTGTGATTATAGATCAGTAATCTATCCCATTAATGTATTTCTTCCTCATCTGCCTTGGCTTACTCTCATACTCATATTCATTATGCTTTTCAATATTTTTTTCATGTATATCTCTCCCCCATTGACATCAATGACAAAGGTTTCAATACATGAATTCTCGAAGTTCAGTCATCTCCAATACAATCTTCAAAAGTGCTTGAGTATCAAGAGATATTGTAGAAAACTCATCTCTAAGAGTCCTTAATGACTCACCTCAAGTAAAGATACTCCCCCATAGGATAAGCATTAAGCATCCAGTCCATATAGGTTTAGTTCTTTGATCATGTTGGATCAATGCATTCTTGCATCCATTACTCTGAAGAGGGTTGGGGAATAAACTCAAGAATACCTCTCAAATAATCAAAAGTATCCTTAGCCAAAGGTTTTGTGAATATATATGATATCTTCTCCTTTTTATTAATATACTCCAATCTGATTTCCTTTTTTGCAACCTTCTCGCTCACAACATGATACTTTACTATAATATATTTGGTCTCTGAATGTAATACTAGATTCTTTGACATGCTAGCTATACTTGTATTATCACAATATATGATGATAGGCTCAGTGAATTCAATGCCAATATCCATCAACATCTACCTCATCCAAGTGATTTGATTACAATTATTTTTTGTTGCAACATATTCTTCTTATATTGTACTCTGTGATATACATTTTTATTTCTTGCTCAACCATGAGACCAATCTTCCTCCCGAGAAGAATTCTCCACCACTTGTACTATTTTTGTCATTAACATTTCCTCCCCAATCTGCATTAGTGTATGCACAGTGTAAGATCATGTCATCTATCATACCATAGCCCATATTCTGATGTACCCTTCAAGTATCTTAAAATCCTTTTCACTACTGCAACATGTGTCTCTTTAGGTTCTACTTGAAATCTAGCTACAATCCCAATTGCATTAGCTATATCAAGTCTTGTGTGAGTTAAGTATTGTATTCCACCAATCATAGATTTGTATCTTGTTTGTGTTGCATTCGGTGATTCATCCTTACTTGAAAATTTATATCCAATTACCATAGGGGTTCTGACTGGTTTATAATTCTCCATTCCAAATTTTGTCAACAAGTCCTTATGTTTTTTTGTATGTGATAAAAAAATTATGTAATCTATAATCCAAAAAAGTATATCATCTCACCAATCATGCTCATTTTAAATTCATCTTTCATTGTATCTAAAAATTTCTTACTTGCTTCATCATTGCCTCCAAAGATAATATCATCAACAAATACTTCAACAATCAGTATTCCATCATCATTTTTCTTGAAGTGCATATTACTGTCTGCATTACCTTTCTTGAATCCCAAATTGATCAAGTGTTTGTCTAACCTTGCATACCAAGCTCTAGGAGCCTACTTCGATCCATAAAATACCTACTTTAATTTGAAAAGCATATCCTTGTCTTTTGTTAAAGAGACACCATCAGGTTGTTTAATGTAAACTTCTTCCTCAAGTTCTCCATTAAGAAAATATTATTTTACATCCATTTGATTAACCTTGAAGTTCTTATTACAAGCATATGCCAAAAACATTCTCACTACCTCAAGTCTAGCCATAGGCGCAAAGGTTTCTTCAAAATCAATACCTCCTTGTTGCGAGTATCCTTTACATACCAATCTTGCCTTGTTTCTTACCACTTCACCCTGCTCATTCATTTATTTCTAAAAACCCATTTTGTGCCAATAATATTCTATTCTTTAGGTCTAGGGGCCAATTCCCAAGTCTTGTTCTTTTCAATCTTTTTAAGTTCTTATTTCATTTCTTTCATCCAATGTTCATCTTTACATGTTTCATTTGTAGTCTTTGGTTCAACTTGAGATATTAAACATAGTTCTTCATTTACCTTGTTCTTTGTCATAACTCCTTTGTTTGTGCTTCCAATGATTTTATTTGGAAGGTGATTTCTTGCAACATATTTAGGTGTTCCCGGTTCACCTCTAACTTCTTCTCTAAGTGTTGATTTAGGTTAAACTCTTGGTTCCAATCTAATCTCTTGAATCTAAAAATCATTGTCAATTTCATAAAATAATTCATGTTCATCACTCTGATTAATGTTAGTCATTTGTCTTTTATCTTCATCAGAATCATAACGAAGAATTCTCTCCTGAATTCTAAACTTTTCATCAACCTTCACATTAGGACTCTCAACAATACTCCTGAATCTTTGATTAAAATATCTATATGCTTTAATTTTCAATGAATAACAAAGAAAAATTCTTTCATTACTTCTAGCATCAAACTTTCCAATATCATCATTGCTTTTGATATATCATTTACTTCCAAAGATTCTAAGATATTTCATAGTAGGTCTATGTCTAAACAAAAGTTCATAAGATGTCTTACTAGTACCTTATCTAATTTGAACTATGTTCATTGTGTAAACTATGGTGTTCACTTCTTCTCTCCAAAAGATATGTGATACATTACCTTCAAGCATCATAGCTCTAACTGCCTCATTAACTGATATGTTTCTACTTTCTACTATACCATTCTTCTACGATGTCCTCGGTTTTGAAAGTTGTCTCTTAATTCTATTGTCTTCACAAAAGATATTAAACTCAGTTGAAGTAAACTCTCCTCCTCTATCAAATCTCAAACATTTAATCTTTAAGCCATATTCATTCTCAACTCTTTTCTTCAATAATTTAAACTTCTCAAATGCTTCATATTTTTCTTTAAGAAATGCAACCCACATCATTCTTGTAAAATCATCAACAAAAATCATAAAGTACCTTTCACCATAGAATCCTTTTGTCTTTGTAGGTCCACACAAGTCTGTGTACACAATCTCCAACTTGATTGATGTTGTAAACATTTTTCTTGGAAATGAATTCTTTCTCTATTTAGCCATAATACATTCCTTGCAAACTATGTTAGTAGGATTCACAATCTTAGGCAAGTCTCTAACTGCATTAGATGATTTGATCTTCCATATCCAATTGTCATCCACTTTAACAATCAAACATGTCATTTCAGTAGAAGACAACTGAAATACATTACCTTTTATCTTTATACCTATTCCAATCAATTTTCCATCATTGTCTTTAATAATACAAGTCTTTTCCATGAAATATAACTTGTATCCTTTCTCTATAAGCTATCCAACACTCAAAAGATTATGTTTCAGTCCATCAACAAAGTAGACATTTTCAGTGTTAGTCTTTCCATCAATTGTAATAGATCCTTTTCCCTTAATCTGACATGGCACATTATTTCCAACTCTAACTATTCCTCCATCATATCTAACAAGTTCAACAAATTTATCCACATCTCCAGTCATATGATGATAATATCCACTATCAATAATCCAATCAGACTTTTTTTGTTCTATATTTGAAACTAAAGATTTTTCTTCTCTTACTTCTTCATCATAATGTTCATCTTTAATAACAATAAATCCTATTTCATCTTCATGTTCATCACCACTTTCTACAAAGTCTACATCTTTAAATGCAATTTCTCCTTCTCAATCAACATAACAACAATTTTTAGTCTTAGGTTTATAAGTTTTTCTATATCTGATCTTCTTTTCTCTCTTAGGACATTTAGATGAAAAATGACCAAATTGTTTGAATGTCCAACAAGAAAAATATTTCTTGCCTTTAGGTTCTCTCCTTGCAATCAATGTCATTACATCATCGAACTTCTTTTCTTCTTCTTGCTTAGATGCCCAATATCTAGCATAATCTCCACTGGTACTAGCACTTCTTTTCAACATAGGTATGTCCTTTTGTACGCTAAAAGTTATTTCTACTCTAGGTGATCCTTCCTTTTGTTTCAACCATTTCTCATGTGCCTACAACTTTCCAAGTAGAAATCATTTTGTAAAGTTGGGTGTAATGTTCTTCAATGATTTATGCTTTGTATTCATAGGCCGGTGGCAGAGATTTCACTATCTTTGATATGACTTCATTATCTAATTTCCTTCCACCACAACTCTTAATTCCTGCAACAATCTTAGTAATCTTGCTAAAGTAACCTCTTATAGTTTCATCTTCCTACATCTTAGCACTTTCAAAAATACCTATATAATTCTACAATTTAGCTTTCTTCAAAGTTTCATCTCCATCAAAAAGATTTTCCAATTTATTCTAGATCTCAATATCAAATCTTAGATATTTTACCTCAGTATATTCTGTATCTGGAAGACATGATAAAATAGCCTCACAAGAAATCATATTATACATGTATTGGTTGTTTTCTTCATCTGTACATGAATCAAGTTTGTCTTCTTCTACAATTGTCTTCTTCATCTTGATAGCCAGCCAGTAGTCACTTCCCATGTAGAGAAAATGTGTCTTCATTCTTTCCATCCAATTTTCAAAATTAACTCCATCAAACTTCAGACTTTTTTTCCTAAAAAAAGTAGTAGCCATGGATCTCCTTAAGCTATTAAGCTTTTCCTTCAAGGATTGATGCTCTGATACCAATTGTTACAAAGGAAAGTCTAGTAACACAACTGAGAGGGGGGGTAAATCAATTGTAAGCTTACTTAAATTAATTTCAACTCTATCAAATATTAAGATTGTAATCAATAACAACAATAACCACAAGATAATAAACATACACAATAATACCATAATTGTTAACTAGGGAAACCCTTGATCAAAGGGAAAACCCCAATGGGAATGATGCCAACAAAAAGATGTGCTAATATAAAAGATCCTTGTGAAAGGATAGACCTTGTTAGAAGTCTTTGACAATGCAATTAGTACATATGAGTCCCTGTTAGGAGACTTTGGATCCCTTCTAAAAAGATCTCAACCCTTAGAGGAGTTGATGAGAACCACAACGAAGATAATTGTACCCTGTGAGGAGTTGATGATTGTGATTATGAGTGGATTGGATTTATTTCTATTAAAGATGGAAAACTAGTACATGAGAAAAAAAACTTTAGAATCACATGTTGATAAGAAATCTAAATGGGTTATAGACAATGGTTGCTCACATCATATGACTGGAGACAAAAACAAGTTTGTTAAACTAAATAAGTATGATGGTGGTGTTGTAAGATTCGGAGACAATGTTCCTAAGACTATCATAGGAGTAGGATCTATTTCCTTAGATGGAAGGTCTAATACTGACAATGTACTACTTGTTGATGGACTTAAGCATAACTTGTTGAGTGTTGGACAACTGATGGACAAAGGATATCAATTAAAGTTCTTTAATGGGAAATGTTTCATCAGAAATAAGATGGGAAACTTGATTGCAAGTGGTACTAAAACCAGAGGTAATGTATATGAGTTAAATACATATGGAGCTTCTTATTTTGTTGCAAAGATAGATGACAGTTGGCTATGGCACAGAAGGTTTTTTCATGTCAATTTTGATAATATTGTGAAGGAAAGCTTGACTAATGTAATGAGAGACCCGTTGAAAATTGTAAAACCATCTAACATTATGTGCAGAGAATGTGTTATGGGAAAGCAATCTAGAAGTAGTTATAAAAGTAAATCATATATAGCAAAAGGAAAGTTGGATCTGGTACATACAAGCCTATGTGGACCTACAAGGACAAGACCATACAATGGTGAAAGGTACTTTATAGTTTTTTTTTATGACTTTTCTAGAATGATGTGGATCACTTACTTGAAAGATAAATCAGAAGCATTTGACAAATTCAAGTTGTTCAAAGAAATAATAGAAAATGAATCAAGATTAAATATGAAATGTCTAAGATTAGACAGAGGTGGAGAGTTTACTTTAGATCTATTCAATTCATATTGTGAAAAACATGGAATACAAAGACAGACATTTGCTCCTAGGACTCCACAGCAAAATGGGATAGCAGAGCGAAGTAACAGAACAATATTGGATGTTGCTAGGACAATTTTGCTAGAAGGAAATGTTAGAATAATAAGCAAAAAAATGCAAATATTAACAAACATAAGAGAACACAATAACATAGAATTTAACATGGTTCACCCAATCCCTGGGCTACGTCCACCAACAGTGAGTCCAATATCTTTATTATTATTCAATGATTACAATCTAAAGCCTGCAACTCAATACCACCACAGGAAGCTACAAAATCCCTCATACATGAATCTCGAACCCTAAGCCCTTTTTACAAGTATTTTTGACATAAAAAAATTAGGGAAAAAAATACTCTGACTAATAGCCCCTTGACTTCGAGATTGGGGGCGCTGCCCCCAATCCCCCGTAGATAAGTCTGGGGGGAAACCGTGCCGAAAGAACCTGAATCTGATTAGGCTCCACATACATAACAATCTCCCACTTGGAGATTGATCAGACTCCACAATAATATCCTCCCACTTGGAGACTGATTGACCAAACCTGTAGCTCCCACTAGAGTAAAGAAACCACCCTGGACTCTGTTGTTCTTTTATTCTTTTCAGTCTAGAAGACCAACCGAAGCTGAAGAGGAATTCAGCTTCTCCCTTATCATTTCCTTTGTAAACATATCTACTGGATTATCATCTGTATGTATCTTCTCCAACTTTAATTATCCATCATCCAAAACTGATCGAATGAAATGATATCGCAATTGTATGTGCCTTTTTTTTTAGTGCAAAGCAAACTTCTTTGCAAGATGAATGGCACTTTGACTATCTGAATACAAATAATTATCTTCTTGTGGATGTCCCAATTCTTCCATGAATAATTGAAGCCATATCATCTCCTTGGTTTCCTCTGTAGCAGCAACATACTCTGCCTCTGTAGTGGATAAAGCATTCACCTTTTGTAACCGAGAAATCCAACTCACTATTGTCCCACCAACAGTAAATACATAACCTGTAGTACTTCATCTGGTATCAATATCTCCTGCCAAATCTGAGTCAACATAGCCATGAATAGTAGTAGAAGAGCCCTCAAAGTGTAAACACTTAGTAGATGTACCTCTCAAATATCTAAGAATCTATTTGACTGCATTCTAATGCTCAATCCCAGGGTGACTCATATACCGACTAACGACTCCCAGTGCATGTGCAATATCTAGCCTAGTACATACCATAGCATAAATTAAGCTCCCTACAAATAAAGCATAACCTGTATCTTGGACATTTTTGCCTCTTCTTCTGGTGTCTTTGGACACATTTCTTTGGTTAATTTTAAATGACCAGGCAAAGGTGTAGTGACAACTTTAGCATCCTTCATGTAGAATCTCTGCAACACCTTCTCAACATAATCAGCCTGAGATAGAGTTAATTTTTTGTTCTTCCTATCTCTGCAAATTTTCATGCCAAGGATTTCTTTTCCTGCCCTCAAATCCTTCATAGAAAAAGATTTTGCTAACTATTGTTTCAACCCCTTAATATGATCCATGTTAGATCCAGCTACAAGCATATCATCAACATATAAACATAGAATAATATAGATGTCATTATTTAACCTCTTGAAATAAACATTGGTTAGAATTACATCAAGTGTATCCATTCTCGTTCATAAAAGTATCAAATTTAATATACTATTGCCAAGGTGCTTCCTTCAAGCCATATAAAGTTTTCTGCAATTTGCACACTAAACTCTCCTTACCCTTGACCTCAAATCCCTGTGGTTGTACCATATATATTTCTTCATTCAAATCACCATGAAGAAAGGTTGTTTTAACATCAAGCTGCTCTAAATGAAAATCTTCAGTAGCCACAATACTTAAAATAGTATGAATAGAAGTCATTTTAACAACTGGAGAAAAAATCTCATCAAAATCAGTACCATGTTTCTGTGCAAATCTTTTTACGACTAATCTGGCTTTAAATCTTTTCTTACCTCCATCTTCTTCTTTCAACCTGTAAACCCATTTATTCTGCAAAGCCCGTTTACCTGCAGGTAACTTACATAAATCCCAAGTATGATTTTTCAGCAAGGAGTCCATTTCATCTGTCATTGCAGACTCCCACTAAAGTTTTGTATCCACCTACATAGCTTCATTATAACATTCAGGTTCACCAACATCAGTTAATAAGATAGAATACAAAGAAGGTGAAAATCTATCTAGAGGTCTACTTAGCCTTGTTGACCGTCTAACATTCACTGGGGTGTGTGGTATTTGTTGTTGCTGTTGTTGTGGAGCATAATGAATTTCTGGAACATTATCATTTGGAATATCATCCAGCACTACATAATCATTTACTTTCTTCTCATGCTGCTACAACATATCTTTGTACAATACTTTCTCATTGAATATGACATCCCTACTTCTTACAATTTTATGATTGTCAAAATCCCAAAGCCTATAACCAAATTCATCAATGTCATATCCAACAAATATACATTTGTTAGATTTAGCTTCCAGCTTGGTTCTATTTTCAGAATCTATATGTGCAAACGCTTCACAACTGAAGGTTCTGAGAAAAGAATAACTCACCTTCTTACCTGCCCATGCTTCCTCTGGAATACCACAATCCAAGGGAGTAGAGGGGCCTCTATTTATCAAGTATACAGTAGTATTTACAGCCTCTTCCCACATGTTTAGGGGGAGCCTAGCATGCAACCTCATGCTGCTAGCACATTCCATTATTGTCATTTCATGCATTCAGCCACTCCATTTTCTTGTGGAGTCCTTCGAACTATTTTTTTTCTATGAATACTAGTAGAGGCACACTAGTCTTCAAATTCTTTGCAGCAATACTCACCGCCATTATCAGATCTGAGACATTTTAATCTTTTTCCATTCGCATTTTCAACCAAGCTTTTCCATTTCTTAAAAGTTTCAAATACATCAGATTTCTATCTAATGAAATATATCCATACTTTCCTAGTTGCATCATCAATGAATGTAACATAATACTGAGAGCCACCAAGGGAAGATACCTGAGCTAGACCCCATACATCTGTATGCACAAGCTCTAATTTTTCATCTTTATTTTTCTTCCCACTCTTTACAAAACTAACTCTCTTTTGCTTTCCATACACACAACTTTCACAGAAATCTGTATTAACACATTTCAGACCTGGAAGAACTTTCTTTCAATAAATTAATTTCATACCTTTTTCACTCATGTGCCCAAGTCTATTGTGCCACAATGTTGTTTCATAATCTCCAGCTACTGTCTCTTGTTCTACCTGCTCAACTGCAGCAACTATTCCTGAACATTCATTTTTCTCTAAAATAATTAAAGTAGAAGGAACAGTATGACATGTACAAAGATATAAGGTGCCTACTTTCACACCTTTTGCTACTACTAAGGAACCTTTTGAAACCTTCCAATTTTTATCATTAAAAGTAACTGTGCAACCTTCATCAGCGAGTTGCCCTGCTAAAATTAAATTTCTACTCAGTCTTGGAACATGTCTTACCTCTTGTAGTAGCCAATGATTCCCATTGTGCAACTTAATCTTGATTTTCCCTTTTCCAACAATTTGATAGGGTTCATTATCTCCCAAATAAACTAGCCCAAAATCCCCTTGGACATAATCAACAAAATAACCTCTATGGGATGTAGCATGAAATGAAGCCCCTGAATCTAACACCCATGAATCATCAACATTTTCTAAAGACAAGAGCAAAGCATCCTCTTCGAATGTGTTACTTACCACATTTGCCTCCTTGTTTCCATCATGTTTGTCTCCTTGATCTTTCTTTCGAGACCAACAATCTTTCTTCTTATGTCTTGGTTTTCCACAGTACCAGTAGTCGCTAGGTCCTCTTGACTGAGATCTCTTTCCCTTTGACTTCCCTCGTGATTTTCCATGATTTTCATATTTGTTTCCTCTATCTCTTATTCTACCTCTACTTTATGCATTCAATACACTAACCCATGTGGATGCCCCTGAGCTTTCTTATGAATTTCCTCACTCAATATAACACCAATAACATCATCAAACTTTAGGGTATTAGAACCAGAAATAGAATTAGTAATAGCCATTACCAAGCCATTCCAGCTTTCTAGCAAAGAGCACAAAATCAAGAGAGCCCTAACCTCTTCATCAAAAGTAATTTTAACTGAGGCTAACTGACTTGTAACTATATTAAACTCATTCAAGTGATCAGCGACTGATCCACCTTTCTACCATTTTCATATTAAATAAATGCTTCATAAGAAATACCTTGTTTGAAGCTGAAGGCTTTTCATACAACCTCACTAGAGTGTCCATCAGATCTTTAGCTTTCATTGCTCCAATAATATTAAATGCCACCGATTGTGCCAGGCATAGACGAATACTCCCGAATGCCTTCCTATCCAAAATATCTCAATCATCCTGAGACATTGTTGCCTCTTTCTTGACTATTCCCTCTAATGGTCATCATAGATCCTTATAATAGAGATAGTCCTCCATTTTCATCTTCCATAACTTGAAGTTCTTCCCATTAAACTTATCAACCTTCAGCCTACCCTCATCTGCCATTTCTCCCACTTAATCGAGAGACTCTCCCACTAACTCGTGAGACCTACTTCTGAGAATAGATGAAAGAACGAATGAAATAATCTCACTCTGATACCACTTGTTAGAATAATAAGCAAAAAAATGCAAATATTAACAAACAAAAGAGAACAAAATAACACAAAATTTAACGTGGTTCACCCAATCCCTGGGCTATGTCCACCAACAGTGAGTCCAATATCTTTATTATTATCCAGTGATTACAATCTGAAGCCTACAACTCAATACCACTAGAGGAAGCTAAAAAATCTCTCATACATGAATCTCAAACCCTAAGCCCTTTCTACAAGTATTTTTGACATAACAAAATTAGGGCAAAAAATACTCTGACTAATAGAAAATTGACTAATAGCCCTTTGACTCTGAGATTGGGGACGCTGCCCCCAATCCCCTGTAGATAAGTTTGGGGGGAAACCACACCAAAAGAACCTGAGTCTAATTAGGCTCCACATACATAATAGGAAATGTATCTCATGTACATTGGAGAGAAGTTGTTGGGACAACAGTATACACATTGAACTTGATTCAAATCTGAGAAGAAGAACATGTTGAGATTGACTGTGAGAATGAGATTTGTGATAAGGACACAAATGAAGTTTCTAAGACTCTGAGGTATGTTAAGAAATACTATCCTGAAAAAAAAATTATTGGTAATGTAACTCAAGGTATGATGACTAGATCAAAGATGAGGGAAGAAATTTATTTGATTTCTCAACTTGAACCAAAGACTACTGATGAACCTTGTAGAGATGAATCTTGGATCAAAGCTATGAAGGAAGAGTTAGATCATATAAATAAAAATAAAACTTGGGAATTGGTTCCTATACCTAAAGACAAAAATGTAATAGGAACTAAGTGGCTTTTCAGAAACAAAATGAATGAAGAAGGAATTGTTGTAAAAAACAAAGCAAGATTGGTTTGCAAAGGCTACTCACAACAAGAAGGCATAGATTTTGAAGAGACATTTGCTCATGTTTCTATGCTGGAAGATGTGAGATTATTCATGGCTTATACTTCACATAAAGACTTCAAGGTATATCAGATGAATGTAAAATCTGCATTTTTTAATGGGGATCTTGAAGATGAAGTATACATAGAACAACCTGATGGATTTCCTCTAACCGAAGATGAAGACATGGTATGCAAGTTGAAGAAGGCACTATATGGACTGAAGCAAGCTCCAAGGGCTTGGTATGCAAGGTTAGACAAGTACTTACTTTCCCTTGGATTTAGAAAAGGTAATGTTGACAGTAACTCGTATTTAAGAACTAATGAAGATGGAATTCTGATAATAGAAGTTTTTGTTGATGATATTATCTTTGGAGGAAATGATGAAATGTGTAAGAAATTTTCTAAAGTGATGGAGAATGAATTTGAGATGTCCATGATAGGAGAAATGAAATTATTTCTTGGATTGCAAATAAATCAGAGCAAGAATGGGATTTTTATTTCTCAGACTGAGTATCTTAAAGAAATGTTGAAAAAGTTTGGAATGGAAGACTGTAAACCAGTTGTACGCCCATGGTGACTGGTCATAAACTGAAAAATACAAATGAGACAAAGAGTGTCTTTCAGACCAAGTATGGATCAATGATTGGAGGATTACAATATCTAACTCAATCCAGACCAGATATTGCTAATGTTGTTGGAATTGTGGCTCGATATCAGGCAGATCCTAAAGAAACACACATGGCTACTGTAAAAAGGATATTTAGATACCTGAAAGGAACAATGGAATATGGTTTATGGTATGATAAAAATGATGACTTTGAACTACATGCTTATACTGATGTTGATTGGGAAGAAAATATTTATGACAGGAAGAGTACTAGTGGAGGTGCATTTTTCCTTGGGAAAAATTCAGTTTCATGGTTAAGTGATAAGCAAGATTGTATAGCTCAATCTACTGCCAAATTTGAGTATGTTGATGCTGCTATTAACTGCACTCAAATTGTTTGGATGAAACAAATGCTAAAAAATATTAGAATAACTTTTGTTGAAGCAGTGATTATCCATTGTGATAACACCAGTACAATAAATATGTCAAAGAATCTTGTGATGCATTCTAAAACTAAGCATATTTCTATTAAATATCACTTCTTGAGAGACAAGGTTGTAGAGAAAGAAATAAGGTTGGAATATAATAGCACAAAATAAAAGATAGTAGACATCTTTACAAAGATGTTGCCAAAAGATTCCTTTGAGTATCTCAGAGGTATGCTTGGGGTGCAAGCCCCTACTAGTGAGAATTAAATGATGTGGGGATGTATCAGTCCAGAGGTTTTTAGAGCCTTATCATGTTCTGGACTTGATGTATGGATCTACTCCTCAGGGGGAGTGATCGTTGAAGGCCTACAAAATATATTTGGGTGATTTAGCACCTTATTGATGAAGACAGTTGATGACTTATGGCACCCTTTTCCATTGTTGTCAAAGGGGGAAAGAGACTATGTGAAAATCCTTAATATATAAGGAAAGATACTATGTAGAAGAGTTCACTGTTTGAGATTATGTTGAGGATACTGAGTGAATAATTTTTGGGTTGATGGATTTTCCCATATGTTGACATCAATGCCAAAGGGGAAGATTGTTGGATATTGCTAATGTTAGGAATAGTCCCAAGAGATAACTAAGAGGGGGGGCTGAATCAATTATCTACAAGTTTCAATTCTTTATCCAATTAAGCATACTTAAACATAAAGCATAAACACAATGAAAGAACACTTGAAAACAACACCAATATTTTGGTTACGAGGAAACCCAAATAGGTAAAAACCCTGGTGGGAATTGACACCCACTAATAATCTGCAGTAGTGTATTATGATCCTTGTTTAGAAGATCCTTAACCCTATTAGGAGTTGTCTTTACAATGCATTTAGTATAGTGACCTGGTCAAGGGTCAGACCCTGTTAGTAAGGGTCAGACCCTGTTAGTAGTCTTTTACAATTAACCCTGTTAGGGGTGAGGACGCACTATCTGGGAGCACACTGCTCAAAAGGGTGAAGGCCGCAACCTTCTGAATAACAAATACACACTATATCTAGATCTTGGTGAACTGCTCTTTGACCTGTTGTCTCGATCAGTTCCAATGTATAGCATAAACTCTTCACTTGGTCACATAGACCTTCTGTTGATGGCTCAACACTTCGCACACTCTTCTCTGCTCTTCACAATCAACTCTGAACCATACTTTAGCAATCACAAATGACTACCTATAAATATCTTTCCTCTAAATGAGATAATCAAGTCAACCTATTAGAACCACCTTGAAATCATATTAGAGAAACCATAACATACTCCAATAATAATTATGTCTTCTCTACTAAGCATGCAACACAATTTGGGATGAGTCCAATATTAATAAATGTAGATGCACGCTACACACTGTCGGCTCTACCAAAGTAATTGAAACTTTCTCCTCAAGCTTAATTACATCATACACTCTTAACCAAACATCCTTAACTCTTCTCCAGTCTTTAATCCAAGGGCACATACTGAAATGATAAACACAACTCCTAAACCAATATAATCTATGTCCGCTCTTCTGAATAAACACAAAAATTGCTACTGGTGAATAGCGACTCTATAACTTCACTTCTACTGATCTTCAGACTCTACGTCCATGATTGTAACATCACTAACATGTCTTCATCACATATCCAAAGGTGCAAGGCTCCATGATGACTATACAGACAATCACTCATAGAACACTGCCTATAACTCTGTCAGGAACACTGTTGACACAAGCTGCTACATAACTGTCACTGTCTGTTCTAATAATTAACCTTTGCATCCATGATATCATGTTGATAACATGTCCATGCTATATATACTCAAATCTTACTGCATAAGTCTTCCACACATGCTACTTACCATATGTTATCATCAATAGCAAACATACAATCAGCACTGGCTTGCTCGCAAATCTCCAACAGCTAATGCATTGGGGAGATTGTTGGATATTGCTAATACATTTAATATTTTTAATCACTACATTATCTTGATTAAGTGATGTTGGAATTATTACTATTTTCATTCATGTTTTGTTACTGATGTCAACATATATTTCTATGGAGAGAGCATACTGGTTATTATAGTGTACGGACACTATATGGATGATTCTAAATGTGCGAACATAGTTGTGTATACATGAAGGTGTTGTGATCTTATATCTAAAATTGCATGATGTAATATTTCATATTGGTTGAGTTATAGAAGATTTGATGAAGATTGGTTACTGGACTGTGACAATGGAAGTTGACAAGATAAGTCTCTGTGTTTTGAGTATATCTTACAAGCGATGTGTATCCAATGTATGAAAGCTTTAGGGATGTCAAATAACACATTGGGGAATGTTTTTTCATCTTAGAAAGTCATCGGATGCATGATGATGTCATATGTTGTGTGTGCTCTAGAGGAGACCTGACTGGAGCTGACTTCAAAGGTGTAGCGTGTATTGTGGATTGCGAGCATGGATTACGGATATTGGATCTTAATTATTGAATTGTAATTATTGAATTGTAATTATTGTATACTTGTTATAGATATTGATTATTGCTATTATTTCTACCATGGTGCCTGTTTCCTGGTTTTCACCAAGACACGATTTTTTTTCTTCTGATTTTTATGTTCTTTTTCTTTTTTATTCTTTTTTCATTTTTTTATTTTTTTGTGGATACATCAAGGTGCCTCTTTCTAGGTTTTCACCAGGATGATCATTTTTCCAGGACATTTTAGGATTTTTAGGATTTTTTTTAGGATCATGGATTGTTGTACAAAGAGGAGAAACTCTAGTTGTAGAGTTGCTCCAGGAAAAGAGCGTTGAGAGACTCTTTGAGAACATTTCCATTTGAATTATTCAAGTGATAAGCTTTAGAACCAAATGTTGTAGTAGTGATAGAAGAATCTAGTCAGAAGTGTCCAACTGTCAAGAGTTTTTTAGCTAGGGAAAGACCATTTGAGTGAGATCCACAAATACCCTCATAGACTTATCTTAATGCCTTGTCAGATTCATCATATTCTAGATGCCTAAGGAAGTACCATCTATATTTATCTTAAACAAGTCATTAGCTATGAGTAGATATCAGGATGCACTTCTAGGAAGGCAATGATAGATTTGAGAGTAACATGAGGTATTGGAGGTTTAGATGATCTATGAATTAGGTAATTTAATGTTAGGAAAGGGGAGTTCTTTCACCAGGAAGTCATAGTGGAATTGATGTTCTTCAAGTTGTAGCATTGAGACTAAGATAGCCATAGCATCCGTTGTTCTATCTTTTGCATGTAGTAACTTTTGGAAAGTGATGAATACAAAGTATTTTTTTAAGTAATCAACCAGAAGGAGTATTTTGTCTATGGTTTGGTATTCATCAGTAACTTAATTGATTATCAACTAAAAATTTCCATTGACATGAAGTTCTTTGGTTGTCCATTCAATAGCCAGTTTGAATTCATTAGTGAATATTTCATATTCTATCATATTCTTTGTGTAGGAAAAGATTATCTTATATGCTTATCGAGCTATATGGATTTGTTGAAACATGAATAGAATATCATATTCAACACTTTGTCATGTAGATAATCTATTAAAATATATCTTCCAGGGATTTTGAGTTAACTATAAGATAGATTTATCAAGTATCCCACCCACAAGCGCCTCTGAGAGGTTTTCATCATTAGATACGTCTTTTATTTTTACTTTTTTAGAGTATGACACTGCCACAAAGTGGTTTTCATCATCAAACTACTTTTTATTTTTATGTTTATTTTTTTGACTGAGATATTTGATATCTTCCCCTATCATATCTCCATTCATTGCACTTGTGGAAGAAGGGAAAGGTTCAAAAGAATTTAGATAAGAGGCTAGTTCAAGATTAATATCAAAGGATATGAGTTGGAGAGAGTCAGGACTATTCCAATTAAGTAGCTTAGGATGGATGAGGGATAAAGGCTCGATGGGTTCAAGTGCAAAGACACCGGTATCATCCTCATCATTCATGAATGAATCTAAGAGATCAAAAAAGTTATCTTCCATAGAGTTTTGTCAATCACAAGTTATCCTAGAAGAGTTAGAGGAGTTTAGAGGAATATTACGTGAATCAAACCAAGATGGCCCATTCTGAGAACTAAGTCCTTCTTGTTGTGTCAGAAGTGTGTGAACAAGAACCATCTTAATCCAAGACCTTCCTAAGTTCTATGAAGTTGTCGTAGGATGAGGTCTTATATATCCATGATTTGATTGATTAGCTCAAGTTTTGTTGTGATTATAAGAAGATGGACTAGGATCCATAGGGATGGTTTCCATAGAAGGATGGAAAGGATCTTCATCATTCAATTGGTCTTGATAATTAGAGCTTTCTCCTTTTTCAAAGCTCATAGTAGTATCATATCTATGTATGACATCAACTTGTATTTCCATTGTAGAATATGATAATGAGTCTCACTCATATTCATGTGAATCTGTTTCACTGCTACAATATTGTCTAATGCAAGCATCTAGAGTTATTGTAGGAGGAAGATCTTCATCATCATTTTCTTCTATTTTAGGAGGTATATTTTCAATAATGAGAGCTTGTTCAGTAGCGGTAGCAGCACAGTAGTCTAGAATAGGCATAAATTGAGGCATTTCCAAGATATGGGAGACATCAACTAGTTGTCCCAATCAGGATGTATGTGACCAGAATCAATGATGTGCTCAACATTAGTAGGATTAGTACTAGTAACAATAGTAAAAATTTGCTTAGGAGACTGAGTGAGATTTTCTTGTTCAAGACCATGTTCTGTTGGATCCATCAGTTCATTTTCTTCAGGAGCTTGAGATGGTATATAGGGCTCACCTTGATAGTTTGGATTAGAATTTTAAATATGTAAAATCCTTTCATATGTCATTGGTTGTATTTTTGCTTCTTCTTCATCATTAGAGTCCTCATATGTGAGAGTGTTTCTACTAGATTTATCAAACTTATGTTCATGATAGCCAACATTGTCTTATCTTTGGGATTTCTAAATTTAGCATGTAAAGGTTCAAGAATTATCTTTGCCAAGAGAAATTTTTCCATCATATCCCATATTTTTCATAAGTTGGTAACCCACACCATAATTATCAAGTGAAATTTTAGCATATTTTTGTCCTTGTTCAGGTTCTTCTTTCTTGTAGAGTCTTTGTAAGACAACACTATCTTCCCTTTCTAGCTCTAGGGGAATTTTATCCTTAATCATTCCAATACCTTCATGTATAACACGTGTTGTTCTAATGGTAGGACTAGGTGAGAGAGATGATTTTCTATAAGATTTTGTGTGAATCTATATTGAGCATTTAAGGTTGTCATTAGTATCAAAGGATAGTAAACAGGTCAGTCAGTTACTTATATTGAGTCAGTCGGTAACAAGAAGTAAGACAGAGTAGTCGGTAAAGCCTTTACACCGAGCATCACATAGTTAACCGAGCACCAGCGACACTGACACTGACGGTCAGTAAACATCGAGCATCGTAGTATACACCAAGAAAATTATATAGTGTTTACGGATGATCACAGAAAATGGCATAGTAATCTAAAATGGCACATTCTTCTATGCAATCGGTTACAACAGATCATAAAATGGTTTACCTAGATCGAGGGGCATTTATTGTGAATAGATACTCATTAAATGTAATGTTTATCTTATTGTAATAGTTGATCTAGGTTATTTTGCACCGTAGATCTTAGGGTTATGATTATTCTTGTAACCTAATTTTTGCTAAGGCAGAAAAATAGAACACTATATATTTTGTTTCTTCACACCATTTTTATGAGGTTGGGTGAACTAATATATATGAATCACGGAGCACTTGAAGAAATTTCCTATCTTCAAGGCAATCAGTTTATCGAGCAGAACAAAGCACAGAAGATATCAGATTGAGCAGAATCAGAGAAGGCCACCGAGCAGAACAAAGTAGAAAACCATCACAGATAAGGTGATATTTTGATGAGCACTTATAGATCTATTTCAGACAATTGATTTGTCAACTAGCAAATAATTACCTATTACTTTCTGACAATTGTGATAGAGTTTTTATGTAAATCTCTTAACATAGTAGACTTAACAGTCTTATGTAAATCTCTTAACTGAGTACACACTTCATTAATGTTGTTTAAATCCTATAACTAGGTAGATCTAGCTGATCTAATATGCTACTCCTAACAAGGTAAGATCACCAGAAGTGATCAAAACTTGTAGCCTTAACAGGCAAACCTTTTCTATCTACAGTAGTGAAGAATTTGTGGGTGTCATCCCCACCGCAGTTTTTACCCTCTTACAAGGGTTTTTGCGTTACCAAAATACTTGTGTTATGTGATTGTCATATTGATTTCATGTTGTTTACTTTCTTAAGTTAACTAGATGATTGATTTATATAATTGTATTCAAGTTATTTTGATCGGTTATCACAATATTCAGTTTTAGATCAGAAAGGTTTTACAAGTAAAGTTTTGAAGGCACTGATTCACCCCTCCCCTCTCAGTACCTATCTCTCCTAATTCCAACAATTGGTATCAGAGCTCAGTTCTCTTGTTGAACAGTCTAACCACTGAAGGGTAAAGATCTAAGTCATGGAGAGATACAAACTTGACAAGACTATTGAGAATCAGAAGATACAAATACAGATGTTTGTGGAATAGTATAAACAAGTCAAGGAAGAACTGAAGAAATTACTGGTTGAAAGGAAGAACCTTGCAATTCAGCTAAATGAAATTAGTTATCATGAAGAACCTATTGATGAAATATTTGATCATATTGGATCAAGCTCTGGAAGCATCTCTGACGGATCTGAAAGCATAATCTATGATTTATCTGAAAAGAATCAGCATCTATCTGAGCAAGTGAAAGCACTTCAAATCGGTCATGAATCTCAAATGGTGAGAATGGTGGAAATCATGAACAATGCTAGAAAAGCTGAACAAGATCAGAATCTAGCTATTGAAGATCGAAGACTGATGACTGAACAACTTCAAGCAAAAGAAAGTGAAATACAGAGACTCACTGATCCTCACTTCCAAGTATCAATCAGATGATGATAGTTAATCAACAAATGAACCGAGTAAATGGAGAATTATCAAGAAGACTTGAAGATGTTGCAATACTCAGAGAAGATAATGAAACATTGAGAAATGAAATAAAGACACAAAAGTAACACAATGAAATGATGAAGATAGCTGAGGACAGTTCTAAAAAGATTGATGATTTCCTGACTAATCAGAGGAGATTCAGAAGCAGAACTGGTATAGGCTACACCAGTGAAGGAGAATCATCACAACAAGCTAAAAAAGTCAACAAAAATCAAACTGAGAAACCTAAAGTGATAACATGTTACCACTATAGAAAAATAGGACATACCTCTAATGTGTGCAGAAGCAAAGCACAAGGTAAACCTCCTGTCATTCCTAAATTCAATGGATATTGTTATTACTATGGTAAGTTTGGACATCTGGCTTATGAATGTAGAGATAAGAAGAATGGCATTGCTAATAATACTACTAAGTAGAAAATATGCTATACTTGTAATAAGCATGGACACACTGCAAGGGACTGCAAGGTGAAAATGAAACAAGTTTGGACACCTAAAGAGAAACTACAATGAAAGCTATATCAACCGAAGAGACAAGGTAACTCATATGTTTGGGATTATAATACATGGACTAATTGTACTATATGTGGTCAGTATGGACATATTGCAGCAAACTGCTATAGAAAGAATCGGATTAGACAATCAAGAAACTAGACAAATGCAGGAATGGCATGTATGCACTATCACAAGGTCGGTCATGTAAGTAAGAACTGCAGAGACCGAGCACCTCATGAAAACCATATATTTGAGAGTGGATATAACATTGCAGATATTATGAAGTTAAGGAACACAATGTGGAAGAAGGCATCTAATGAGGATTTTGAGTCAAGTAACACTGTCGGTGAAACCTCATCCACTGGATTGGGTGACATCGGTACCTCCACTTAAGATGACAAAGGTATGTTTGGAACTGACATTTTAAATGATCACATTTTTCATACAGTTCCTTATATATGATGTACAAATACCAAATCTACATGAATAAAGATGCACCATGGTTTATGTGTTATAAGTTTACAAATGTCACATAGTTGGTAAAAGAAGAAACGTGAGTTGGTTACCCGTTGGTAATCACTATACAAGGTTAACCGACAACAGTGCAAACCGATGAAGAAATTCTATGTTAACCAAGAAAAGGAAATTGTAGACATTACCGAGCTGACAATTTTTTTGTATCAGAAGTTAGGTCACGCATTTAATGCATCAAATTTTGAGCGGGAATATCAAAAAATCTATAAATATGCGGAAATAGAGTTCATTGTTACATTGCGATTTTGAAGAATAGAGTTTTTATAGATAAGAGTTCGAGCTAAAGATTTTTAGAAAAGATTCAAAGCTACTGTAGATGGAACCGACAACAATTCTTTGACGATAACGAGTAAGTTCATCTGCCTACCGAACACTGGTTATCTATTTTTTGTCAAAACCTTAGAAACAATTTATGGCATCGACATCAACTGCAAGCAAATCGTAGAACATTGACGAGAAAGTGGAATTAATTGTTAGGGAACATTTTGCCGAGGAGAAATTCAAACCTCATCCCAAGGTCACAGCACAAACAGATGATATGGGTGCATTCTCTAGTATTCCAAATAGGGTTTTGTTAACTAAAGATGTTAGGGCCTACATTCACTGCAAGATCAGTGAAGTATGTGATTTTGAGACCATTTCTGCTTATCAGCAAGTCTGTGGACCGGATGGTAAGATTAAATCCGAATACAAGAAGATTGAGGAGTCAGGGTTATGGTGTTTCACATACTTCCCACAATCCTTCCACAATGACTGGATAAGAATCATGCTAAGCAAATTTCATGATGGAAAATTTTGGTTAGATAAACCTGTTGAGGTCACTAAGAAGATTATCAGTAGGGTTACTAGGTACCCTACAACCGACAAAGCCAAAGCCTTTTGAAGTTCATCTCGTCCCGACGTAGAAAAGAACACTAGAGCTTAATGGGATGGTAGGGCACTGAAAATATCAACTATCAAAGATCCAGTAGTAAAATTTGTAGCTCATGTCATCACGTACAAGATATTCCAATCTAGTAGACCAAATAGTGTACCCTGCAGCACCGTGGACATGGCTTACAAAATTGTGAAGAAAGATCACCAGGTTGATCTTGTCGAGATACTACTACACCAACTGCATGACAATATGAAGACAATAAAAGAAAAGAAGTCTAATACATGTAAGTATGGATCACTGCTTGTCTATACATTTCTCTATCTACAAAAATATGTACCAGGTATTGGTAAAGTAAACTGGCAATTGGACAAACCAATAACTACACAAATCAATGAAATGATGAAAAGTTTAGGAGACAATCTGAATAAGGAATTCAATGCATATTTCAAGGACTTTCAAACAAAAATGCAACAAAGAAGTAGAATTCCAAGGGATTTAGTGAGAAAATTTTAAGATGACATATGCTTTGTAGTCAGCACAGACCACTCAATGATAAAGGCAGTAGAACCGAGAACAAAATGGCTAGCACCGATGGGATATGAAATGAATCATGATTTCACTTTGAAATCTATCAATGCATTGTTGGCATTACCGATAGACATCACTGCCAGTAGGTTTGGTGTATATGAAGAAGCTAAGTCTAGAATCACAACAGACATAGAGATCGGAAAAATGTCTAGAAGGGCAAAGAAAATGAGAAAAGATCTCACAGCAATATATGGAACTACATCTAACTCACCTAAGGAGTCACCGGTTAAAGAAGCAACCACGGGTTAGTTACAGTTGGCTGACAAGCCCTATGATAGTGAGGAGACCGAGTCAGATAAAGAAAAGGATCACACACCGGTTCCTCCCACAAATGATGAAGAAGATATGCAGCTACCAGAACTTGAAGGAATGAAGACATGTTCGTCAACTGCTGCATAATCCACCAAGCAAGTAGAAGCAATAAAAGTAGCAAAAAGAAGAGCAGCTACACCAACCAGGAAATATGTTAAGAGAAAGAACAAGAAAGTAGCTGAGACATCGAAGAAAAAGAGGAAATACATAAGTAAAGAAGATATAGAGGAGACTAATGCTGAAAATGATCCTGATCAATTCAAGTTAGTTCATAATAGGGAAAGTACTATAGAAGCAATAATTGAAGATATAATTGAGAATGGAAATCTTACAGATCCAGGCATAGGAAAATTTGACAAAATGTCAATTGAGGACAAGACAAAGATAGAACATGCTATCGTCCAGATGATGATTAAATTCAAGAGAGTGTTGATGGAATTTACATGTCAATTTCCAAAGGAACTTGATGACATAATAAGTGAGAGATTGGCTATTGCACTAGATACAAAGAAAAGGAAAAGAGAATGGTCACTAAGTCATGCAGCCTCACACTTTAGCTATGTTGTGGTAAGTGAATACATGACAAAGTATCAGGCTAGATTTCTAGTCAAGAATAGAGCTATGTAGATCATGGATGAGAATGTGGATGATATGGATGTCATATGTGATTCTCTATGGACATCAATTTTGAAAGCAGAAGAGAATGCTGAACAGGAAGCATTCCTGAAACTGTCTAAGAAGAGACACAGTTCAAAAGATAAAGGTATTTTCATTGATGATAACAAAGGTAAGAAAATAGAGGACATGGGTATATCAGTTACTGAGGAAATTGATATCACCGAACAAAAGGAAGAAATCAAAACTTCACAAGATGCACCGGATCAAGTAAAGATCCACTTGCAATAGAAAACTGATGAAGATGCACTCATTAAGGACATCACTAATGGTGATCCTGATGATGAGGATGATGAAGATGTGACAATTGCACCATACAAAGATGAAGCACTAGACACTGATAGTGTGTTCATATCACTACCGGGTGAACTACCTGTACTTGCAAAGGCAGTTGAAATAATTTCACAAGTACAACCTGATGTGTCTCATCTTGAGTCAAATAAAGATACAACTGAGATACAAGCACCCAAGCAACCTACAGATACAAATAAACCTCACAAACCAGAGGCACAATCTACAAAAACAAAGGAACCAGAAGAAACAAAGTCAACCAAGATGAACCCACCTGACACTACAACTGAGACTCCCACACCATCTACCAAGGAGCAGAAGAAGGATGATACAGTGTCAACTAGGAAAGATACTCCAAAAAGTGAAGAAAAGGCTATTGTCATAAGTAAGAAGAAGTCACCTCTTGCCCAGAAGAAGAAGAAGAAGAAAGCCAAAGGACCGGTCACCATTGATGAAGTTATAATTATACCACAATGTGACCCGAGAACCCTAAGCCCCGAGGAACTAAGTAGATATGGGGAATTATGTTCAAGGAAAGTGGCACAAGAGAAGTTAAGGCAAGAACAAAAATGTAAAGAAGTATTAAATGATGTGAGGGATATTCTACAACAGATAGTACCAGAAACAAATATTGATGAGAATACTCCCATCTTAGATCAACTTGACACACTCACCGACAAAATCAATGCCCCTGATATAGATGCAGACAAAAGAATAGAAGAAAGGGCAAAATCAAAGATTCAAAACAAATTGGTAGAAAGGATTAGCACAGAAGTGGCACTAAACAAGGTAAAATTATCTGAGGTCATTACCGAGGTAAAATCTATCACCCAGATAATCTATCAACTTCTAATCAAGCTTTGTACTTTAGACACCTTCACTGTAGAAGTCAGTGAAAAGATAAAAGGTTTAGAAGCAGAGATATAGTTGAGTACACAAGCAGCTATCACTGAGCCAACTACTTTCTTAAAGCATATTAACCAAGTTCAAGAACTTTGGCGGCTGATAACAGACTTAAGGAAACAAGAAGTGCACATCACCGATCAGGTTACCGAGTTACAAAAAGAACTCACTCCTTACTTGAAAATTTTTGAAGCACACATTGTCAAAGTTGATCAACTTGTGGCAACACCAGAGATTTCGGTGTTGGATAATATCATTGACACACATGCATAAGTCGGTCTTGAGCATATTGCTCTTACCAACTTGAAAGAGGAATGGGACAACCTCCTGGAGTCTATAAAGAAAACTCATCCACACATTTTTGATAAGATGTAAGTATACATTATATTTATTTTTTTGCATTTGGCATTATTATCAAAAAGGGGGAAACCATGTATATGCCAAATAAGTATACTTTGATATGTATATTACATACTACTGAGAGCATGCACCGAGGGGGAGTACTTTGTACTTAGAAATTTTTGTTATGGATATGTATATGGCGGAGACATAAGGAATATATAGAAACATTTTATCTATATACATTTGAAGTTTTGATACTAATGTCAAAGGGGGAGATTGTTAATCTCTATTGAGAATTTAAGGTTGTCATTAGTATCAAAGGATAGTAAACAGGTCGGTCGATTACTTATATTGAGTCGATCGGTAACAAGAAGTAAGACAGAGCAGTCGGTAAAGCCTTTACACCGAGCATCACACAGTCAACCGAGCACTAGCGACACCGACACCGATGGTTAGTAAACACCAAGCATCGTAGTATACACCGAGCATATTATACATTGTTTACCGATGATCACAAAAAATGGCAAAGTAATCTAAAATGGCATATTCTTCTATGCAAATGGTTACAACAGATCATAAAAAGGTTTACCAAGATCGAGGAGCATTTATTGTGAATAGATACTCATTAAATGTAATGTTTATCTTATTGTGATAGTTGATCTAGGCTATTTTGCACCGTAGATCTTAGGTTTATGATTATTCTTGTAACCTAATTTTTGCTAAGGTGGCAAAATAGAACACTATATATTTTGTTTCTTTGTACCATTTTTATGAGGTTGGGTGAACTAATATATATGAATCACGGAGCACTTGAAGAAATTTCCTATCTTCAAGACAATCAATTTATCGAGTAGAACAGAGCACAGAGGATATCATATTGAGCAGAATCAGAGAAGGCTATTGAGAAAAATAGAGTAGAAAACCATCACAGATAAGGTGATATTTTGATGAGCACTTATAGATCTATTTTAGACAATTGAGTTGTCAACTAGCAAATAATTACCTATTACTTTTTGACAATTGTGATAGAGTTTTTATGTAAATCTCTTAACAGAGTAGACTTAACAGTCTTATGTAAATCTCTTAACCGAGTACACACTTCATTAGTGTTGTTTAAATCCTATAACTAGGTAGATCTAGCTGATCTAATATGTTACTCCTAACAGGGTAAGATCACCAGAAGTGATCAAAACTTGTAGCCTTAATAGGCAAACCTTTTCTATCTACAGTAGTGAAGATTTGTGGGTGTCATCCCCACCGTAGTTTTTACCTTCTTACAAGGGTTTCTGCATTACCAAAATACTTGTGTTATGTGATTGTCATATTGATTTCATGTTGTTTACTTTCTTAAGTTAACTAGACGATTGATTTATACAATTATATTCAAGTTATTTTGATTGATTATCACAGTATTCAATTTTAGATCAGAAAGGTTTAACAAGTAAAGTTTTGAAGGCACTGATTCACCCCTCCCCTCTCAGTACCTATCTCTCCTAATTCCAACATTTTGAAGAGATGGGAAGAGTCTCCACTCGATATTATCCCATACTAGTAGGTTTGACTAGTATTCATTTCGCATAGTTTGATAGAGTTTCCTTTTTCTTTTCTTCTTCTTCCTCGAGATTTGACCCTTCTTTGTTGTGAGGAACCATTTGATCTCCTTGTTTAGGATTTCTAGAGATGTATGTTGAGTCTATAAGAATAGTAACCTCAATCCTATCATGAGGGAATTTAATGCATTGATGGTACGTAGAAGGAACTGCTTGCATTGCATGGATCCAAGGATGACCCAGAAGTATGTTATATGCCTAAGGAATATCCAAGAATTGACAAATGATGTCTCATTGAAAAAGCCCTACCCAAATGGGTAAGACTACCATGCCTTTAGAAGAATGTTCCTCTTCATCCTATGCTTTGATCATTATTTCACATCGAGGATCTATAGCATGCTTTGAGAAACCAAGAACTTTAACCAAATTGAAAGTGCAGATGTTCAAACTTGTGCCTCCATCTATCAAAATGTTCTTAACTCTATACTTATGGATAGCGACTTAAATATGGAGGGTTTGATTATGCAGATCAATGACATGTTTTTCATCTATTTCAAAGAAAGTGAGATAATGAGGAGAAGCAAGGTGACCGACCATGGACTGGAACTTATCAATGTCTAGGCCCTTAGGTACGTTATCCACAAGAAGGGCTTGATCAAGGATCTCCTTGTGAGAATGAGAGATTTCAAGTAACTCAAGAATTGAGATTTGAGCTAGAGAATGTTGAAGTTGGTTAACTAGATTGTAGTCTTGTGTAGATAACAAGGTATCTGGTTAAGATGTTGAGGTTGTTGTATGCTTAGGATTAGAGGAGGAGGAGGAACCTTTTCCTGATAGAGTGACTTTCTCTTGAGAGTGGGTTACCGCATTAGATGATTCAGCTTTAGTTTTGTGCTTAGCTTTCATAGTATTGATAGTATGATTGGAGGACTCAAGTATGTTGATCACATTGTCACTACTAGTGCAGGTGTAACCAACCTTATTATCCTTTTCCTTAGAAGACTCCCCTTTCTCAAAGTTGGGAAAAGGCTGCTTGAAAGCTTTATGATAATAATTTGCTTGTGGGGGATATACCACAATAGTCTCATTATCAATGAAGTCTTGGATGAGATTCTTAAGCTTCATGCATTTTTTAGTCTTGTGACATTTTTTGTGATGATAATCACAATAGTAGTTGTCATTCCACCATTTAGGCTTTATCTTGAGATCATAGGGTCTTGAATTATCAGGAAAAGTAATGATCTGATTAGTCAAAAGTGTCTTCAAATCATTTTTAAGTGATTCTCTAAGAGGAGTGAAGTTTCTCTTAGACTTGGAGGTCCAAGGTTTATCAGTTTTGGAGCCTATTGAATCGTTCTTGTTAGCTTTCACATCGGTAGATAGATTGAAAGCTAGTTCTTTAGGCTTAGCAGTGGTAGAAACTAAAGTTGTACTCATGATTCTATCATTAAAGACATCGTTAGTCTTGTTCCAAAATTTGTTCTTATCCTTGTTATGTTGGTTGTTAGAAGAGGATTTATGCTCTTTATATTGAAGATTGATACCACCCTTATGAACAAGGTCATCATCTATGTGAATAGATGATTCAACCAATTTATCAAATGAATCATGGGCTTGCATTTGCAATGCATAATTCATTTTAGGAACCAAAACATTGATGAATATATCAATCTTTTCAATCTCAAGAATCTGTCGAGGATAACGTGAGTAGATCTTTTGCTATCGTTGAAGGAAAACCACAAAGGATTCACCTTGGCATTGTTCGATATTGCAAAGATCAAGCATGGTGATAGCATGTTGGATATTATAGGAGTATTGATGGATAAATCTATGCACTATCAGGTCAAATGATTTGAGAGGAAGAGATAGTGTAGTGAACCACTCCATAGCTTGACCACTAAGAATCCTAAGAAAGAGTGTCATAAGATATGTGGGTTCATGTAAGAATTCCATGCTTAGTGTGCAAAACTCCCTATATGATCATGAGGATCTCTACTACCATCATACTTTTTATACTTAGGAAATTCAACTTTTTGAGGAAAAGGAGGCATGTATAGATCTTTGTCAAAAGGAAATGAGCATATAGCCTCAAGAGAAAAGGATATGCTTGGTTGTTCCTTTTCCTTTCACAAGTGTACCATTTGTTTCATCATTTCTTCCATATGTTTATTCATGATTTCTATTTTAGATGGTTCTTCCTTCTTTATCAAGTTGTCAACATCAAAGTTGTGAGGTAGTTTGACTCCTTGCGAGGCCAAATGCAAGAAGTATTGATCTTTGTTTTGACTCAAGGTCAACTTCATAAGTCTTTGCAAATATTCATCTTTTTGAAATTGCTAGATATCTTCCTCAACTATTTCATTTTCTAAATCACCACCTTGTGAACCACGTGATCTAGGTCTAGTATGCTGAGAGCCATTTTGTGATCCATGTCTAGAGTTGTGATGCTCTTGGTTTTATTTTCCAAAATGCTTGTCACCCAATTTTTTTAGGAATTCCTCAATCCTTTTATTTTTTTCTTCCATGATTGGAGTGTAAGAAACACTATGTGCCAACCTAGGAGAGGATAAGGTATATTCACTAGAGATATTAGCAAAGGGTTTGAAACCCCAAGGTATAGGATCTTCTTTAGATGATTTGTCAAATGCAACTTCTTGTTTCTTCCCTTTGAGGATCTGAGATCTAGTTGTGACCGACATAAAATAAGATTTTCAAAAGACAAATAGGATGAATTAGGATGACTTTATTTTCAAGCTAGGTAACTAAAAGTGCTCACTTTTCTGAAGTGTAAAAGTGTAAAAGAGATAGAAAAGATAACTTTCCACAAGATGTCCAAGTTGCGGGTAGATCCTTGTGTACGACACTTGTGAACAAGCAAGGATAGGATAGAGCATCCAAGAGAGGTGATCAATAAGATGATGGACAAGTGAACATTCTACTAGACAAGAGTGTATTCAGGAGACCAAATTAATCTTTTCTAGCTAGAGGAAATTCCTAACATGTTGTAATGTACCAAATAACAAGATGAGATAAGGATAAAAATGAAGAGGAAACATTGAAAACATTTGAGCTTACTCCAAAAGTTTAATTCCAAAGGATTGCAAGAGTTGATTGATACATTTGGAGTATTTCCTATACAAAGTTTGATTTGAAGTAAATTAATGTGAGAAAGTGATAGTCTTCAAACAATCCAACAAGGGATAAAGTAACCTTGTGGATACAAGCATAAGTGAGGTCTTGCAAGGTACAACAATGTGTCAATTTTATCAAGTGTATGTTCCAAAAATGTTTTCACAAGTCCTAGCACATTAAAGAACATCAAGAAAAACTACCAAAGGTAAAGAGGGAAGTGTTTCAACCTTCTCCCACAACTTGATATTCTTACCCCCACAATTAAGTGGTTAAATGACCTTTCCTAGGACTATGAAAGTTATGGATTAATTGGAAGAGAACAATGTTCGAATCACACGTCTTTCCACATTTCCATATACAATCTTTACATCCAGTGGAGCACATATGGTGAGTGTATTGGGGTGATCTGGGTAATTCCACTTGGATCAACCCTTGCACAAAGGAAGTCACATGGCCAAAAGGATAGCCTATAATTCCTAAGGTATTTAGTAAGGATCTTTGTCCATGACTACCCTTTGTAGTTTCACAAGAAAAATTAAGGCGTATAGCCCTACAAGCACCCAAAGTGTATAGTCTTGCAAGAAATATTAAGACCTCTTGGCCCTATACAAAGTCAATGTACTCCTCTTTTAGTCTTGTAAACAAGATTGATACCAAGAAGGCCCTACAAGCGCCCAATCAAGTGTAGTCTTTCTTAGCAAGATTGAGCAAACTAGGCCCTACAAATTAGGAAGCATTAGAAGTATAAAATAGCCAAGTCTTCCCTCTATTTAGATTGAAGGAATCTTTTGATTAGAGTGGGATGGAGTTAGTCAGGTTTGCTTGTTCTCCACTTGGGTCATTCCCAAAAGATTTCTCTCTTGGCAGACCCTCTAAAGGTAAATGTAAGAAAGAAAATGGATAGCTAGTGGAGGTCTAGATTTATGATTTTCCATGAGGGAAAAATCATACTCTCCTACTCCATAGTGTCTCCCAAACACATCAAGAACATGTTCATTTACCCAAGACTCTTTGCAAGTGATCAACTAAATAGGTCAAAATCTCTTATTTTCCAAAAGGAAAAGAGCATACTTTCCTACTACTCAACTAATCACAAGACAAGAAGCCTTATAATTAAGCTAGGTGCCTAGAAAAATAGATGTAAGAAAAAATAGTGTTGATTTGTATCTCCAAGGAAACCTACAAAACAAATAGAATTAGTAGTTTCAAGATTGAGGCTTTGACAAGCATCCTACATCACAAAGCATTAGTAGTCATGGAAATGTTGATCTCTTTGACAAGAAAATCCTACAACACCACAAGTTAGGGCACAAAAGATATGCAAAATGAAAGTAATAACCCTACAAGATCACTTGTTAGTTTCTATTAGGAAACCAGAAATCTGAAAATGCAAGAAAGAATAAGAAAACTTAGCTAAAAACTCAAACTGTGACAGAAATTGAATGTGGACAATACTTAATCAATATGTCATAAATTCGTATGATATACCATAAAGAGGTCGGGTGATATTTTAGTGTTGAACGATATACCTCAGAGAAGCATAACGATATTTCTTTGGGAAGGAGACAATATTTCTCAAAGAACCAGAATGATATTCTAGAAGCTAGGAAATTTTTCCTACTAGTATACTGGAATGTCACCTAGGTATGCTCTAAAATGTCGTATGATTCTCTGTCCTACAAAAAACAAAATGACAAACCTGTGACAGCGAAGAATTGAAAATGCAAGATATGGTGCCAAAAATGAATGTCAAGCCCCATGGTCTATGCCAAAGATGTGTGATCAAAAGTGTGACATGCTTCTATGAACCATTACATTTGAAAAAATCCATAGAAGAGGAAATCTGAAGAAGCAGCTCATAGATTCCTAGTGTAAGCAAGCTTAATCCTTCTCATGATGCTCATCAAATAGGCATAGAATATTAGTGACTTAAATTATCCAAAATGGAAGATTCAAAGTTGAGAATGGAGCTAAGATGCAAGATTTAAGCTATAATGAGAGATTAAGATAGAATGAATGCTAGGAACTAGTATTCTATAATGAAGATGCAAGAGCAATGCTATTGAAGCAATGCAAGAAAGGAAACTAGATTAACAATGCAAGATTAAGCCAGAAATGAAGTTAAGCTAAGAAATGAGAGAAAATAAGAGATAAGAATTCAAATTAACTAAAGTAATCTAAGAATGAAAGAAAGCTAGAAATTAAGATGCAAGACAACAAGATGCAACTTAGAATGCCAAAGAGTGGACCCTTAAGAAAAGGAAGATATTCATTTTAAAGGAATGCCTCAAGAATGAAGGGTGGAGATTAAGAGGCAAAAGAATGAGTGATTGAGATGAAGAGGCAAGGAGATGCAAGCTTAGGTAGAGATGAGTGGTAAGGATTAAGAGGCAAAAGGGAAATTTTAGGTAAGATAAGACAAAATAGAAATTTTGAAAACATAAATCCCTTTTAATTTCTAATTAATCAAGATTAAGTATGTGCACAAATGTGAAAGTGTTCTTTTAATAAAAAGTGTAGAAACTTTATATTAAAAGTAAGGTTATAGAAATTAAATAAATATGCAAGCTCAAGAAATTAGATCATAGTATAAGCTTGATATAAGATTTTTTATTTAATTATGCAAAGGGGATTTTAAGGGTTACTCGATACAGTTATGTATAGTAAATATGCCTTTGAGATTTAGGATTTTATTTGAGGTGATTTGATCCAAAGGGGTTGCTCAAGTTCTACTAGACCAATTTTAGGTGATTACACCTTCAAAGGTTCAAGCACAGTTTGATCGAAGGATGGAAAAAGTTGAGATGAAGAAGCAGTTTAAGAAGCAAGAATGCAGGCCTTAGCCTTAGCTTGACAGTTCTTGCAATGCTGATGTGCATGTTGGTTACGAATGGCTTTACAAGATAAACTTGAAGGATAAGATTAAAAAATCATCAGTTCTGAGGAGGGAATGGCTACGTGTTAAGGAATGATAGGCAGAGGAATAGGTTGGGTAGGTAAGACAGCTGGAGGAGTATCAACCTTAGGAAGGCTAAGCCCAAGAATATTTTCTACCTTGTATTATTGATAGGATCAATAAAGATGATCATGATGGTTACATGGTTTTTGAGGGAGAGATAGCCAAAATAAATCTATCTCAGCATAATCTCAAGGATGTGAGGGTTTATAAAGAGAATGATTAATGGTGACAACTTCTCCTTTATGAGGAAATTTTATGCACTTATGGATAGGAGATGCTATAGCTTGCATGGAAGAGAGCCACTAAATACCAAGCTTAACTTGAAAAAGATTGGAAGTAGAAATGACAACAAAATTAGTATGAACAACCTTACCGAAAAGGGTCATAGGAATATTGATAGAACCTTGAGGATGACAAAGAAAACCATTACATGTTTGAATCCAAACACTAGATGTATCATAGGTATCCTTATGAAATCCTTTATTAAAAATATATTATTCAGTGATAACATTCACGAAGGAAGAGGGATCAATCAAAACACCACGAGAAGGGTAATGAGAAATCCTAGCAGTAATGAAAAGAGGAACATTAGGTGATTTAAACATCTCAGAATGATTAAAGGTGATAGGAGCTGAAGATTTAGGTTTGTGAAAAGCTTAAATTAAAGGTTGAGGTTGAGACTCAACATGATTAATCACATGATTCACTTCTTCTAACTTGTAATCATAACTAGTGTTAGTAACAGGAGAAGAATGTTGATTAATGATATTTGTTGAATGTGAAGGTAAGGGGTTGGTGTAAATTTGAAAATTATTATTAGGACGTGCTACAAATTTTTTCATACTATTAACCTCATCATCAATAGATATAGCATTTGAATCAATAAGATATTGATTAACATTCTTCAAATCATAACACTTTTGAGTATCATGACCAGGTTGACAATGGTATTGACAACAAACATTTTTATCAAATGACTTAGGCATTGGTTTTCTAGTGTCAATAGGATGGATAGGAGGAAGTCTAAGAATGTTAGCATTAATCAACTTCTTCATCACTATAGGTAAAGGTTTAGATAAAGGAGTGTACTTATGATTAGGATGATACACAGAAGAAAAAGTAGTCATACCTTTGGATGTAGTAGCCACTTGATCATCAACTGTGTTGGTTGACTTGTGAATCTTGATGTAGTTGTTAGGCTTAGAGAATTTTCTTTGATGAACGACAATGTCACTCTTATCAACATTAATAGGAGCCAATAGAGTAGAGCTCTCAAGATGGCTCACGTGTAACTGATAATGGTGAAGTGCTTTGAAAAAGTGTGAAAAGGAAGTATACTCAATAAGGAGAATCTTATCTATAATGCATTTTTGAAAATTACATAAAAATAAGTTGCATATCATCATCAAGCACAAGATAAGAAATTTGAGCATACAAGTGTTTGAATCTACCAATAAAGTCACTAAATTTTTCTTTATCATTTTGCTTACAATGCATTAAATCAGTTAAATAAATATGAGGACCAATATTATTTTGAAATTGTTGAATGAAAGTATTAGCGAGCATTTGAAAGAAATCAATAGAATAAGGAGGTAAAGAGCAATACTATTGCAAAACTTTATCTCTAAAAGTACGAGTGAACAAATTAGCCATGAGCCTATAGTCATGAGAAAAATCACAACATATAGTTTGGAAAGTCCTAACATGAATCACAACATCACCCTTACCATTATTAGTCTCAAGATGAGGTATCCCAATATGTTGTGGGATAATAGCACAAAGGATATCTAAGGAACGGGGATTAGAAATGTCACATGTAGGGATATTGTACTTAGATTGAGTGAATTGAGCCATTTGTTATTGCAAAGTGGTGACGGTTTGAACCAAGATACTAATGGTAGGATTAGAAGACGCAATAGTAGGCATAGACACATTGGATATATTAGAAAAGTTATAGGAGGCAGGAGGAAAATGTAAGGACATTGGTTGAGGATTAAAAGGAACATGAAGAGGATTAGAATTTGTCAAAGTAACAACATCATATAAAGGTAATGAAGAAGGTATGGAAGTAGGAGGAACACTTGAAGGAATTGAAGGGTTAGGAAGACCAACACTTACATGATTTGAGACTTGCGTAGAAGTTGTCATGAGAGGTAGTGCATAGGTAGGAATGATAGGAAAAGTAGTGGAAATATGAATAGATGGTTCAACAATTATGGAAGGAGGAATGTATCCTAACTCTTGAGCACATTCCTTCAAAGGCTTAGTATGAATGTTAATAAGGTGTGATATACCACAAAAAATGGAGATTTCATTATCATCCTAAGTGATAACCTTCTTAATAGCCTCAATAGAGGAAACATTATCGGGATTTAGATCATCTTGCATAAGACAATTTTATAATTTATCAAACTCATGAGAGAGCTTATCAAATTGGGAAGGAGGAACTCTTAATACTTTATCTTCATCATGGGAAGAGTGAGAAGAGTTATGCT
Source organism: Chamaecyparis obtusa (assembly GCA_027943335.1). NCBI lineage: Eukaryota > Viridiplantae > Streptophyta > Pinopsida > Cupressales > Cupressaceae > Chamaecyparis > Chamaecyparis obtusa. The sequence continues at coordinate 2,917,033 of BSBK01001534.1, forward strand.
CCATGATAGGATTAGGATCTTGAGGGAACATATTAGTATCATCATGGGTCCTAGGAAGAAAAGAGGAATCATGATCAAAAGAGCCCATGAGTCTATAGCTTCTCGTAATAGGAATGCTAGAGGTTGGACTGAGTGTAATAAAGCCCATAAAAGAGGAGATCAAAAAAGGAAACTCTATTGAGATCTATCCATACAATTATCAATGTAATAAAGAGAATAAAAAGAAAGATCTAACCACACAAATATAGCTAAATCTAACTCCAAAATCAATAAGGAAAGGAGGAATGCATTGGGTTCACCAAAATAAGGTAAACAACCAATGCAAAGTAACAACCTAACTCCAAAAGGAAAGGGGCACAAGTTGGGTTCTATTGATCCCTAAATTTTTTTTGTCTATTAGTGTCTTACACTTAGTCATTTTCTAGGCAATATTGGTCGGCCATCACTATGACCGAGTCATCATGTATAGGTCAAGTCATGTATATTGTACATTAACAGAGTTGTAGTTACTGCCGAGCAAGTCAAAGGTCATTGAGTACTTCAGTAATAGCCGAGCAAAGCTTATGCTGAGTTATATAGAGATGTCAATACCGAGCACCAGGGTATGAAGAACAGTGAGTGTCGAGTGCCAGAGATATCAAATATTGAGTAAGTCATATTTGACATATGTGTTTATATTGGCACAAATACTTAGGTAAACCATTTTGGCCAACATCTATATTATATTTATTATTTGTTGAGGAAATCACGAAGGTGATTATGCTTTATAATTGTAATAATTGATCCCTATGTAATTCATCAAACCAATCAAAATAAGGGAATGGTTAAGTGACATAAGAAGATAATCTAGATTGTTGATCTTGATTTATGGAGTTGATCTATTATCTTTTTGAGATGAGATTTGAACCCTAAAATGTTTTTAAAAGGAGAGTATGATTATGAAGGGGATTTCATACATGTAGAATAGAGAAGTGTATTGATTATCAAAGATAGAGTTCAGTGACTGAGTAGAGCAGTGAAGGACAAAACAAAGACATATTTGATATAGAAGATCAAATCTATACTCAAAGGAGAAGATTTGTTATCAGCAACACAGTGCAAATCAAAGAATCAGGTCTTGAGACATTCTAACAGGTGAATCAAGGTAAATCTCTTAACAGAGTGGTTTTAACAAACCTAAGTAAATCTCTTAACTGAGTGCATACTTTTTTGTAAGTTTAAATCATTTTGCAAGGTAGATTGTATAAGTCTAAAAGCTCATAACATGGCAGACCCCTCACAGGGTAGATCATTATTTTATGGTCAAACTTTATAGTCCTAACAGGAAAACTTTAATACTACAGTAGTGAAGATTTGTGGGTGTCATCCCCACCCCATTTTTACCTTACAAGGGTTTCTGGGTAACCAAAATCATTTTGTTATGTTTTATTTTCATGGATGAGGATTAGGATATTAGATCTGTTATAGTATTAAATCTTATGTTTATGTTATGCAAGTTAGTTTGTCAAAATGAAACAATTGGTTGATATCTGATTCACCCCCCTCCCCCCCCCCCCCCCTCTCTCACTTTCCCATAATAGATTTCCAACAATTGGTATCAGAGCTAAGTCTCTTAAAGAAGTCTAACCACTTGTGAGACAGAGATCTTGAGATGGAGGTTTATAAGTTGGGAAAGATTATAGATAATTGGAAGATTGACATTCATCTTGCACTACATCAACTTCAAGCAACCAGAGGTGAAATGAAGAAATTCTTAAGCAAAAGAAGAGAATTGGCTATACAACAGAATGAAACTCAATATCAAGAAGAGGATACTACAGGAATATTTGACAGTGGCAACTCTTCTGAAAGTTACAAAGCTATAAAAGAAATGCTGGAGAAAATTAACATACTGAATGAGGACATCATAAATCTGAAGAGAGAATAAGAAATACAATCAGTAAGATTTTGTGAAGTTGTTGAGTAGAAAAAGTAAGCAGAAGAAGACAAGACAATGGATGAAGAAGATAAAAGGAAATTATCTATGACACTAGATGAAAGGACATGTGACATGCAAAGGTTGAAAAACAATCAACTGGACATGGTAAATCAATTGCTACTTGCTACTCAATAACTGAGTAGGAAAGATGTGGAGATCACAAATCTAAGATCAAAAAACAACCAACTGAAGAATGAACTAAGATCTGAAAAAGAACTCAATGAAAGGATGAACAAGCCCAATGAATTTGTGAAATACTTTAAAGAACTGTTAAGGTCACCTAGAAGATCTAGTGATACTTCTGGACTTGGACATGATGAGCACCTATCATCCACTGAGGAAGGAGAATCATCAAAGAGTGGAAAATAGAGGAATGCAAAGGCAAAGAACAACAAGCCTACATGCCATCATTTTGGAAAGCTAGGACACACAACTAATATCTACAGAAACAAATTTGGTAAGTCTGATCCTAAACCAAAATTCAATGGATGTTGTTTAAACTATAAAAAACATGGACGTCAGGCACATGAATGTAGGACAAAGGTCAGTAATCCACCTACATCACCTAGATTTCAAGGACATTGCTTTAACTTTCATAAATATGAACATAAAGCATATGAATGTAGATCCAAAGCTAAGTGGACATCCAATCAATAGACTAAGGCACCTAAGAAAGGTAATACATACAATTGGGACTACAGTACATAGTATAGTTGTCATTACTGTGGAAAGTATGGACATATTGGAGCAAACTATTTAACCACACATTTCATAGGAAAATCCAAGAGTTGGATGAGTGGAAGTATGGTACATTACAAATGCAATAAAATTGGTCACCTAAAGAAAGACTACAGAGCACATATACAAAGAAATGAACAAGTCAAGAATGAAAAAGAAACTATTGAGCAAATGAGAAATCAGATGAGCAAGACATAGAAGAAGAAAGAGGAAGCAAGTAGTAGTGGAGCCAGTGAACCTAAGGTCACCCAATCTGATGGATCAAGTGATCACACTACTTCGAACTAAGTAAAGGAGGTATGTGTGGAACTGAATCATATAATGTTTATTTTATATCAGTTCTTAACATTTGATAAGATAAGGTCCATTCTGCATGGATTAAGATGCATTAGGATACATTTGAGTAAAAAGCTACATTGTATATTTGATGTTGAGCATCATTATTTTAGCCTATAGAGACCAAGTCACTAGTGTTTGTCAAGCTCCTATGGTAGCTGAGATGTGATATACACCAAACCGTAACCGAATGGTAGTATTGGCTGAGCTTATGTTTACCAAATAGATATGAGATTGTGGAAACAACTATATCTTACCTAGAAAGTGTATGGATCATTAATTCAATCCCTAATCCGACTGTTTGAAGTCTATAAAGTGAGAAGTTACCATTTATTTTCACTTTAGCAATGATTTGAGAACTTTTCAAAGCAATTCTAAAGCGATTAACTAGAGTGATTTGTGCTAAGTGTGTGTAATGTTCCCTTTTTGGGGTACATTATATTGAGCCATGTCGTTAGCCTATTTAGCTTGATCTGAAGGGCTAACTGTGGCGTGGCAGTGTTCTAGGGGATAATTGGCTTAGGTGGTTTCAGTTCCAGGCCAATCGATGTGATTTTTGTAGGTTTCCAGGGCACTTACTATTTATAGTAAGTCAACAGGGGTTCAGAATTCTCATTTTTTCAGTAGTGGACTTGGAGCGTCTCATCGAGAGCTTTCTAGTGAGCTATCACACGATGGCATCTAAGCTTGTTTGGGCTCCTATTTTAATGCTGGAAGGATTCCTCACTTGTTTATTATTTTACTTTATAACTCAACAATCATTTTATTTAAAAGTGACTTAAAGTGAGTTTATAAAGAGATGAAATGGGCATACGAAGAGTCACAGTGGGGAAACTAAAGAGTCACAGATGTAGCCATAAGAAGAGGTTTTGGAGTCTCATTTTAGCATGCTTCAGTTTATGGATATTACTTCTCTTTGAGAATTCAAGAAGCTTCAACTATCGAATCAGAAATCTAAGGATGAAAACCTTCAGCATTTCTTGGTGGATTGGATGAAAACCTGATTCATCTCGGTGTGGATTCATTCAGAGTTTTCCATTGTTATACCAGGTTCTTTATCATCCAATCTTACTATTCTTTGTTGTATTTTGGATTGGATTAATATTGTAATGTTTGGTTGTTTGTATTGCTGATGTATAATACAAAACCATATTTTTGAGAAATTTAATGAAGTCTTATCTGTTGGTTATTCGAATATATCTATTGGATATTTGCATGTTTTATTGGTTTTCAAATCTGCAAGTGATTTGGTTGAGAAAATTAATAAATGGCCAGTTAGGGTCATTTTAGTGGTATGAGAGCTGGTTTTCTTGCCAACCTGTGGAGTTTATATAGAAACAAATTTCCAAAAAGGTTTATCATAGTTTGGTTATCAGAGAAATTTCAAATTTCAAATTGTGAGGAAATTAAGGCATTTGTAGTCCTGAAGAAGTTTATCTAATTTGAAAAGATTGTATTATTCTGAATAAATATTTAAGTCCTATGGAGGCTACAAGATTGTTGTTGTGAATGATAACTTGATTTATGCAAATCAAAATATCAGTGATTACTAATGTTTGGCACAGAAGACTTAATTTTTCGTAATACGATAGTCAGTGGCGAGTATATTGGCTTGCGGGCTTTATCCATCGAGTTTGGTATAGCATCATAATATTGGAGTGAAAGCATTACCATATTTTTTAAAACAAAAACTCATCTCCCCTATAGCTTTCCAATTGGTTCGGAATCACATTTTGGTGGGATTGAGTAGACGACAAGAATAATAATAAAAAAATATACCTTTATAAGAGTCACTCACATTACTTTGGAATACACTGTATTAATAAAAAGGCCATATAATTTTTATTATGATTGCCGAGCACTGAAGGTATGCGTGGGCCCGATTCATTTTATAAAGTTGTGGAGCAAAACTATTAAAATATATGCTTGTAGAAGATTTAATTGCAAGGTTTGGCTGGGCATCCAAAGCATTAGCGTGGCATCATAATATATTTCTAGCGTGGATTATTAACATTGTGGATTCTGCCAGCGATTGGGGGCGTAATCTTCCTGGGTATGACTTCACCGTTTGTTTATAAGAAACTCTCAGTGTTGTGATGAAGACGGAATCTTATTATGTGATGTGAGTGAGTGGTGAAGATAGTTCGACCAAGAAAGAAGAAATTATCAACTTGGCCAGCACTTTTGGAGCTTTTTGAGGGACAAGAATTTCCCGAAAATGACAGCTTCTTTGCTTGGACATTTGAAAGGTGAAATACCATCAACACATATTTTCACCAGCAGCTATGTGCTATGTGTCAAAGATTCCCTCCATGATGTATCTATGACTGAGACTCGACACCCACGCCTATGCCAAAGACCATGTTCTATTTGTTCTCCAGCAGCATTGTAAGGGACTGGCAGCGTGACTAGCCTGTCTTCATAGTGGTCAGGTCATTACACTTGATTGTATATAGAAGTGCGGAATAGATAGATTTCTATTTAAAATGTATAACTTGTTGGGATAAACCGCATGATGAAATGTATCTAGTAATTGCTTAAGATATTGAATTTCCAAGTGTTACTCCATGCATTGAGGAACTGAACGTCAGTCAGACTCATTTCTATGACATAAAAACTAAGCAAGTTCCCACCTCAGCACATAGATTTTTTTCTTGGTGGTAGTCACATCTCGGAATAGGCAGCAAGGATAATACAGTGAAAGAAATATAAATACATATCTTCTTTACACAAACTAGACCAATTTCAATCTCCAAAAAATCAAACGCACTTGCAAACAAAAATTTCAATATCGGGCAGTTGGGATCATTAGAACAAAGAGAACAACAGTTGTATGCATTCTATGAAGAAATCTTGACAGGGAACAGGCATATCTTTTTGGTGTAAACTTGAAGGTGTGTATCCTGCTATAAGCACTGGTAAAATTCAGAGAACCATTCAGAGTGGGAAATTTTTATGACAAACAGTGGCAGTCTTAAACCTTAGAAGTTAAATTTGTGTAGTTGCTTCCAGCACATACCCAGTTAGAGTCATTACTATAGTTGCTACAACAATTCCATGTCAAGCCCTTGGAGGCGATATTCAGTAACAACAACATTTAGCGTTTCAGTGTCATGGTGGTATCTTCTCTTGTGGACCCCAATTTTATATGAGCTAAGTTATTGTTTGAATTGGAATATATGTTGGTGTTAGACAAAATTCCTATTTTTGAATATCCCATATACGTTTAAACAGTGGTAATGAAACATCAGCATACTCCTTGCATAACAGTATTCAAAATTTGGACATACGTTGTTTCATTCATGCTTGAATTTGGACAGGGCAAGACTCAAACAACAAACAATAGTATTTAGAATTTCAGTAGCAGGGACAAGGAATTAATCGATTATCTTCAGCTAGAACATTTAGTTGTGATTGCATAAGACAGAAAGTTCACCGTTACAAAATTCAATTCAGTCCCTTGTGTGAAATTTGGAGAAATTCAATTCATGGAGTCATTAGAAAGCCCAATGTTCTCACATGAATTCAATGACACATTTTACAGTGTGCAGCTCAGAGATATCCAAAAGGAAATGAATTATGTTGCCTAGGATGGCAACTAGAGGAGTAGAAAATTGCAAGTAGCATGTTGGCCAAGCTCAATAAAATAAATTCATATTTATCCAGGATTGATCAGGATGATTGTAGGCTTTTTAATTGGGTCATGCATCCCACAATGGTTGCCTTAGTGCAACGCAAATTTATGAGTCATCCACTTTGAGATGTTAGGCTTGCAGTCACCTTATGTCTCAATGAGATCACTCAAATTACAGCACCTATTGTTCCTTACACCGAGCACATTTGGAGATAGGTGTTATAGCTGATTGTAGATAGCTTAGATGGACTAAGATATGACATAGACTCTACTTTTGATAAGCATGTAAAATATTGGAGTTAGTAGCCAGCACTAGAGTCTTCAGTCACATGTTGAATCCAAGTTATGGTAAAATGATTCAAAAACTATTTCAGTGTCTCCTAAATAACTACAAGGAGCGTCATCCAGATGAGGTGAAGAAATGCATAATGACTATCTTATCCTTGATCTTAGATGAGGACTATGACATATGCAGATAATTGTGATCTAAATTGTTGGCATTATAGAGAGAAGGAATAAGGAAAGCATCCATGACATATGAACTCTCAGCTAAATTAATTAAGCTTCAGGCTGAAAGATTCATGGGTTTGTTATCTGAAAATGAATGGGCATCATTAGGCTTACAGGTTACAAGATCTTCGGTGATAGACCACGACTCAGTGATTGTAGGGAAGATTTATTTCTTATGCCAAGGGAGTTGGTCATAGGGGCATGTTTTCACGATTGATCAAAGGAAAGATAAATTATAGCCTAGTGATAGAGACATTATAGTTGTGACTACCCCACTTTTGGGATGTAGTGGTGAGTATTTAGAACTCTACTTCGGTGACTTGATGGAGGAGTTTGATAACTCCATGGTTATAGGTCGTGGTAACCCATTGCAGACCTATAGCGATTCCAGTAATGAGGAATCATGTGACTTCTTTAGCATCACTTTACTTTTGCATCACACGAATATGGATGATCCATTTGGTAGTGCATCTTGGGGTAACACTAATGAGAAGGGTGTCTTAAAGAGTTAGCTAAAGGTTAGTGATGACGCCATTATTGCAGTGCTAGTTCACCATGATAGTTCTCACCAGATCATTGATGATCTGTATAGGATAGCTCAAAGAGATCAAGGGCAAGGCAGCAGAGGGATTGGATCCTATACTGCAGGCTTACAGGGAGTCAGGACATCTTTTGAGGATTGGAAGTCGAAGTATTTGAGACTACTTATAGACCATGACCACCTACTACAATTTTTCAAGAATTATGTTGATCAGTTGGAGAGTAAGGAGGTTAAGATTGGTAAGATCAATAGGGAGCTTAGTGCTACTCAGGGCACTTTGGAGCACACTCGTATCACTCTACAGGAGGTGAGGAATTAGATTGTGGTTTCTAGCTAGTACAAGGAGTGGGATGATAGGGATAGGTCTGAATTCTATCAGGAGGTGATTCAAGAGCTTGACAGCATACAACAGACCTATGACTTGGACAATTGTCCAAGAAGATCTTTGGTCATCAGGAGTTTTGTGATGAGTTAGACCACTTTCAGAAGATGGATAACTCCTTGTTTGAGATGGGTACGAAGTGGACATTTGATAATCCCCTCTTTGAGTTAGATGAGAAGCTACTTCCTATCCCCAAGATGAGGATGATGTTAGTTGCAGGGTTTGGGACCCAGGTGCAGTCGTCAGAGATGAGCCTCAGTCATCAGGTTGGAGTAGTGGGATGAGCTTAGTTAACGAGCAGTGTGGTTTGTGTACCCATAGTTCAGGAATGGTAGCTATGTCTGGTGGCATGATGAGAGCTATGTCTTTTCATACACTACCACCCGATGAGGATGTTGATCAAGTAGGACTTCTTCAGTACAAGGTTATCGAGTTTGGCATGTTGGCTATGCTAGCTGGTGTGAATTTTTCATACAATGGTATACTTTATGTGATGCCAGGTATTGAGGCAGTCATGGAGTCCTTATGTTGATTTGGGGTTTCCAACAGAGCTATTCAGTGCATCACGGGTGGGAGCCTTGTCAGGTAGTTTTGACAGTTTGCCTCTTCAGCGCAGTTTCTGGCTCAATAAAATTAGAGGGGTATGCTCGAGATCAATTTTCATTTTTGGAGCTGATTAGTATGATATTTGGTTTTCCCCAGCATGTGGCCTTAGAGGCATAGGAGATCCTAGTTGGAGTGAGGTCCTTAGTTGGGTTGAGATCCTTCTTACAGATGTTAGCAGCATAGGGCAGATTGGTTCAACAAATCCTGTGGTGATTTGGGATTCTGACATTATATGGGTTGTTGTTTGGTTAATATATGAGTGGCTTCATAGATTGGAGCATGATGATTGGGTTAGTTTCACACATTTGGTTGGTGGAGCCGCCTCCTAGAGGATGGTTTGGGATCCCAGTATTTGATCTCAGCAAGTAGATACCGATTGCTTTAGGGAAAGCAATCTCCAGGAAGGGATGATTGTAATATCCCCTTTTTGGGGTACATTATATTGAGCCATATCATTAGCCTATTTACCTTGATCCGAAGGGCTAACCATGGCATGGAAGTGTTCTAGGGGATAATTGGCCTAGGTGGTTTCAGTTCCAGGCCAATCGATGCAGTTTTCACAAGTTTCCAGGGAACTTACTATTTATAGTAAGTCAACAGGGGTTCAAAATTCTTGGCTTTTCAGTAGTGGACTTGGAGCGTCTCATCAAGAGATTTCTGGTGAGCTATCACACAATAGCATCCAAGCTCATTTTTGCTCCCGTTTTAATGCTGGAAGGATTCCTCACTTGTTTATTATTTTACTTTATAAATCAACGGTCATTTTATTTAAAAGTGACTTAAAGTGAGTTTATAAAGAGATGAAATGGGCATACGAAGAGTCATAGTGGGGAAACTGAAGAGTCACAACTGTAGCCATAAGAGGAGGTTTTGGAGTCTCATTTCAGCATGCTTCAGGTTAATGGATATTACTTCTCTTTGAGAATTTGAGAAGCTTCAGCTATCGAATCAAAAATCTGAGGATGGAAACCTTCAGCATTTCTTGGTGGATTGGATGGAAACCCAATTCATCCTAGTGCGGATTCATTCAGAGTTTTCCATTGTTATACCAGGTTCTTTATCATCTAGTGTTATTGTTCTTTGTTGTATTTCGGATTGGATTGGATATTGTAATGTTTGGTTGTTTGTATTGCTAATGTATAATACAAAATCATATTTCTGAGAAATTTAATAAAGTCTTATCTGTTGGTTATTCGAATATATCTGTTTGATATTTTCATGTTTTATTGGTTTTTGAATCTGCATGTGATTTGGTTGATAAAATTAGTAAATGGTCGGTTAGGGTCATTTCAGTGTGATTTGCAGAGATCTTTGCAATGTTTCATCGGCAAACATCTGAGAACTAGCGAGAAAGGTATTTTACTAAGTTCTTTATTTCAGTAATTAAACCCTTGAATTTGAAGAAATGGCATCTATATCATCAGTTGCAGTTAAGAAGCAAGGAAAGGAAGTTTTCAATATTCAACTTGTAAGGGATGACACAAGTAAGCTGCAGAAATTCCAAGTCATCCTTGAAAGTGCGATCATGGGGGATCTCACTGGTGCCCTATCATCTATCCCTCCAAAGGTTTTGATGATCAATGACATTCACACATGCTACATATGTAAGATCGGAGAGATTGGAGACTATGAGCTCAGAGAAGCATATGATAAATTTTGTAGCAATGGGGTGTTGAAGCCTGGACACCAGAAGGTTTTTGAGCAAGGGTTGGTGAATGATCAAGATTGTACTAAGCCGAGTACATGACATGAAAATTTGGCAAGAAGATGGACCAATCAAGATTACCAAACAAATGATACACTGGGTAACTGGATAACCTAGCCTCATAGGAAAGAAGACTATGAGATGTCAAAGCAAGGAGGTAATTCAAGCCAACACACAGGTGGTGTGGAACAAATGGGGAATGACAATTTCCCATAAATTGATTTTGTAGTGAGGGTGATAGCTCATAAGTTTTATCAGTCCAGTCGGTTGGACAGTGTCCCATGCATTACAATTGACCAAGCTTGGAAGATGGTGAAAAAGGATCATACATATGACCTTGTTGAGCTGCAACTGACACAACTTGCTAAGAACCTCACATCTATTAGAAAAGCAAATAATTCTATGTGTAATTTTGGTTTTCTACTTGTCTGTCTATTTTTCTACATACAAAATAGTTTTCCTACTATTGGGGATGTAGCATGGGATAACAATACACCTATCACATTACAGATTAGTGAGTTTATTGATTAGATGGGTGAGAACTTTGAGAGTGTAATGGAAAGATACTTTATAGATTTTAAGAAGAAAATGAGGAAAAGAAGTAGGATCCCAGTATCACTAGTGGAAAAGTACTACACAGATAGTTGTTTCCTAGTTGATACCAATTTTACTTATGCATAAGTAGTTACATCGAGGGTATCATGGCTAAGGCCATTACCTTATGAAGTTAATATAGATGAGACAACAATAGCAATCACGACCCTATTAGCTAAAAAAGTTGACAAGAAGGCTACATATTTTGGAACATATGAGGAAGCTAAAACCAAAATAACCATGGGATTAAAATCTGCTACCATGGAGAGGAAAAGAAAGAAGATAGTGAAAAACCTAGAGAAGATGTAGGAGAAGAAGATGTAGATGCACCTCTTTCATTGACTTGGGGATTAGGAGAAGATAAATCTAGTGAGTCGGAAGAAAGTGAAGAGGAGGAGACTGTAGTCATGAAGAAAGGCAAGAAGGCATCAATTTCCAAGCCCATCAAGAAACCAGTGCAAAAATATAAGCATATTTCCTCCTTGGTACTTAGACCTAGAACTAGAGCAGATTCTATTGTTATAGCTTCCGAGCCACAAAAGAAGACCCTTGCATTTGGGAAAAGAAAACAAGTTTAGGCTAAGGCAGTGTCTAGTTAGACAAGGAAGAAACCAGGAAGAAAGCTTATCTTGGAAAAGGATGATGAGGAAATTGATAGTGTTGAGGATGTGAAGAAGAAGGCTCGATCACAAAAGAAATCATTGATTGTGGTTGAAATATGCCACAACATCAAGAGCACTTCTGGCCTGGCAGGATTTAAACAAATTAAATTTGAAAAACTGAGCATTGAGGATAAAGAGAGAGTAGAACATGCTATGCTTGAGATGCTCTGTACATTCAAGATGACACCACTTCAAATGGAGAACTTGATTCCCGATGAATTGTACAAAAGGATACCTCAGAAATGGGAATATGCATTGATGACCGAGAAGCAAATCAGGGAGAGCACTCTTGCTCAAGTCATGTCTGACTTATCCCCTGATTACATCAAGCAATACATGGAGAAATATAAAAATAGGTTTTTCCCTAAGCTTCGGGCATATTCCATCCTAAAACACAAGGTTGAAGATATTGTGCAACAGAGCACAAGGTTATGGAAAATAATTTTTGGACTAATCATTGATAAGAGTCAACAGTCGAGCACATCCAAGGGAGTAGAATTGGACAACAAGGAGGATGTTAGTGAACAACAGGTTGAGAAGGAAGCAGATTAGAAGGCCGAAGAGAGAAAGAAACAAGATGAGATAACTATTGTTGATATCACTGAGGACACTCTAGTGGAAACAAATATATTAACCGAGGAATAAATTCAGCAACATATACAAGCCAAGGCAGCCAAGGATAAATTTCTACCAAGCATCAATCTGGTATTACTACAACTACAAGATTATCTATGGATTGAGAGCACATCAACTGTTGAGATTACACCAGCAAGCCCCCATATAGTCACAGTCAATCAGCTAGTCTCACAAAGTGTTAATGCCAAGAAACAGGACAAGTCGGCAATCACACCAAAGCCTACATCTGTCGAGGAGACAAGCAAAGAGAAAGTAGAATAGTTTGCATTGGTAGTAGTGAGTCCTCATGTGGAGGAGAAGGAAGAGGAAAATACTAAGGAAGAGAAAAAATAGGACACACAAGAGCCTAAGGAACAACAGGAAATAAACGCTTTAATACAGATGCCAAGTGGAAACACACCTAGGAAGAAGTCACAAAAGAAAAAGGAGAAATCTCCTGCCACACAGGTGACACTCGAAGAAGTTATAGTTATTCCTAAGTGGGACACTAATAACTTGACCTATGAACAGATGCAAATTTTGCAGGATCTCTTGAAGAAGAAGAGTAAACAGGAAGAGATGAGAAGGAAACATCAGCAAAAGTAGGTATTACATGAAATTAAAGGTATTTGCATTGATTCTTTTGAGATGGACGATGTAAATAAATCTACACCTATTCTATAGCAACTTGTACATATTGTCAAGAAGGTAACTGATGATGACAGCGAGACCCATGACAAGTTATTACAGTGGTCAGAAAGGAAGTTTGAGACCAAGGTACTCAATAAGGTCTCAGTAGACATTACAGTGAAACAGGTAGACCTCTCTACCTTAGTAAACAATTTGGAGGAAGTTGTGCAGAATGCTCATTCTTTCCACAACAAATTATGCAATGTTGAAGAGTTTACAAAGGAAAATCGGGATCTGATAGATAAATTATAGCTAGATTTAAAATTTACAGGTCACTCATTGAGCATGGATGCAAGTTCCAACTCTATTCATTTTACCAGGTTATTACATGCCCAAGGTAGATTAGCCAAGTTGGTGGCTAATGATGGTAAAATAAGAGCTAGACTAATCTCTATCCAAATAGTCTTAACACCTCATCTTGAGGTTATGCAGAGGGAGTTAGTCATGACAAAGGAATTAGTTCAGAAAGACCCTCATCTTTCAATTGTCGAGAGCCTAGTTCAGCGAGCTGTCGAGCTAGAACTAAAGTTTGAGATTTTGAAGTTTGTAAGGTCTGGTTGGGACAATGCATTAGGAATGGTAATGTAGCTTCACAAACCATTTTTGGACAAGTACTTTAAAATCCCTGCACCCCAAGAATTACAAGTGACAAAAACAAGGGGGAAATAGTATGACATGATAGAAAAGGGGAAAAGATAGAAAAAGGGGAACATAAATGATATGAGATATCAGAATTTAGAGCCAAAGAAGAAAGCAAAAATAGACACAGTAGAATCAATGGTATCACATACTAAGTTTTGCAAATGTATATATTTGGTTGTATGTCGAAAAGAAAAAAAGAGTCTTATGTATATATGTGTAAATATATTTTTTTGAAGACTAAGTCAAATCTTAGGGGGAGTATTCTATAGAAGTTTTTTTTATTACTAAGTACTCATGTAATGTAATGTAAATGTCATGACAAAGTGTTTTTTCCACTAATGTCAAAGGAGGAGATAGTTGATCCCTAAAGTTTTGTTGTCTATTCGTGTCTTACACTTTGTAATTTTCTAGGCAATGTTGGTCGATCATCACTACGACCAAGTCATCATGTATAGGCCGAGTCATGTATATTGTACATTTACCGAGTAGTAGTTAATTTTGAGAAAGTCAGAGGTCACCAAGTACTTCAGTAATAGCCAAGCAAAGCTTATGTCGAGTTATGTAGAGATTTCAGTGTTGAGCACTAGGGTATGAAGAACAGTGAGTGCCAAGTGCCAGAGATATCAAATGTCGAGTAAGCTAGATTTAACATATGTGTTTGTATTGGCACAAATACTTAGGTAAACCATTTTGGCCGACATCTATATTATATTTATTATTTGTTGAGGAAATTACAGAGGTGATTATGCTTTAGAATTGTAATCATTGATCCCTATGCAATTCATGGAACCAATTAGAATTTGGGAATGGTTAAGCGGCATAAGAAGACAATCTAGATAGTTGATCTTGATTTATGGAGTTGAACTATTGTCTTTTTAAGAGGAGATCTGAACCCTAAAATGTTTTAAAAAGGAGAGTATGATTATGAAGGGGATTTTATACATGCAGAATAGAGAAGTGTATTGATTATCAGAGGCAGAGTTCAATGATCGAGTAGAGCAGTGAAGGACAAAACAATGACATATTTGATATAGAAGATCAAATCTACACTGGAAGGAGAAGATATGTCATCAGCAACACAATGCAAACCGAAGGATCGGGTACTAAGACATTCTAACAAGTGAATCAGGGTAAATCTCTTAACATAGTGGTTTTAACATACTTAAGTAAATCTCTTAACCGAGTGCTTACTTTTTTGTAAGTTTAAATCCTTTTTCAAGGTAGATTGTATAAGTCTAAAAGCTCTTAATAGGGCAGACCGCTCACAAGGTAGATCATTATTTTATGGTCAAACTTTGTAGCCCTAAAAGGAAAAATTTAATACTACAGTAGTGAAGATTTGTGGGTGTCATCCCCACCCCAGTTTTACCTTTCAAGGGTTTTTGGGTAACCAAAATCATTGTGTTGTGTTTTATTTTCATGGATGATGATTAGGACATTAGATCTGTTACAGTATTAAAACTGATGTTTATGTTATGCAAGTTAGTTTATGTCAAAATGGAATAATTGGTTGATATCTTGATTTATGGAGTTGAACTATTGTCTTTTTAAGATGAGATCCGAACCCTAAAATGTTTTAAAAAGGAGAGTATGATTATGAAGGGGATTTTATACATGCAAAATAGAGAAGTGTATTAATTATCAGAGGCAGAGTTCAATGACCAAGTAGAGCAGTGAAAGACAAAATAGAGACATATTTGATATAGAAGATCAAATCTATACTGGAAGGAGAAGATATGTTATCAGCAACACAATGCAAACTGAAGGATTGGGTACTAAGACATTCTAACAGGTGAATCAGGGTAAATCTCTTAACATAGTGGTTTTAACATACCTAAGTAAATCTCTTAACCGAGTGCTTACTTTTTTGTAAGTTTAAATCATTTTGCAAGGTAGATTGTATAAGTCTAAAAGCTCTTAATAGGGTAGACCCCTCACAAGGTAGATCATTATTTTATGGTCAAACTTTGTAGCCCTAAAAGGAAAAATTTAATACTATAGTAGTGAAGATTTGTGGGTGTCATCCCCACCCCAGTTTTACCTTTCAAGGGTTTTTGGGTAACCAAAATCATTGTGTTGTGTTTTATTTTCATGGATGATGATTAGGATATTATATCTGTTACAGTATTAAAACTGATGTTTATGTTATGCAAGTTAGTTTATGTCAAAATGGAATAATTGGTTGATATCTAACTCCCCCCCCCCTCAGTATCTCACTTTCCCATAATATATTTCCAACGAGGTTCATCAAACCATTTAGGGGTGAAATGTATACAAATGAATCTAATAATATAAACTATGTGAGATGAGTTCATTAATTAACCATTCCAATACTAACACTCAAAATATAAGAGAAAGAGGGACTTCCCAACATAACTCTTAATATAACCCAAGTTAGATTAGCAAAACACAAGAAGATGAAGGGATGTCAATGCTAAACCCAAATTATATCAAGGAAGTACACAAGAAAGTCCTCTTTCATGCAATGTAGGATTTTATTAAACATGTTTAAATACAAATGTGAAACTAAACCAATTAATTTAATGAGAAAAGTAAGATAGATCTAGATGCTAAGTGTATGCAATCAGCCCAATTAAGATATGAAAATAGGTCTAGACTAAGAAATGAAATGAATGATAGAGTACTCACCTTGAAATGTGTAGAGGAATATGCCTTCTTTCTCTAAAATCTATAGATCTAAACCTATAACAAAACTTTTGACTATGGATTCATTATCACAACAGAAAACCTAGAAAAAGCTATTTTTCTTAGCCCTCAAGGAATAGGTCGACCAGGTGCAACATGTTTCAGATACTTTTCCATGAAGTCACCATGTTCTAGGGACACTTTAGCAAAGTCGACCTAACTTCTTCAAAAATGTCTCGCAAAGTAGTTTCCAAATCTGTGATTGTAATTTTGATATTTCGCTCCCACACATATAAAATCTTATTTTGGGGTTTGGGTGGATAAAGGGTTTCCTTGGTGAAGCCCTATATTGAGGAATTGACTTTGAAATTGAAATGTAAATATGTAAAAGAAAGCAAGATAAATGTAAGTATTCATTTTTCTTGTAGAAACCCTTGTCAATAAGGATTTTGTGATGCTTGTATGTTGTAGATGTTGAATTTGCAATGACAGATGTGGGAAATATCCACAAATGCAATTGATCTACCAAAACCACATCATGGAGCCATAGATGTAAATGTGCATTAATGAAGAATATTATGAATGCCTCAAATTCAGATCTCCTCCCTTGATGACCAACAAAACTCTAGATCTTGAAGAGGAAATTCTCACAAAGGATCCTTGAATCTTGAATGCTTGAACTTGCTCATGTGATTGTTGGATAATAATGGATGTTAAATGGATGATCTGGACGATAATCGATGTCAAAATGATAATGAATAATAATGGATGATCAAAATGAGGTGCCTATTCTTTCTTTTATACTAGTTTTTGGGTGGGAAAACAAAGCAAGTTGACAAGGTCACCCTATTTTGCAATTTAACTCCCTAATACAACTATGGCCTTGGGATTTAAAATCCTTGGGGAATAGGTTGACCCAGTCAACCTATTCTAGAACAAGTCAACTTGGTTGACCTGTTCCAGGGCTGGCCCATATGCAGCCTTCCTTGAGGTCTCAGAGACCACACCACTAAAAATGGAAAATATAAGACAAAACAAGAGAAATGGGGGATCGGGCACAAATCCATCCATGGTTCATAAAATTGGTAAAGGAGGGGAGCTAAAAGGTCTTAAATATTGAGTACGTCCATTTTAAGATGGTACATGTTTAATTTGAATTTAAAGTTAGTGTTTCTAAGGATAAGAAAAGGTATGACCCTGGTGAAAGTTCATCTAAGTTTGGATCTAGATATGCTAAGGAATTGAAAATGATTGAAAAAGAGGAAAGAAATCTTGAAGAACTTGAAGCCTTAATTTCTAGGAGAGTTCCTAAGGGAGCTGGTAAGTATGAAGGAAAGTTTCCTTTGAAATGTTTTTCATCTAACAAGATTGGTCATTTTGCATCTAGATGTCCTGAGAGAGTTCCCAAGCATAAGTTGAAGTTCATTCCTAAATATCAGAAGTGATGCCTTGATACTAAGGAAGGTGTGACTAATGATGAATTAGAGAAATACCCTAAGACCAATAATGAATGGGGATTCATTTCTATCAAAGAAGAAGATCATTCTTGAATGAGGAGAGAGACTTGGTTTCACATGTTGGTGAGAAAGATAAATGGGTTATTGATAGTGGTTGTTCACATCATATAACCGGTGACAAAAGAAAATTTGTAAGTATGGAAAGATATGATGGTGGTGTGGTTAGATCTGGTGATAACACTCCCTGTCTGATCCGAGGGAGAGGATCTATTACTCTTGATGGTAAGAAAAACATTGATTATGTCTTATATGTTGAAGGACTAAAGCATAATCTTTTGATTGGTGGACAACTAGTTGATGAGAGATATGATCTATGACTCAAGGATGGAATGTGCAAAATCATTGGAAGGTCAAGTACTAGAATTGCATCAAGAAAAAAGACTAAAGGTAACCTTTTTAATTTGAATAAAGCTTAAAGAAGATGTTTGATTGTTTAAGTTGATGAAGGTTGGTTATGGCATAAGAGGTTGTGTCATGTAAATTTTGATAACATTTTGAAGATTAGTTCTACTAGAGTTGTTAGATACCTACCTAAATTGATGAAGCCTACTAATGTTATGTGTAAGGAATGTCAGATGGGTAATAAAACTAGACCTACATTCAAGAGAAAAATATATTATTCAAATGGTTTGGTAGATCTTGTACATACTGATTTATGTGGTTCATATAGAACTAAGAGCTATTATGATGAAAGGTATTTCATACTATTTGTTGATGACTACTCAAGATTGATGTGGGTGAATTTTCTAAAATAAAAATCTAAATCATTTGGCAAGTTTAAAATATTTAAGGCTATGGTTGAGATAGAAATAGGTCTGAAGTTGAAATTTTTAAGATCTGATCGTGGTGGTGAATTCACATCTGATGAATTTAATACTTTTTGTGAAGAGATTATAATAAAAAGACAAACATATGCTCCAAGGACTCCACAATAGAATGGTTTCGTAGAAAGAAGAAAATGAATCATCCTAGACACTTCTAGGACTATGATGATTGAATGAAATTTTTTACAGATCTATTGGAAAGAGGTAGTTAGGATTGTTGTATACACATTAAATCAGGGAAAAATCAAGAATGGAACTGATAAGACCCCTTATGAGATTTGGTATGGTAATACTCCTACTATGAAATAATTTAGAGTTTTTGGAAGCAAATGCTACATTAAGAGAGATGAAGACCAAGGTAAGTTTTGTTAGAATAATTAGGCCCTAAGATTATTGATAGCAGGGTGAATCAGTAATCTACCAATAAACACAAATATGATCTAATAAAATTTATCCTTCAAATATTTACTACATGCATGCAATAAGTAACCTTTACTTGTGATAAAACATACACCAAGAAATAAGAATCCACAAAAATTCAACACATAACACCAGTATTTTTATCATGGAAACCCAACTTGGGAAAAACCACAGTGCGGATGGCACCCACTAAGAAAAATGCACTCTTCTAGAGTATTCCTGGTTAAGAGCTTAGCCCTGCTAAAATATTACAATAAATTTTAGTTAAGAAAAGACCATATTAGGATCCACCCAGCTAAGGGATTTACCTCTAGCCATGCTAGGAGCTTTTCCTTGTTAGGAGTGGCCTTGTGTGAGGACTTTAGACACTAGCTAAAGTGCCACCTTGTTAAAGGATTTTAAAAAAATATCTGTTAGGATATATACCTGATTAAGGGATTTGGACCTTGCTGCAACTGTAAGGGAATAACAAGAAGATTGATCTAAAAAATAGAAAAAATATCTTTCTTGTATAGATCCAATTAAGATAAACTTCAAGTTCTTCTTGCAGGAAATAAATCAGTCTTGACCATATAGATCATTCATGATCTCGACACTTGCAAATACAACTGACTATTATACAAATACATATTTCACTAACTAGGTTAGTCAATACCCAAATTACATTTGAATTTCATCATTACAAATTATTCCCACTCAATCCTTAAACCCTAAACATGTTACCAATTAACAATTACAATTTAAACTTCATGTCAGCCTCCAAATCCATCGCACAATCAATATTACAAAGAAAAGTCAACATAGGATCATGCACCTCTTCATGAATTATTGATCAAATCAACCAATAAGATTCATAACTAACATTCCATGTCACCTTAGACACGTCATCACATAATCTAGAATACTTAACCATCTTTGCAAACTAATCCGCAATCACCGGTCAAGGATCTAACTAATTGTTCTTCACTGTTCTTTTACTTCTTCAATGACTGAACTTTAGAATCATGTAACTCTATCCACCAATAACCAATCTTTATGTGATTGCAACATCAATCCAATAATGTCATCAAGATCACACACCTCCAATTGCAACACTTGATTCTATTCTTGTGGGACATACTGATCAAATCTTTCTTCTTTGTTCCTTCATGGCTAAACCAATTCCCCGTCTTCACCAAACTGATTGTAACTTACATAAAACTCATCATACACATATGATATCATAGATATAGAATTGTACACACCTATAGAGCCTATGTACTAAATCGCACACCACAGTTCACAACATAACTCTCAATTCATATTTTTTGTCACAACTTGGTACACTAAGAATATAGTCAATCAAGAACACCTAAGTTGACATCAATGACAACAACATAACTGAAAAAATACTTCATCAAGCCATCAACATACTTAATCATCTCATTTGCATCAGTTATACCAAAAGTTTGATTCTAGAAGTGATAAAGGTATCTTTCTTGGTTATTCTACTAATAGTAAATTATACAAATGTTATAATAAGAGATTGAGAAAGATTATTGAAAGTGCTAGTGTCAGAGTTGATGAAAGTCATAAAAAACAAGCCAGAACTTGTGATTATGATTCAGATAACAAGGATGTCAGTCAAAATTTGGGAACATAAAATCCATCATAGAATCAATTACAGATTGTTCCTAGAATTCATGCTGACGAGGATGAATTGGTGAATGATGAAGAAAATCAAGAATCGAGTACTCATACAAATCATAATATTTTGAGGTATGTAAGAGTGAATCATTTCGAGAATCATATAATAGGTGACAAAAATAAAGGTGTTTTGACTAGGAGAATGTTAGCTCAGAATAGAGAAGAGATTTGTTTGATCTCAAAAGTTGAACCTAAGAATATAGATGAAACATGTAATGATGAATCATGGATAAAATCTATGGAAGAAGAGTTGTATCAGATTGAGAAAAATAAGAAAGGGATTCTTGTTCCTAGACCTTTGAACAGGAATGTGATTGGTACTAAATGGGTGTTTATAAACATTATGAATGAAGATGGTGAATTTGTAAGGAACAAAGGTATACTTGTTTGCAAAGGATACTCACAAATGGAAGGTATATATTTTGAGGAAAATATTCCTCGTGTTGCTAGAATTGAAGATGTTAGTCTATTTCTTGAATATGTAGCTTACAAAGATTTGAAAGTTTATCAAATGGATGTCAAGTCTTCATCCTTGAATGGTGAGTTAGAAGAGGAAGTTTATGTTGAGAACACAGATGGATTTCCTTTGACAGTTTAAAAAGACATGGTCTATAGATTGAAAAAAACCATTGCATGGATTGAAACAAGCCCCTAGAGTCTAGTATGCAAGATTGG
Organism: Chamaecyparis obtusa; assembly: GCA_027943335.1. Lineage (NCBI taxonomy): Eukaryota > Viridiplantae > Streptophyta > Pinopsida > Cupressales > Cupressaceae > Chamaecyparis > Chamaecyparis obtusa. The sequence goes on from BSBK01001534.1 coordinate 2,938,434, forward strand.
ATAAGTATCTTCTTAAACTTGGTTTCAAAAAAGGTATTGTTGACAAGAATTTGTATTTAAAATTTGATCATGAAAATATCATGATTGTTGAAGTCTTTGTTGATGATATCATTTCTGGGTGGTATTGACAAGTTGAGTAAGGAATTTTCTAATGAGACACAAAATGAATTTGAGATGTCAATGATTGGTGAGATGAAATTATTTCTTGGTTTAAAAGTTACGCAATCACAAAAAGGAATTTGCATGTCTTAGTCTAAATGTGTGAAAGAATTGTTGAAAAAGTTTGGAATGGATGAATCTAAACCCATTGGTACTCCTATGGTGACTGTTGAAACTTCACTAAAACTGATGATTCACCTAGTGCAAATCAAACCAGATATAGATCAATGATCGATGGATTACTATAATTGACACAAACTAGGCCTGATATTATGAATCCAATTTACAAAATTGCTATATTTCAATCAAAACCAAAAGAATCTCATGTTGTTGCAGCAAAAAGAATCTTTAGATACCTGAAAGAGACAATTAAATATGGTCTATGGTATCCTAGAGATGATGATTTCACATTAAGTGCCTTCACTAATGTTGATTGGGCAAGTAATGTGAATAATAGGAAGAGTACAAATAGTGGTGCATTCTTCTTGGGGAAGAGGTTAGTTGCATGGGCAAGAAAGAAGAAAAATTGTGTTTCTCAATCTACTGCTAAATTTGAATATGTTTTTGCTATTATTAATTGCACAAAAGTGGTATGGACAAAAAAATGTTGAAAGGTCTCAAAGTAAGTATCAATGAACATATTTATATTTATTGTGATAACTCAAGTGCAATCAATATTTCAAATAATCATGTGTTACATTTAAAAACAAAGCATTTATCCATTAAGTATCATTTCTTGAAGGATAAAGTTAGTGAGAAGGAATTCAAGATGGAATATGTATCTACTAAAGAAAGGATTGCAGATATCTTCATGAAGACCTCATCGAATGGTACTTTTGACTATCTTCGAGGTAATATTGAGGTGATTTCCCCTCCTAATTAGAACTAGAGATGCATTGGGATGCATAAGTCCATTGTTATTATAGAGACTACTTTTCATCTAGATTGATGTTTTTGGTGGCTTCTACCCAGGGGGAGTAGTTAGTCTAATGAGATGTGTCTTCACTCTTCAGAGAGATATTCAGTTATTTTTGGCTTCTTTGACTTAGTGCATATATGTGTCTTTGTCATTGATGTCAAAGAGGGAGAGATAACCATGTGAAAAAATGTGTAAAACTTAGGAGGAGAGATTGTTTTTTATTGTAGAATATTTGGGAGAAATAAATTGTGGATATTTTTGGTAATATGTTTCTTTGTACATTAATTTGATTTTTCACATCATATGTTTCTATCAATTCCAAAGGGGGATATTATTGGGATATTTTAAAAATATGTTCTTCAGAGATCACTATCACATATTTGAGGATCACAAGATATATTCCTAAAGTGACAGTGTTTACTATTTATTGCTCCTAGTATACAGTGCAAAGATGATTATGAATTCTGAGTTAGAGGTGTTGTTGAGATATTCAATGCTGCTTGTTGATATCTTATGATCATGCTTCATTCATGTTGCTAGATCACATTAATTGGTGTGATTGGTTTAGATTATTTTCTTATGGTGTGTTGGTGTTCTTATTGTTCTTGGCTAACATGGTTGGTGTTGCAAAGGATCATGGCGTGATTAATGGATTTGTTATGTATCTGAGGATGTTCTTATGGATCATTACTATCTTATATCACATTCAATGAATTGCATTTTAATTTAAATTGTAATGATGAAATATTTTGAAAATAGGTTTTTAGGTTGATCTTACCTTGTTTTTATTTACAAGGTTGATGAAATGTATAAAAAGATGTAATGATTTATAAGTGAAAATGTTTGAGAGAGTATGTGTAGGATGTAGTGATGACTGTGTGAAGAGGTATGGGTGGAATCTATAATTGAGACAAAGATTTGTTTTTCTTTATCAAAGTTGTATTGGCATATTGGAGATTCTATCAATTAGTTCATAAATTGGTAGATTATTGTCCATAGTGGATTGTAGTCCATTCAGGGTTGTATCCCTTTTCGTAATTCTCTAAGTTTTTTCCCTTAGTTGTATTTGAGTGGTGAGCACTAGGAAGTGTGCCTAAATGCATGTGCATTCCCCTTTGTAATAATCCTAAGAGAGTAAATTGTTTTTAATCAAGTACATGATTTTGTTGGTTTGATCCCCACCATGGTTTTTCCCCTTACAAGGTTTCCACACAAAAAAAAAATATTGGTGTTATGTGTTCATGTCTTTTGTGGATCATTTTTGTCATGCTTTACTTTCAGATTTGAGATTAAAGGTTTAAGTTTTCTTAAGGTTTTTGGTTTTTGTTTTTTGGTCACAATAACTCACTGCACTTCTCAACAACACTATCACAGACTAAGAAATATGTTGACAACAATGATAACACAAATATCAAATATGTGGTAACACATCTCATTAGCATATATTTGTACATTATTCCAATAATCTCCCTCTTTGGAATTGATCACAACATATGATGTGAAAAATAACCATCAATGTCAAAGAAATCAAATCAAAGGTACTACCAACAATATCATAGCTTCCATTTTGACTTTACATATCTTTTAGAGTCTCTCTAAAATTCTCTCCCTCTTCAAATTCTCACCCCTTTGTTTTTCACATGAATATTTCTCTCCCTTTGAAAACAATGCCAAAGGCACATATTTGCACCATAAAACTAAATCTCTTCTCCTCAAAACATCTAACTCACAAGACTAACTACTGCCCTTGAGTAGTAGCCACGATTCATTAATCCAGATAAAAGATATCCCTATGAACTACATTGGATTGATGTAAACCAATGCACCTTTGTTCTGATTGGGAGGAGTAATCACCCCTAGCTTACCTCTGAGATATTCAAAAGTGTCTTTAGGAAAAGGCTTCATGAAGATATCCTCAATCTATTCCTTAGTAGGAACATACTCCAATGTGAATTCCTTCTCATTAATCTTCTCTCTCAAAAAGTGAAACTTGATAGATATATGCTTTGCCTTTGAATGTAGCACTCGATTCTTAGAAATGCTTATTGCACTTGAATTTTCACAGTGGATAGAAATAGATTCATCATACTCTACCTTAATATCTTTCAACATCTATTTCATCCATACCACTTGAGAACAATTGATTGCAGCAATGACATATTCTGCCTCTGCAGTAGATTGTGAAGTATAATTTTGGTTCTTGCTCAACCGTGAAACAAATTTTTTTGTCAATAAAAATGCACCACCACTAGTACTCTTCATGTCATCCACATTTCCTTCCCAATCGACATCACTAAAAGTACTAAAGGTAAAATCATTATCTTTAAGATACCATAGACCATAATTAACTATCCCTTTCAAATATCTAAACATTCTTTTAACAACAACAACATGAGACTCCTTAGGATTTGCTTGAAATCTAGCAACAATACATACAACACTCATGATATTAGGTATGGTTTGAGTCAAATACAATAATCCACCAATAATATATTTTTATCTAGTTTGATTTACTTTAGGGGAATCAGCATCCTTTATCATCTTGCATTTGGTCAACATACGAGTACCAACTAGTTTTGAATCTTTCATACCAAATTTTTTCAACAACTCTTTCACATACTTAGAGATATAAAAATTCTATTATCTAAATGTGTGATTTTCAATCCTATATAGAATTTCATTTATCCAATCATAGACATCTCAAATTTATTTTGCATTTAATGAGAAAACTTTTTTCTCAACTTATTGTTTCCACCAAAGATAATATCCTAAACAAAAACTTCAACAATCAAAAGATTATTATGATCAATCTTGAAATGCAAATTACTATCAGTAATACCTTTGTTAAATTCGAGATTTAGTCGATACTTATCCAATCTTGCATACCATTCTCTAGGGGATTTCTTCTCCATACAAAGCTTTCTTCAATTGCAAAACCATATTTCTCTAATCAGTCAATGTAAATCCATCTAGTTTATTAATTTACACCTCTTCTTCCAATTCACCATTCAAAAATGCAGAGTTGACATCCATCAAATATACTTTGAAATCTTTATAAGAAATAAATAATCTGACAACTTCAATTATAGCCACAATAGAAAAAGTCTCCTCAAGATCTATAGCATCCATTAATTGTGAATATCCTTTGCAAACAAGTCTTGGCTTATTTATGATCACTTCACCATCTTCATTCAATTTATTCTAAAATGCCCATTTTGTTCCAATTACATTCTTATCCTTATATCTGGGAAGAAGAACCCATGGCTTATTCTTATTAATATGATTCAACTCTTCTTTCATTGCTTTCACACAATGTTCATCTTGACATGCTTCATTAACATCTTTAGGTTCAATATTTTAAATCAAGCAATACTCAACTCTTTCTTTAGCAATTTTTCTTCTAGTATGGACACCTTTGATTCTATCACCTATTATCTAATTTTATGATTGAGTCAATCTCACATACCTTGGAGTCTTAGGATTTGCATGTATTCCAAACTCTTGTGTATCTACTTCATATTTTTTACTAGCTTCTTCATCTTGATTTCCTTGAATAACTTGAACTTGATTCTAAGATTGTGGTTTATTACCTTGATTTGCATTATCATCTTGATCATTTGAATCAAATCCACAAGATCTAGACTGTTTCTAATTGCATTCATCCACCTTGACATTTTCACTCTCAATTTGTTATTGTAACATATATATGCATCTCTTTTTGTAGAATAGCCAAAAAAAATTGCTTCATCACCTATAGCATCAAACTTTCCTAAATCTTTATGTCTTTTGATATAGCATTTACTTCCAAAAAATTAAAGCTCAAATATGAAATACCCTCGTCATATGTGCAACAAAATCCCTCAACTACACAAAAATAGGCCACAAGTGCACAAATTATCAAACAATTGTAGCAAAGAAAAAAACAATAGATTTTCTCAAAACCTACATAGATTTACCTAAAGAATAATTATTCATTGCTTTGTAAGGTTCATTCACTCATCTAATCACCATTGGGTAATTTGTAGGGTTCAATTTCATCCACCTAATTATATTATATGCAACTTATTGTTGAAACCCATAGTTAAACTATGTGAGAGCTTTGTTGTTTGTTCAAAGCCCTAATTACGATAGATGAGATCTTATTGCTCATTTAACCCCTAATTATGCTAGATTGTGTTCATTTTAAGTTTGATAACCAAAGGATTAACATAAATGCATCAAACATCCAAATCCTTACAACTGTCAAACATTAGAAAAAAAAACAAATCCACTACATGCAAAGACAATTAGCTCATATCAAGACAATTGCCTAGAAACAACTAACAAATACATAGTAAATAATGTCAAATGTCTTGTTTTAGAAGAAAATGTGCATTAAATGGCTACAAGTGTGTAGCTTTGTGCAACAAGTGCACAATAAAAGCATCAATTGCGCAAGAGATGATGTCAATTGCACATAAACCAAATCCAACACCTTCATACCTACAAACATGCAGAAAGCTTGAAAATTCATCAGATTAATAGCATGTTCACATTAGGTTCACCAAAATGTTGACTAGGAAAATTAGCATTAGAAACATACATGACAAAGAAAACCACAAAAAGTCATTCTATTATGTAACAAGAATCATAATCTCATCAATAGAATTGTGGATACAAAATACATAAATAAAATCAAACCATCATCATGCACATTCTTGACTCCATTCCATTGTCTTTATATCTCCTCTAAACTATGTTGCTCTTAATGTGGATGTGTGCACAAATATGATAAAAAGCCAAGTACAATTCTGCATAATGACAAGGATACTAGAAAGATCATGGTTAGCCAAAACAGAATTGAGCTCACAATTTATAGATTTCTGAAATCATAACTGACAACAAAATTGAATGACAACCAATGGACAAAATTTCAATCATGGAGTTAGAAATGAGAAATTAGGGGAAAGAAATTGGTGGAGAAATTAGGGGGAACGACAAAGGAGAAATTAGAGGGAGATGAAAGAGGAGAAATTAGTGGGTATGTCAAGAGAGAAATTAGCAGAAGATGAAAGTGGAGAAATTAGTAGGAGTTAAAAGATGACATGGAATTGGGAAAAGGAGATGACAACATAGTGGAACTTAATAATTAAAATTTATTAATTTCCTCATATTCGACAAGTTAGACAATTAAATAAATTTATTTATTTAATTGTAGGAAGGATGTGGGGGGAGTAAATAAATAATATATTTATTTACCAAAGTGAAGACATTAGAGTAAAGGAAAAAAAATAAATGATTATTTGCCCTATGACAGTTTAAATAATTGATAAAATTATTTAATCAGACCAGAGACAAATTGATAGGACATGTTCAAATAGGACGCAAAATTAATAATTAATTAGATCATTTTCATCATTTAATTAATAGAATGAATGGTACAATATCAACAATGATGAAGACCGACACGCAATATAGAAGACATGTTAAAAAGTAGAGTTATAAGCATTAATTTTCATCATTTAATTAATAGAAAAATGACACAATATCAACAAATGATGAAGACCAAAGCACAATATAGAAGATATGTTAAAGAGCATAGCTGTAAGCATTGACCATTTTTAAGTGTCTACATATGTATGTATAAATACATACAAACACACACACACACACACACATGTACATATGTCCACACACACACACACACACACATGTAGATATGTATGTGCTTATAACATATGTTACATATGTATGTGTGTAATGCATATATGCACATGTACATATGTGTACACGTAGACACACTAAATATTCATTTTCTCGTCACGACAACACACACAGATATATACATGTGTGTGTGTGTGTGTGTGTGTGTGTGTGTGAACATATATGTATACACATGCACATGCTTGTACATATATGAATACACGTACACACACATCAAAAATACAAAAATAGTGCATTGAGATAAGTTAATAAACAGGCTATAATTCCAACCATGTTGAGCCCATGAAATTCTAATACCAATGAAAATAATTTTTAAAGAACTTGAAGGTGATATAACATACCAAAAAGTCAACAAAACCACTTTTTCTAAAAGTAATCAATAATGAAGAACCATGATGTAAGTTAAATAAAGTAATTATAAAAATATTAGTCAATGATTCCATGTTCCTACCAAAAATAGTCTTTTTTTTAACATAGCTAAATATCTATATGCCTTGAATTAGATTTCCAAAAGGAAGAAATTAGAGAACACAAATAGCCTTATATCAACCTCAGGCATATGTATTAATTAAATATTATTACCTTTTGAACTCATTATGTTATTGTTTCTAGTAATATCAATGAATACATCAATTATAATCTCTATGTTTTTATTACATGATTGAGGAACATGTATAAGGTGAATCTAATTGACTTTTTAAACAATAGTAATATAATTTATAATAAAAAGTAAAGCCGAGATATGTGAATTTTATCATAAGAAATTAAGAGAGAATCTATACAACACTTCCTAAAGATATTTTCAGTGAATAGAATCTTTATAAGAATGTCAAAACATATTTAACATTATTTAAAAGATGAATTAAACGATCAAAAGAATAATACAATGACTTGTATGATCCAAGACTTTAACATAACTCATATTGTGTAGATTATTTTTAAAGTAACAAATCAATTTCTAAATATACAAAAAGAACAATGTGATAAAATAATCTACACAATTATTTATTAGGGAAAATAACACATGCTATGTATAACAGAAAATAAAAGATATTCCATACAAATTTCAAAAAAAAAGTTTATTATGTGTTGCATGTAAGTTTTCTTTATTATATTTTAAGTCATAATCACATTGAAGAAAATCTATTCTTACAATTTTAAACAAGGGAAAAAATATTTTCTAACAATTTACATTTAGATTCTTAATTGTCATCTTCAACAACATCACATTAGAAATTTCTTATATGTTTAATGAAAATTTTCATGTTTTCCTAATGTCCAAATTAAACTTTAAAAACAGGACAATAGATAGTGCATTTTATTCCCTACATCTAAAGTAGATATTCTACATTATGAAAGTATCAATCTTTATTGTTTATTGTTCAAGTCAACATGATTCATAAGTCATGAAGCACATCAATAAATAATCCATAAATAGCAACATAAAAGACATGAAATGAGCATTAATAAATAGCACATGAACATACATCATATGCATATGCATATACATATGCATATGTGTATGTGTGTGTACACATGAATGTACACACACATAGAGATCTATAGATATCCACACACACACACAAGTGTGTGTACATGTAGACACGCGAGCGAGTGCACACACACACACACATCTATGACAAATATGAGGCATCGAAAAATATGATTCTTTCTTATAGATTTTCTCTTTAGTATACACATTTTATTTTTGCTCTCTTTTGAATTTGTTAGAGTTTTAAATTTCATGGGATTAAGCACCATTTGCATTGTACATCTACAATCACATGTACCAATTATAGCCTCTCATAAACATAATATAACAGGAATAATAGTTTGACTATGATAACAACTAAGAGTACTTCCAGATACATTATTTTTTGTCTATATTAACACTTGATATCCAACATAATCTCTTTTACACTCCACTTTGTCTTGGGGTTTGACCAAGGCATAAGGAAAAAGTGTGTTTCCACACCCTAGCTAACAAGCTTTGTGGAGCTCTAATACTATTTTCCTTGCTAAAGCTTTAATGATTTTAATGTCAAGGTGACAAAAGAAGATGAAGGTTGCCCTTTGGAAAGTCAAGGTCACTCTCATGGCCTCAAGTATCTAGGCAATTATTTGATATGTGACATCTTATTTAGCACCTTCTAGACATTTTGAAGAGATCAACTTTACCTCTTGAGGCAAAAAGAAAGTGACCCTGTGACATGCTTATATATATGACAAACATGTGAGGTATTAGAGAATATGATTTTAGAGGCTCACTCTTTAGTGCACACAATTTATTTTTATTCTCTTTTAAATTTGTTAGAATCATTTTATTTTTATTCTCTTCAAGCTTGTTGGAATTATAAGCTCAATGAAATTGAGCATCATCTATAAACTCATGTGCCAATTTTAGCCTCTCATAAATAAAATATAAAAGACATAAATTTTGCCTACAATAATGGCTCAAAGCACTTATATATACATTTGTATGACAATTTTAAACATCACGTTGAGGATGACATAAAAAACTCAAACATCACCATCTTATCTTATCACGTAACAAGGTTAAATACCCCAACTCCTAAGGGGGAAAAAGGGGGAAAAGATCACATGATATCTATTAGGTAGTTCCCCCAAAACCTATGGTTGTTTATGAACAAATAAAGCCAATCCAATTCATCATCTTGATATGGCCTTCAACAAAAAGAAAGTGACCTCATGACATGCTTACATATATGACAAACATGTAAGGTATTAGAGAATATAATTCACGCTTTCTCTTTGATGCACACCTTTATTTTTATTCTCTTTTAAATTTGTTGGAATTATAAGCTCAATGGAAATCAAGCATCATCTACTATCTCATGTACTAATCTAAGCCTCCCATACACAATATAAAAGACAAAATTTCACCTACAGTAATGATAATGACTAAGTGTACTTCTAGAGATATTTGTATGACAATTTTGAACATCACATTAAGGTTCACACAAGAAGAAAATTGAGTTGAATGCCTCAAGTCTTGGATGCCACAAGTCCTCATGGCAACAAAATACCATATGCTATCTATTAAGCATCATCTACTATCTCATGTACCAATTTTAGCCTCTCATAAGCACACTATAAAAGACATAAAATTTCCACATGCTACGTATTTAGCCTCATCTATTATCAGATCCATTAAATTTCCACAATCCATATTACTGTAAGTGTCAATTTCTGGATTCGATTGTGTAGCATTTTTTAACCATCAACGTTTTGGATCATACTACATGATCCATCATCAAGATGCTGCTAGAGAAAAAGGATCCATCATCTATTATCTCACACATCAATTCTAACCTCTCATAAATATAATATAAAAGACCCAAAAAAAACTTCTAAGATAATGAGATAATGATTAAGAATACTCCTACATGCATTTGTATGACAATTTTAACATCACAATAAACATCATACAAGAAAACTTAAACATCACTATCTTATCACATAGCAGAATTGAATGTCCTAAATCCTTCTTAGTAATATGCTATTGTATTAAGCATCATCTATTATCTTGTACCAATTTTAGCCTCTAATAAACATAATATAAAAAACAAAAAAAGGTCCTATAGATAATGAAATAATAACTAAGAATACTTCTACATACTTGTATGACAATTTTTAAGATCTACATCACTATCTTATCATATAACAGAAACCCTAAGGGTCCGTTTGGACCATTGAATACCAAATGCCAGATATAGTCAATTCTAGAAGATTTTGAAATTCTAGAAGATCAAATTCTAAAAATGATTTCCCAAATATGGACTGAGCTGTTTGGTTCACCCGGAAGATGAGAATATTAATTCTCAAGACATAACCCTAACCCTAACAAACACGCACAGTTGGTAAGTTCCCGCCAACAACAACCCCTCTCAACACTGCCATCCAGAGGTATCAGATGCATCTGAAGCTTGACCCTCTCAACACTGCCATCCAGAGGTATCGGATGCATTTGAAGCTCGGCCAAATTGTCAGTCACAACTCAAAAACGATACGCCCAACGGTCGTGAACAAGTGGTTGAAAAAACTTGATTCGCTAGTTAGACAGGCCACCAAGGTTGCAGAGCAGTGTTGCATACGATTACCAATTTATAATGTGATATATCACTATTGAATGAGGAAATCATGAAAATGACAATGAAAATGCGGACGTCAAACATTATTAACGCAGGTGGACCCGACAGACATAATAAAATTGGCATATGAAACCGGAATGCGAGCCCGATATTCCATTTCCACCTTTTCAAGTGGAAGACGATATGCCCATTTTTGGAGTAAAATTGGAATATCAAAATTCCAATTCCATCCTTCGATGTCGCACACAAACAATGGAAATTGTATTCGGAAATCGATATTCCGATATATCGACCCATATGCCGTGGTCCAAATGGGCCCTAAGGGAAAAAACCCACATGCTATCTCCTGTACCCTCAAAAAAAGAACTATGGCTGTGAAAGAGCAAAAGTGTCAGGCCAACTCACCAGTCCTGATCCGAGGAAGTTATGGTGTGAACACCCTCCAATTTGAAAAACTCGAACTTTTCACGGGTCTCGAGCACTGAGCATGTGCCGGTTGATTTGAGCTTTTGCCTCTACGAAAGGACGGGAAACAGTCAAAAGTAGGCCCCCGATGTAGACAGAGGAAAGCAAAGCTGTGTAATGGCTGTTGCCTGTTGGTTCTGCCAAGGGCCAACTGCGGACTTCCACCTGCCGCTTCCACATAATCCTCATAATGCGCGCCAGTTCAGATCTCCACCTCCATTAATTAATCTTTCGGTCCGGCCAGCTAAGCGCGCCATAACTTTCGGGCCACCAAAGCTTGTCTCTTTCTGTCATATTCCCGCCTTTCCACTTCAAATCCCCCGATTCTGTGCCCTTTATTGCTTATGTCAGACAAACCCTAGGTCAGAAACCTCCGATTCTGGCCCTAATTTCTTGTGAGAAACCGTAGGTCACAAATCCTACAGGTCAGAGACCTCCGATTCTGGCCCTAATTTCTTCTGAGAAACCGTAGGTCACAGATCCTACAGGTCAGAGACCCCCGATTCAGGGCTCTCATTCATTTCTCATATCAGGAACCCTAGTTTACAAACCCTAATTCACAAACCCTAGGTCTGAAACCCTTGAATGGAGGTTGGCGTGGGAGCCACAGAGCAATGGAGTGAAAGCGACGGCCCACTCCGCCGCCTCCCTGTTGTCCAGTCCGTGTTCCGCGGCAGCTGAGAAGGATGTTGACGACTCCTCGGGCTGCGCCATCGCTCTCTGGTTTTTTCCTATCTTCTTCCAAACTTGCGGGTTTTCCATTTTAAAATATGACATTATGTTGTCGTGGCGACTCGAACTCCTTACATTTGCCAGGTAAAGTTAAACGAGCACGTTGTCATTTATGGGGAGAATAAGTATACCTGCCTCCCAAGACTGTCAACACTTTCGAGGCACATGTTTTGGGGCTATTAATTTTGATGGCCGTATGATGTTGTTTAATAGTTGTGGGGACCATATTGGTGGGAAAATATAGTTTTCTTGAAGTGGTGTTTGGTTTGGTGGTAATGTGGGGTTGGTTTGATTGTGTTTTTAGGATGTATATTAGTAGAAAGAGACAATTTCAAAGTGGTCCTTAAATTGGTGGTATAGTGGAATAGTTGGATAAGATTTGATATTTGTGGACTATTTGTGAATGGTTTTTGAAGAGTCACTTTGATATTTATGGACCTTTTCTTAATGGTTTTTGAATACTCGAAAAAAATCGATAGTCATGCGCTATTCATCTATGATCGTTTGATGATTTTTTTAGGTATTTATGGACCATTCTTTAATGGTTTTTTAATACTCATAAAAAATCAATATTCATGCACTATTCATTCATGATCGTTTCATGATTTTTTTTGTTGATATTTTGTTGAAGTAGTATTTGGTTTGATGGTAAAGTAAGTTGGTTTGATGGGTAAGTGGAATGACCTCTGAAAAGTCTAGTTGTTTGATTGTTTTTGAGATTGTATATTAGTTGAAAAAGATAATTTTGTTAAAGTTGTTTTTAAATTGGTGGTATAGTCAAATTTATGATAAGATTTTATATTTATGAGCTATTAATGAATGAGTTTTTAATAGTCCACAAGATTTGTTATTTATGGACTATTCATCAATGGTTTTTGAATACCTGCAAAATTCAATATTCTTGTGCTATTCATTTGAAAAATATGTAGATATTTTGTTGAGGTGGTATTTGGTTTGATGGCAAAGTGGGTTGGTTTGATGGCAAGTGGAATGGCTTTGAAAAGTCTAATTGTTTGATAGTTTTTGAGAATATAAATTAGTTGAAAAAGATAATATTGTTGAAGTGGTCTTCACGTTGGTGGTATAGTTGAATGGTTTGATAAGATTTGATATTTATGGACTATTTATGAATGGTTTTCAAATAGTTGTCAAGATTCGATACTTATGTACTATTTATTGAATGACCATTTAGTGACTTTTTTGTCAATATTTTGTTAAAGTGGTATTTGGTTAATTGGTAGAGTGGGTTGGTTCGATGGTTAGTGGAATGGGTTGCGAAAAGCCAAGTCTTCAACTTAATGGTAAGATGCATTGATTTGATAGTAAGGTTAAATGGTTTATGAAAACTTGAATTGCTTGATAGCTTTTGAGGTTGTCTATTAGTTGAAAAAAGAATATTTTGTTAAAGTGGTCTTTAGGTTGGTGGTATAGTTGAATGGTTCAATAAGATTCCATATTAATGGACTATTCATGAATGGTTTTTGATTGTTGACAAGATTTGATATTCATCTGCCACTATTTATTAATGGTCATTCCATGATCCTTTGATTGATACTTTGTTAAACTGGTATTTGATTTTATGGTAAAGTGGGTTGGTTTGATGGTAAGTGGAATGACTAGTGAAAACTTCAATTGTTTGATAGTTTTTAAGAACATATACTAGTTGAAAAAAATAATTTTGTTAGATTATCTTTGTTTTAATGGTAAAGTGGGTTGGCTTGATGGTAAGTCGAATGGTTTATGAAAAGTTGAATTGTTTAATAGTTTTTTAGAATGTATAATAGTTGAAAAAGACAAAATTGTTAAAGTGGTCTTTAGGTTAATGGTATAGTTAATTGGTTCAATAAGATTCAATTAGATTCTATATTTATCGGCTATTCATAAATTTTGTTTTTGAATAGTTGCCAAGATTCGAAACTCGTGTGTTACTATTATTAATGACCATTTCATAATTCTTTTATGACATTTTGTTAAACTTGTATTTGGTTTTATGGTAAACTGAGCCACAGTTTGATGGTAAGTGGAATGGCTCATAAAAAGTTGAATTGATTGATAGATTTCGAGAACGTATTCTAGTTGAAAAAAACATTTTGTTAGATGATCTTCGATTTAATGGTAAAATGGGTTGGCTTGATGGTAAGTTGAATGGTTTGCAAAAAGTTGAATTCTTTAATAGTTTTTGAGGTTGTATATTAGTTAAAAAAGAGAATTTTGTTAAAGTGGCCTTTAAGTACTTGGTAAAGTCGAATGGTTCGATAAAATTCAATAAGTATGGAGTATCCATGAATGGTTTTTGAATAGTCGACAAGATTCAATATTGATGGTAAGTGGAATGGCTTGTGTAAAGTAGAAGTATTTGATAGTTTTATAGAATGTATATTATTTGAGAAAAGAAGATTTTGTTGGAGTGGTCTTTGGTTTGATGGTAAGTGGGTTGGTTTGACGGTAAGATGAATGGTTTGTGAGAAGTCAAATTGTTTAATGGTTTTTGAGGTTGTATATTAGTTGAAGAGAAGTTTTTTTAAGTGGTCTTTAAGTTGTTGGTATAGTCGAATGACTCGATAAGATTCAACATTTATGGATGATCATGAATGGTTTTCGAATAGTCAAAAATATTCAATATTCATGTGCTATTATTCATCATTTCATGACTTTTTTGTCCGTGTATTATGGATTATTTGTTGATGTGCTTCATGACTTATGCATCATGTTTACTTAAAGAATGAAGATATTTACTTTCACAACGTAGAATATCTACTTCAGTGGAGGGAATAAAAGGCACTATCTATTGTCGTGTTTTGAGAGTTTATTTGGCCATTTAATTTTTATTAAAAAATAATTGCATTCAACATATATGAAATTTCTAATGTGATGTGGTTGTGTCCAAAACAACAATTAAAGAATATCTAAATGTAAAATGTAAGAAAAATATTCTCCTTTGTTCAAAGTTTAAGAATTGTGTTTCTTTAATTTTTTAGAATAATTGAAAAATATCATTTTATTAAGTATTTTTGGGTTTGATGGTAAAGTTGTTTGGTTTGGTGTTAAGTCAAATGGTTTGTGAAAGGTCGAATTGTTTAATGCTTTTTGAGGTTGCATATTAGATGAAAATGACAAATTTTGTTAAAGTGGTCTTTAGGTTGTTAGTATAGTCGAATGGTTCAATAAGATTCAATATTTATGGAGTATTCATGAATGATTTTTGAATAGTCGACAATATTCGATATTCATGTGTTATTTATTCATAATCATTTCATGACTTTTTTGTCAATAGTTATAAATTATTTGTTGATGTGTTTACTTTTGAATCATGTTGACTTGAATAATGTAGATATTTACTTGTAGAATGTAAAATATCTAATTTGAGTGTAAGGAGTAAAAGGAACCATCTACTGTTGTGTTTTGGGAGTTAATTTTGACATTCAAATTTTATTTTTTTGAAATTTTGCATTCAACATCTATGAAATTTCTAATGTGATGTGGTTGTGAAAAATGACTACTAAAAATCTAAATGTAAGATGTAAGAAAAAAATATTCCCTCGTGTTTAAGGTTTTAAGAATCATTTCTTTAATATGATAATGACTTAAAATGTAATAAAGAAAACTTACATGCAAAACTTTCCTTCAATGAAATTTTATAGAATATATTATATTTTCTTTTATATATAGCATGTGTAATTTTCCTAATATACAACTGTGAAGCTTATTTTATCAAACTATTAGTTGTATTTACAAATTGATTTGTTGCTTTTAAAAGTAATCTACACAATATGAGTTACATTAACGTCTTGGATCATATAAGTAATGTTTTTCTTTTAATCATTTAATTCATCTTTTTAAACAATGTTAAATGTGTTTAAGAGTCTTATAAAGCTCTTACTCATTGAACATATCTTTGTGAAACTTTTTATGAATTATCTCTCTGATTCTTCAGATAAAATTTGCATATCTTGATCTTAATTTTTCTATCACAAGTTCTTAAACATAATATTGTTTTAAAAAGTCAACTAAATTCACTTTCCACATGTTACTCAATCATGTAATAAAACATAGACATTGTAATGATGTGTTCATTGACATTACTAGAAACTATATCATAATGAGTTCAAAAGTTAGTAATATTTAATTAATATGTATGTTTGGAGTTGTTATAAAAAAATATAAGATTATATGCCTTCTTTAATTACTTCTTTTGGAAATCTAATTCAAGTCGTAGAGATATTTAGCTATGCAATTTATAATTATTATTTTTTAGTAACAAGGAGTCATTCACTAATATTCTCATAATTACTTTATTTAATCTTCATCATTGATTACTTTTAGGAAAAGTAGTTTTGTTGACTTTTTTATATGGTATGTCAATATATGAGTTCAAATGGTGTAACTTGGATATGGTAAAGTTGTTTTGTAGCTTTGGTGAATTTCATGATAATATATGAGTTCAAATGGTGTAACTTGGATATGGGAATTTGACAACATTGGTTAGATCATTTTGTCCATACTCATTATGCTTTTATAGTGTGAATATTAAGTAGGAGAATGTTAAGCTTAGGTACATGCTATTTACAATCCATATCATAAGGTCTAATGTATCTTGATTATTTGTAGGCAGTCAATTATGTATGTGTATCCTAGAATCGTAAAATGGTAACAAAGGGGTTCCTCTTGAGGGTCATGACACAAGTAGACCTGGACAATACAAAATATGGTGTTTGAAGATGGATACATGCATTGTTAGGTATGTGATCATCATGAATGGTAAACAAGTCAATAACAAGATCAAGGATTATGGATATAGATAGTGAGTAGAGAGACACACACACACATATAAGTGAATGTGGTATGTAAGATGTAAAAATATGATTAAAGGGCAAGGTAAACACAAAGAGGTGACTACGAGAAAATGCAAGGAAAACATGAGGATTAAGAGGTTTCTATGAATGGGAAAAGGAAAGAGGTAAAAGGCACATTAGAAAAAGAAGAAACACAAATGAAGATGATATATACAATGATAATCTAAACATAAATCAAATGTGAAAATATAAGGTAAATAGACTCACCAACATACTAAACAAAAAATATCTATTTTCTTTGTTTTTAAATATTATTTAAGTGATAACGTAA
The DNA here is from genome assembly GCA_027943335.1 of Chamaecyparis obtusa. Lineage (NCBI taxonomy): Eukaryota > Viridiplantae > Streptophyta > Pinopsida > Cupressales > Cupressaceae > Chamaecyparis > Chamaecyparis obtusa. The sequence goes on from BSBK01001534.1 coordinate 2,955,648, forward strand.
ATGTAGAATATTAAATATTTAAATAACATATAGTAATAAAAAATGAGGCTAATACTTAGTTGTGATGAATGAAATAAGTGATAGAAAATATGAAACCAAATTCATTGTTATAAGAAATCCAAAACAAGGAAGGAATTGGAGCAAACACCTTAAATGAATAGAAACCACTAGAAATAGGCTTAGGAAATATTAATTAGATATTGCAAGCCAAATTTAATTATTATTAGAGCTTAATATATCATTGGAAGGAAAAGGCGTATTCAAGTCCAGGGGGAATTTTGAGGCTAAGAAGTTCTTAATGTCATATGACTACCAAAATTTTAGTAATTATACATAATAGATTTTGGTTAAAACATGCGGTAAAATAAAAAAATAGGTGATCAAACAACTCAAATACACTAAACTTATGATAAAAATGTAAATTTGAAGAGGTACACCTATAATTTGGTCAAGGACATTCTCAATTTGGCACTAGAGAGTCACCTAGAGATTGCAAACTAAATATCTTTGCTACAAGGAAGAAATATGTCAAAAATAGAGGATAATTCTACTACTTTGCCCCTACAAGAGGATACATTGTTAAGTATTACACCTAATTCTATGCCCAAACTACAAATAAGTCTACTCTTGCACGCATGCTAGAGAAGTCCACTACTACACCTAGGTTTAAGGAGAAATTTGATACTCTATTTGTGCTAAAAGATTGCAAGAAGATTCTTATCTACTTTCTAGGAATTTCTCTAAGATGCCATCACCTCCAATTCTTCAAAATTACCTACAAACTCTTATAAAGCTCTTATTCATTGAACATATCTTTATGAAACTTTTTATTAATTATCCCTCCAGTTCTTCAGATAAAATTTGCATATCTTGATCTTAATTTTTCTATCACAAGTTATTAAACTTAATATTGTTTAAAAAAGTCAACTAGATTCACTTTCTACATGTTACTCAATCATGTAATAAAACATAGACATTATAATGATGTGTTCATTGACATTACTAGAAACAAAATCATAATGAGTTCAAAAGTTAGTAATATTTAATTAATATGTACATTTGGAGTTGTTATAAAAAAATATAGATTATATGCCTTCTTTAATTACTTCTTTTGGAAATCTAATTCAAGCCGTAGAGATATTTAGCTATGCAATTGATAACTTTTTTTTTTAATTACTTCTTTTAGAAATCTAATTCAAGCTATAGAGATATTTAGCTATGCAATTTATAATTATTATTTTTTAGTAACAAGGAGTCATTCACTAATATTTTCATAATTACTTTATTTAATCTTCATCATTGATTACTTTTAGGAAAAGTAGTTTTGTTGACTTTTTTACATGGTATGTTAACTTAAAGTTCTTTAAAGATTATTTTCTTTGGAATTAGAATTTTCATGACTCCAACATCATTGGAATTATAGCCTATTCACTAGCATCTTTCAATGTGCCATTTCAATATTTTTGGAGTGTGAGTTGTGAGAAAGTAAATATCTATAAAGGACGTGACAAGTTTAAATTTGGAGGAAGGTATAGATGTAAATTGTTTTAAATAATATATAAGGAAAATAGGGAAACAATCTTTTTTATAGACTTCTAGAAAGAAGTCTTGTACATTAAACTAGTATTTTGTTAAGGGGTGAAAAAAAAATTATTTTTTCTTTATTTGAAAAGAAAATCAAACTAGAGTTCAAAATTAAATTAGTAGACAATCTGATATTAGAAATTAGTTATTTTACACTTTCCTATCACATTTTCGCTTATTTTTCTTCTCGTGTATTTTTTTATCCCTTACAATCCTCTTTATTGTAGTTCTTGGTCTTGTTCTCATTTGTCATGTTTCCTTAACCCTTAGTATGTGTTTGATCTTTTGAACTATCATTGTTGTCTCTTTTTCCTGGGTGTTGTACCATTTTCATGACCCCTCACCCTTACACCTTGCCATCTTTTTATTATTTAATCAAACTATTTGATGAGACCATATGTCTCAAATCTAGTACTGTAACCACCTTTGAACTCGTAAAATATTTCTTATAAAATATTTTATGGTTGGGTATCCCCACCCTTGTGAGGCAAACCATCCCTTTTACTAACTCTAGGAAATTGAGCCCCTCTAATCTTTGGATTTCTCCTCACTATTGGGTGCAAAGAAGAGGTAGTGTCCTCGTCCTCTAATCAAGCTCAATTTTCACTAGAATCTCATCCAATCAGAAAAAAATAAGGAAAACTAATCGTTCAACCTAAATTCCCTCTAAAACTTATTAAAAAGCTTGTCTAATCTCAATTGTTCCATACAAACAATAAACTTCATCTTGAGAGCAATTTTTTAGTAATAATTTCCAAATAAGTGAGGATATATTAAGGTTTAGAAAATTATACAATGTGTTGGATTTCATCACAATCTTTGCAAAAAAATATAGAGCATGATAGTTATCTTCACAATTGTATCATTACACTATGATTACTATTTATTATGCTCTTGCATAGACTAACTTAGGTTTATATTATAATGGTTTAAATTTTATTACATTTTATTATCTAATCTACATACTCCCACTTTGAGATCATCCTTCATCCCTACCACATCTCCCACATCAATTTTTTCCTATCTATATATTGTCTATCTCTTTCTAGCTCTATTGAAGCCCTAGATCATCTTAGTCTTAGTTTTCTTATATTTTTACATTAAGAATCATAAAATTATATTTCATATTAATCCTCATATTACACATATTTGTTTTCATGTCATATTGATTTCATGTTTAATTGGTATTGTCTTATTTTGTTTTACCCATTATCCTATCTCCATCATAAACCTTATAACACCTCATTTTTGTTTTACTTGTATAACCTTCACAAAACCCATCAAAATCCCTTTAAACCAACTTTTTCACCTTCCTATCAATGATACATTTTCTACCCATACCACCATTCTCATTTTGTGTGTCCATTTGTGTAGCCATTTCTATCTGCCATGTTACCCTTTATCAATATTTTTATATATTACATCCCAGTTACAATATATTTAGCATTTATTGTTTGTGCTTAGAATTAGTTTCTTTTATTTTCATAAGAATTTTATTATTATTATTAAGTCATATGGATCCACATTTGAAAACTTACAAAGGGGTTGATTTAGTAGCTTCCTCTTTAACCCTTTATAATTTCAAGTAAACTTCACATTGAGATTTTGTACTTGTAGGATATTTTTAAGAATTGGAGATGATGGCATCTTAGGGAAATTCCTAGAAAGTAGATAAGAATCTTCTTGCAATCTTTTAGCACAAATAGAGGTATCAAATTTCTCCTTAAACCTAGGTGTAGTAGTGGACTTCCCTAGCATGGGTGCAAGAGGAGACTTATATGTAGTTTGGGCATAGAATTAGGTGTAACACTTAACAATGTATCCTCTTGTAGTGGAAAAGTAGTAGAATTATCCTCTATTTTTGACATATTTCTTCCTTGTAGCAAAGATATTTAGTTTGCAATCTCTAGGTGACTCTCTAGTGCCAAATTGAGAATGTCCTTGACCAAATTATAGGTGTACCTCTTCAAATTTATATTTTTATCATAAGTTTAGTGTTTTTGAGTTGTTTGATCACCTATTTTTTTATTTTACTGCATGTTTTAACGAAAATCTATTATGTATAATTACTAAAATTTTGGTGGTCATATGACATTAAGAACTTCTTAGCCTCAAAACTCCCCTTGGACTTGGATACACCTTTTCCTTCCAATGAGATATTAAGCTCTAATAATAATTAAATTTGGCTTGCAATATCTAATTAATATTTCCTAAGCCTATTTCTAGTGGTTTCTATTCATTTAAGGTGTTTGCTCTGATTCTTTCCTTGTTTTGGATTTCTTATAACAATGAATTTGGTTTCATATTGTCCATCACTTATTTCATTCATCATAACTAAGTATTGGCCTCATTTTTATTACTATATGTTATTTAAATATTTAATATTATACATTTATGTTATCACTTAAATAATATTTAAAAACAAAGAAAATAGATTTTTTTGTTTAATATGTTGGTGAGTCTATTTACCTTATATTTTCATGTTTGATTTATGTTTAGATTATCATTGTATATATCATCTTCATTTGCATTTCCTCTTTTTCTAATGTGCCTTCTCTATTCTATAGTGCGCCTTTTACCTCTTTCCCTTTCCCATTTATAGAAACCTCTTAATCCTCATGTTTTCCTTGCATTTTCTTGTAGTCACTTCTTTGTGTTTACCTCACCCTTTAATCATGTTTTTACATCTTGCATTCCACATTCACTTAAATATGTGTGTGTCTCTCTACCCACTATCTATATTAACAATCCTTGATCTTGTTATTGACTTATTAACCATTCATGATGATCGCATACCTAACAATGCTTGTATCCATCTTCAAATACCATATTTTGTATTGTCTAGGTCTACTTGTGTCATGACCCTCATTAGGAACCCCTTTGTTACCATTTCACGATTCTAGGATACACATGCATAATTGACTACCTACAAATAATCAAGTTACATTAGACCTTATGATATGGATTGTAAATACCATGTACCTAATATTAACATTCTCTTACTTAATATTTAAACTATAAAATCATAAGGAGTACGGACAAAATGATCTAAACAATGTGGTAGAATTCCCATATCTAAGTTACACCATTTGAACTCATATATTATCATAGATTTCACCAAAAATACAAATCGTTGTGCACCACCTACACATTTAAATAATAGTGAACTTTCCCATGCTAGTGACATTGTGACTATCACAACAGACAACAATTATGTCTTTCTATATACCAAAATATGTACCCAATTTTTGAAACCAAACTACAATAAACAAGCATCAAATAACTACTATATACTCCTCAATCTAGCTAAGATAATTGCCATAATCTAATACTAACTCATCCAACTAATTAAACCATAAAATAAGGTAAGCCCATTAATGTTCTCCAAACAAATGTGTTTTCTAATTTTAGCCAATGTATATAATTCACATAAGATAGATGGAATTATACATGTGGTTCATGTTGAATCATCTAAATTAAGGATTTTTTTATGTATAAGATTTGTGTGTAAAATAGAATCAGAATCTAATTTCATCTCAATAGAATCAGAATCTAATTTCATCTCAATAGAATCAGACTCTCTCTCTCTCTCTCTCTCTCTCTCTCTCTCTCTCTCTCTCTCTCTCTACCCTTATTTATTTTATAATTTTTTTGTACATCTAATTAGGATATTTTAAGTTATAGGACAAATATTTAAAAAAATTATTATGAAGATGAATTTTTATGCTTCCAAGGGTGAATTATTTGCTGATTTATGAACTTGGGGAGGTAGCTAAATTAAATGAATCTTTTGGACTAGTTTGTATGTGTATGCTAGATCTAAAAAATTGATCATCTTGTGCAACTAGCTAACTGTGTTGTTGTTTGTTCTATAACAATACATGTGACCTCTTGAAATGGAACATGATTACAATATAGCCACTAAGTTATCTTGTATGGCTATGACCTAATGATAAGGGTGTTGGGGATAGTTTCTCTTCCTTTACGACATTTATTTCCTTTAAAGAGAGGTGAGATGCACTAATTGTTCTAATGAGACATGTTAAATCACCCATCAATGCATATGAACTAAACCTTTGAGTTGTAGAAGTTAGATCATAAAGGATACATCATTTAAACAAAATCATGTCCTTCAACAACACCAACAAAGGGTTATCAATGGATTTGATTATTTTTGAGTGATGAGGAAAGAGAGTAGTGAAAATTTGAAGATTTTAATTTGGAGGTGCTATGGAAGGACTCATTTCTTTATTTATGTCATTAAGTGAATGAGATTATTGTCTATTAAGTCTTGGATCTTATATTTTGATCCCATAAATACCTTAGTGTCCTAGTTTAGTGCCTTATAATATTGGCAAAATACATTAATGCCATAGTTTCTATGAAGAGGGAGATGAGTTTCTAGGGGTTGAATAAGATAAAATTATAATATAAAATTATGAAAAAGGCTTAATTAATGATACTTTGGTATGATTTTGTGAGTCTAGTTAGTTATCATGGGGTATATGTCGAAGAAAAGTAGTATTATAATTATATAAAGATGAATAATAAGATAAGAAGTGGTAAATGGAGGAGGAGTAGTTGTGGATATTATATTTATTATACATATTTTGTTGTAAATTTGTTTTGTGAACTTCTTGTTATTATTTTTTGTAGTTGTGGGTGTAGATGCCTTACTAAGTGTTGTCACAAAAGTTTGCACCCATACTTGGTGTATGACCCCCAAGAAACCTTGTGAAACATGGAAATAACCTCCAAGTGTGGGACCTTGTGCATGTGAGGTTGAATCTTCAGAGAAGGACAACTTCCTTTCTAATCATGGTGTAGTGTTGAGCCAACCCAAAACACTGTATTAAACTAGAGAAACTTTCCATGGTAAATAAATCAACATGTCATGTTAAACCAACTTAACTCTTAAAAACCTACTACTAGCTTAATCTAACAACTTTTAGGGAAAAGGGAGAAGGATTATAGGAAATTAAAAGGGGTGACACACTAGATTGAAATGTAGTTTCTCCCTGCCTATGGCTACACAAAACATCAACAAAAGGCCCCAAGGAAATATACAAATCTCAACTCTGATCTATCCTCAAAGGACTTATATGAAGGCCAAAACTAATGAGATGTTATAAGGGAAGATACATTCACAATACAACATTCATGAGAATGTTAAAACAACATACAAACTAGAATGATATAAAAGAAGCATTCAACACAAGGCAAGAAAAATGCACAAGATAGATAAATGTGAGAGAAGTTAAAATATAGATTTTTATTGACGTAAGGAAAAGAAAAGTTACAAATATAGAACAAAGCCACTACAAAAGAACCAAAAGAGATCCCAAAATATATGTTATAAACTTGCCTTTATAGATCAGACATAACTCATATTAAACATTTGAATACAAACCCTAACCCAAGGTTAGGTTATAGAGAGACAGGTCAAACAAATTAGATAGAAATCTAATCTTGTGTGTACATACTGATCCATGAGGTTGACAAAAGGGGCCAAATGAATGCACCCAATAGGTAGAAGGGAGAAAAAATATTCCCCAAGGACAACCCTTCAATAAGTATGGTGTAGAAAATGTATCTATGTCAGAAGAAATAATACCTATAAGCAATAAATGGGCATGGAGAAACCTGGATGGTGTGATCATATGGCAGGATGTAACATAGAATCATCCCAATGAAAGTTAAAAACATGATTGTCAATGAAGTGGAATCAATAGTTAGCTTTTCCCCGTGTCCTAACCTCGGCAACTTGTTGAAACAAAAGAAAGACCTCAACGAGATAACAAGTTACATCACTTACATCAACCATAAACCATGTTATCTTGGAACTGTTTCTACGTCCTTCATCACTCAGAAACTTAGGGAAACCCAAAGGAAGTTTCAACTAGACAACGAGTAGCTCATGAAAATAGTTAGAAGTTGACTCAGATACAGCCATAGGAACTCTGGAGGTTGACGAGGCACAAAATAAATTTGTCCAAGACTCCAAGTGAACATAATAGGGGGTCCACTTAAAAATGCATAAACTCATGTGCACATTAGGATATGTATCTAGGTCATCATGGAGAGGGGTCAAAAAACCTTAGGGGGATAACACGACATGTTAGCAATAAATCTTCAGATAACATGATGAGTTAGTAATAATTGCTAAAAAAACATGATGTGTTAGCCCATGATGAAGGTGTCTCAAATATGTTATCTATGGTGGGTTAATGGTGGCAAAAATAGCCAACACTAACCTTACCCATCCTAGTTTTTAATTTCTAAGTTTCATACATTATTTCATAATATATATATTCTTTTGGAACATTATCTTTTTTAAGATTGATTAGATAAGATTGTCCATAAAGACTCTTTCAATTTTTCTGTCTTGTAGGTGATAATGTATCTTGTCAAGATTTATTAGAACATAATGAAAATTTCAGGAGATATTTTTTTGTTAGCATTTCAAAGTTTCTCATGCAAGCATATGGTAAAGAATAGAACCTCTCAATGTCATGTTCCTTAAGCAAGCAAGGAAATTTTTTATGTAAGATATGATTATATTATATAATATAGACAAAGATAGTGTAAGGTTAAAACATGACTAGAAGGGCCTCACTTACCACCACAAATCAGAAGGTGTTTTGCATTAAAATTAGGAGGAAGGGGGTGGAATGAAGTTTCATATGACAAAGGATTATGGTGAAAGTTCATAGTCAGATATCTTGAGTTATTGGATGGAGAATCAAGGTTTTATTACATTTATTAGATATTGTGTAGCATGTGTGATATAATGGGGTATATTGGTGAATGAGAAAGAGAAGTTAATGAGGAAGGTACCAAAAGGTTTGTTTAAAAGGAGAAGAAAGTAAATGAAATATAAATGAGAAAATGATAGGTCATAAGATAAGGAGTAGTAAGATATGAGTGATGGGTCCCTTGAGGAGAAATAGGGGGATGAAAGAAAAAGGGATGCATCATTTAGAGGAGAAGAAGGAGGGGGGAGTAATGAACACATTAGTATAATAATGGATACAGGAGTGATGAGATATCCTTGTGGGAGAGAATGAGGAGAAATGAAAGGATGAGAAGCGGTATGTAAAAGGAAGGGAATGGTATATGTGGTAAATTAGGAGCTTAAATATTGATTTGAATAAGATGTTGAGGAGGTGCAATGATAGAGGGTAGGAATAGATGATGGAGAAGATATATGAAGAGTGGTATAGAAGGATAATTAAGAAGAAAATTATGTAGATAAAAAAATATTAGAAGAGGGAGAATTAGCATGCATAATTGAGATTATACTAGTAGGGACATAAAGGAAACATCAATTACTTTATAATTAGTCTTATTTTTAAAGTGTGATAGAAGACCAATCTCTTCTATCCTAAAGAATTGTAGTGTAACAACCCAAATTGACAACTTCAAGAATTCCTCAGCCTAGTTTGTTCTTTGATGGCTAAATAAAAATATATTTAAAGAGGAATCAAGATTTAAAAGTACAAATAATTATTAAGTTAGTATAGCTACTTTCTTATCTTATATATAAGACTTGAGTAGAAATAGGTAGATACTCCTTTTTTTCTAGCTCCTTGACACTTTGGCATTTTCTTTTTTTAATCCCCATTTTTTGTTGTATGCTTGTAGACATTGCACTTAGAATTTGAATTCTTTGTAGTAGGAATATTTTTCCTTTATTGATATTCTTATAAAATTATTTTTCTATTCGAGGATATATATATTTTACTTTAAGGAAATCATCCTTATGTAGAATTTTGACTATCTCACACTTTTCCATTTATTGCTTATACATATCCTATTTTCATATTGGTACAAGGATTAATTCTTTCTAACTTTGGAACTTATTTTTTCAAGCTTTATTAAAATTTCATGTCATCTTGGTCTAACCCATATCATTTACCTCACACATCCTTTAAAAGATCTTGTCATAGTTTAAAATTCATCCCTTGTTCTCTAAGTCTACAGCACATTTCCTGCTTAAGATCTTCATTATCTTTCCCTTGTGTGAAATCTCATCACTTTCATGTATGGTAATTTTGTCTTTCCTCTTCGAGATTACACATATGTCATTCATGAAAAGTGTATTTTTTATTTTGATATATCTCCATATCGTCTAGTTAACAAATGGAAAGGTTTAGAAAATTGAGTTATACAATATACAAATTGAAGAACAAAAAATATCAATTAGTAATTATTATGGCAAGAGCTTTCAAATGATTAGGATGACACATTCATCACCAAGGGAATGAGATAATGATTCAAGGTTTTGAAGTCTATCACAAGAGTGATTAAGGATTCATGAGGTAGATTTTTCAAGTTGAGACATTAATGAATTGAAATCCACTTGTAAGTCTTTCAATGGGCATAGAAGCTTCAAAATGTATTCTAGTTTTAGGTACTAGGACTTTGTAGAACTAAATATTCATTAATCTTATGCATGTATGCTTCTTAGAATGGAAAAAACTTTTTGACTTCATTAGAAGCACATGAGATTTTCATAAAGTGAAACATATTCACAATAATAATTGCCATGCATAGCATAAATTTGTGTGCATTTTTGCTAGTCCTAAGAAAATTAAGAGTGGAAACTCCTAGAGACAACATTTATCCTAAGACATAGGAGAGATATTTGGATAGGAAATATTTGGATAAGTTAACTCATTTATTGATATTTTAATATTACTCTAAGTCTAGAAAATAGACATAAAATCATGTGCTTCTAATTTAAATATGTGAGTGGAAAGGGTCAAAAAGAGATTAAAGACTCAAAAAAATAAAAGGAAAGAGGAGTTGATGTAGCAAAATAATTTGATCATCTCCATTCAACATTTGACTTTCCATATGCTTTATTCTTACGTGTAGATGGAACTAATTCAACTAATTCCTACAAGATAAAGGAAAAGTATGGACAAGTTTAACTATATGCAATTAGAAGAGTTATAAACATGCATTCATTCAAGTGCTTTAATAGTCATAGTGGAGGATCATAAATAGACATAAAAATATAAAGCTTCAAGTCTAAAAACCCATGTTTAACTATATGCAATTAGAAGAGTTATAGATATGCATTTATTAAAGTGCTTTTAATCATCATGGTGGAGGATCATAAATATATATAAAAATGTAAAGCTTTAAGTCTAAAAACCCTCCAAGATAAGGTGTTGGGACATACAAGTGTGGAGATGTATTTATTGCACAATGAGCTAAAGATATTTATAAGAAGGTAGAGATGATATCTATAAACAATGGAAATCAACTTGATCGCACCTCTCCCTCTAGTTAGAGTCATGATGAAATAACAAGGTAAATAGTAACCTCTTAACCTTGAATTATTGTGACATTTTACATTTTCAATGAAGAATCAACTAACTAAAAATGACATTCCCATGAGATTATCTTCTATCTAGGTTTTGGCGCTATTTAAGTAAGAAGGATGATGATAGACTCACTTGAACTTGAAGCTCTACTAGGGTATTATACATTGCTAAATTCACCAAGCTAATGAGCTTTTAGTGATTTTTGGGGACTATTTCTTGGAAAAGGGAAAACCCATACCTCGATCCCTTGGTTGATAAGTTTTTACACTAATATTATGTAATGTCCTTAGCAATATATATGATTTCTTGATATGCTAGAGTATCGTTATATAACTTAGTGGTTTAGGTGCAATTTTTTACATAATTGTACTACATAGATCTTTTCCATTTGTGTGACTTGTTATGGCTAAAGGATGATCTTCATTTCTACTTAGGTATCTTTCTCTCTCAATTATTCCTCTAAACATGTTTCTCCTCACACTTCACTTGTGTTTTACCAATATGTACACTATCTCAATGAATTATATTATTTGATTGTAGACAAGTTAGTATTTTCCAAGCAAGATGTAATGAGGCTACATCATTTTTCATAATCTCTCAAGTTCACCATGAATGTTTTGAAGAATCACTATAGTAGCATCCTATATATTAGAAGCTCTTTTATTTCTCATCCTTTGTGGGCTCCAATTTATACATGACCTCATCCAACATAGGTTGATCCACACTCAAGGGAATTTTGAATAAGAGGTCCCATTCAAGTAGGTGCACGTGGGGATGAAACCAAGAATGCCTTGTTTGTTATTAGTAGGTAGTATGGATGCTTATTTTTTGCACCTAACCTTTTCTCTCAATCTCGATGCATGCATTCTCCCTTGATAAACGTTGATGAGATTAGATGTAATTATATATTATTTTCATGCTAAATTGTATTAACCCATAGTGACTTCAAGGGTCCCTTGACCCATTTAATCTTAAGTCTACATTAAAAAACTCTCTTGATGAAAATAAAACTTTACAAGCAAAAGGAATTGTGAAGGCTTTTTAGCTGTTGCCTTCCACTGATCCAAGATTTGATTAGTATTAGGTACAAAATCTATTGCTTTAGATCCTTGGAACTTAGATGGAATTGATCTTAATTCATCTTTTTTCAGATGGAGGATTTCATAGTGTTAACAAATTTGTTTTGTTACTGAATACAAGAGTATGAGCCAATGTCAATGCCTTTTCAATTAAGAAACAAAGATTGAGTAGTGTCTATTCTACCAAAGTCATCCCAAGCATCATCTGCACCTCATCCCTTATATCATACCTTTAGAAATTTTAAACCTTAATAGATAAAATAATTAAGAAACATACCATTGCCATCAACAAATTTTAACTAAATCTTTGATTTAATCTTTCATTTTCACTTACCTTCTTATCATGCATTTCACTTAACATTTAATTTAAGAAAACCTCACCTTTATTATAAACTTGGATTCTTCCTTTGAGATGAAAGTTTTTTTAATATCTGCCTTGAAGAAATCATCTTAATCTAGAACTCTTCTCACTTCATTATTTCCCATGTCTTGGTTATGCAATGATCCTATTTTGATCTTGGAGAAGATTTTTCTCTTCTGAACTCAGAACTGACTTGTCACTTCATCATTTCCCATGTCTTAGTTAGGTATGCAATGGATCCTATTTTGATCTCAGAGAAGAATTTTCTCTTCTGAACTCAGAACTGACTTGTGTAATCTTTCTCAATCTGTCACCTCATCTTGGTCTCGTATTTCTATTCTACCCAATCCATCCATTCGAGGATCTTGCAATAGTACTGAAAATCATCCCTGGTTTTTTGAGTCTAGGGTACATTTCACTATTAAGATCTTCACTATCTTTTCCCTTTGCGTCAAATTTCATTGCTTTCATGTATGAGGATCAAATATTCTAATCTAAATCCGCCGCCATATATTCTGAGTGGAATTGTTGTCTGTGCACTCACGGATGGAAAGGACAGAAAAGAGTGAAAAATAAGATTTGCAATGTACACATTGAAGAATAAGTAACATCAATCAGTACTTACAATGGTGGGCTTCTTGGCATAGAATTGATTAGGATCTCCCATTCATCACCATAAGATTTGCATATCGCCAGAGCAATTCAGGATTCATGTGATCAACTTTCAAGCTGTAAAACTACCCAATTGTGCTCCACTTCAAAGTGTTCCAATGGAAGAAAAAAACCCAAATGTCTTCTATTAATCAAGAAGAATTTGCAGCGCTGATTAGTCATTCATCTTATGCAAAGTGACTCTTAGAAGGCATTCATGGTGAGAAGGAGGTCCACCAGCAATACCCACATCATTGCCTCAAGTTGTCTGGTCTTTTCCTCACTTTCCTCCGAGCCATATTCTAATTGATTGCTTTCTTAGACCAATTGTTCTTATACGTTCTCCCTCTTGATGTGCCAGTTTTGGTTCTCCTACTTGATGTGCCAGTTTTGGTTCTCCTTAGTTTTGGTACTATCTGTCCACTTGGCTCTAGTTTTCCAAATGTCTTTGAGAGTTGCTGAAATGGCATGATATCTTGGAGAGGAAGCATCATTGGAACTAGGAGGGGAAACCAAGAATGGTCGTAGAGAGGTGTTAGGGACCATTTTTAACGAGTCAAGAATTATGCTTAGTTATAAAATAGGTAGCACAAGGTTAGCCATGTCAATATAGATTTGGATATACATAATTTATGAGCTTATAATTGTTAGAAATAAGTTATATTTGGATTGACAATGGGTTGATTAAAGAGAGGCCAATGGCTCAATTGAGAGAGCACTCCAACAGCAATGAAAGGTCTTAGATTTGAGTTCTTATATGAATTGTAACTTAACACGGGGATTAGAGCCAAGCTAGGAGCCCTAAGCACATACAATGTGTCTTAAGGGTGGTTGTTGGAAATAAGCAACGACACTAATTACAGGACAATTTATTTGCATCGGCAGCCATCATGCCCATCCCATATCATCGGTCTCGTACTCTCTTCGGCTATTCATTTGAATGTATGTCACACGATTATCAATGTACTTTGATTTATTTCTTATTTATGTTTTAAAGTATAATATGCTAATTTTTAGAAGATTTAAAAATCTTTATTTTATATATTAGATAACTCTCTCTCTCTCTCTCTCTCTCTCTCTCTCTCTCTCTCTCTCTCTCTCTCTCTCATTATTATTTCAAATTTAAATAATTAGTTTTATATTATATTATTATTTTTAATTTAAATAATTAATTTTCTATTATATTATTAAACTATTTAATTTTATTATAATTATAGTTTAAATATTATTCATAATATATTTAACATTTAAAAATGTAAATCAATTTTAAAAAATAAATTAAATATCTCTTAAATTTTTCAACTAAATATAAATATAACCTTTTAATTAACTATAATATTATATGTGTTATAGGGTGAGAGAGAGTGTTTTCTATTAATTTATAAATTTTTATTAATATATTATTAAAAATATTTAATTTATACATTATTGGAAATAATTTTATCGCAGCAATCAATTTTACATTCAAAAAATAATAAATTATAATTTTTAATAATCTAGTAATAATTAACTATCAAATTTAAAACTATAAATAGATAATAGTAAAAAACAATCTGATAGAGACTATGGTTAATGGTGATGGTTCATCCATTATGGGGAAATTTCAAACACTTATGGATAGGAGAGACAATACCTTTCACGGAAGTGAGTCAAGGAAGGCCAAGTCTAACTTGAAATTTATCAGAAGTAGGGATGACAAAAAAGGTAACATCTAGGGATTTCTAACTAACTTCAATGGGAAATGTAAGGGAACTATGGGTGGGACAAGTAAAATCATTGAAAGTCTTGGTCATCACATATAATTTGTCATAGGAGTCACAATGAAGATGTCATGTGAAAAGACATTCTTCGGTTATAACATTCACCATGGAAGTAGGATCTGTAAGGACTTCGCGAGAGGGAAGACTATTAATCTTCACAACAATGTAAAGAGGACCATCAAGTTCCCTAATAGTCTCCTTAGGATCAAATATAATGAAAAGCTTAGGTTTAGCTTTGGATTGGGGTGGTGATCAATAAGGTTGTGTTACCAATAGATTTTGTTCAATTTCCTCATGCTCTAATATTCCCAAAATCACCCCATAATTTTTTTTAAAGGTGTTGTTCACTTAAAGTTCCAATCCTTTGCATATGCACCTTGTCGATTGAACTTGAACCTTGAACTCTCGTAGTTCAAGATTCAATGTTCAATAACATCCTTTGGTATGATTTTCCTTTTTGTTTGCAAGCTTAGCGACATTTCATCTTTGCAGCGTGCACTCATCCAATGAACTGTGAACCTTGAACTCTCCTAGTTCAAGATTCAAGGTTCAACAGACATTCCCTTTTTGCAAAGTGCTTTTCTTTGTTTTCTTCCTTGTCGCTTTCATTTTTGCTTTATTTTATAATTGTGCCAAAGGATAGTCCTTCCGCCTTCTAGTTGAACTTGAACCATGAACTCTCGTAGTTCAAAGTTCAAGGTTCGATGTGTGCCTGTAAGTTGGGAAAATGCAAAGTGGTGATTTGAAATAAAGGATAGCTAGCGATTGATTATGACTTCCGCGTGTGATGAGGATGTTGTAATTAATTGAAATGACACTTAAGTGTCACTTCAGTCTGGGAAAGTACAGTAATCAATGCTTGAGGTGGTGCGAGTTATCAAATGATCATTAATTGAACCTTGTGTGACATAATTTTTCCATTATTGCGAATCTCCTAGGATTTTGTAAACTGTTTTAAGATCAATTGACAAGCTTAGCCTGTTTTATTCATAATGCTCAAGGCATCTCATGCAGTCAGCGTGGAAGAAGGTATCCTCTCCTCATCTCAGAGCTTAGTTCATCGCATAAAAACTAGGTGAGTCTCTCTGTTGGCCTCCATTGTTTCAGTTAAATCTCTTCCATTTGTCAAGGTTGAATTCCTTTAAAGTTGTTGCATCCCCTATTGTTTTTCCTAGCTTGAGAGCCCAAAATGAAGAACCCAATTCCAAATTTCAGAAATACCTCTCCTTTAATATGTTCCTTGCCTAATTGTGAAGACACCCTAATTAAAATCGGAGCCTTAGAGGACATTATGACCTGAATCAAAGAACCCATTCTATATTCTATGTTAGAAAAAGTCATTCATAGTGGTTTGGCTGATGTAGCCGCTTTTCCTATAGTAACCCCTTGTCGAGAGTTGGTTGTTGAGTGTGTGAAAAGATATAGTTTTGAGGAGAAGTGTATCAAGAAGGTTGATGGGAGTCCACTAGTGTACATAAGCAGAGATGTCGTGCAAAAGGCCATAGGGATTCCAAAAAGGGACCCATATGAAGGGTGGAATATCCCCTCGTCTCAGTCAGTCTTCACCACTAAGAGACAAGTATACCGAAATGAAATAGCCCAATAATAGTTGCTCAAAGCTCAAAAAGGAGGGTCCCGGCTCCCGAAGCTGCTCACTGTAGATCATTTTAAGCCTGAAGTAGCTGATCTAGTCATAATGCTAAATAGAATTAAAGGGAACCAACATGCATACTATTGGCATGACTAGATGTACTTTTATATCCAAGTCACTCTCGGAGGGGAAAAATATATAGACTAGGCTGAAACCATTGCCGATGAACTCAATCATCAGTTGGCAAATTTTCCAACGGGTAGTAGCTTTCATATGTCCTCCTACTTATTCTACATTTTGGCTTGTACCAGAGAGTGGAAAGGCCTTTTCCATGAGCAACTCTCCCAAACATGAAAGTTTACGATTACTACCCTCACCTGCAAAAATAATTTCATGTGGATAGTTTTCTAAAAGTTAATGGAGTTTTCTATGGAAGATTGGCATATGAACTGCAAGGGAACACTGAGCAAAGAATTTTAGAAGAGGCAAAAACCTTCGTCAATACCTATGGAAGTTTCTTCATTCAGTTTAGAAGATTCATGTATCTCAAAGTGGGTGGTTTCGAAGGAGAACCATTTAAATTACCCAGATATGCTTTTGACAATTTAATCATTGCAGAAGTAGCTCGCCAGTTGGCGTATGTACATAAAGGGGTTAAGGAAAGGAAGGGTAGAGAAAAATCTAGTTTCTCAGTTGAATTGGGTTATTACACTTGAAAAACATCTTCAGATCCCCTAAATTTAGAGCATGAGTTAAGGAAATTGAATTTGAAGACATTTGCACTTAGAAAGGATTTTGACAGCAAGGGTTACACTGCTCAACATTTCAGCTTGCCCTCTGAATTTCAACACATTCCTCAAATAGAGGATTACTAGGAGGGTTGTGCAGATGATTTTGAAGTGAGAAGAAGGACCTAATCTAGGTTTACCCTAGGACAAGTTGTTACCCTAAATGTTCAAATTGACATCTCAGCAATAGATGAAGATGATGGTGCAGAGGTAATTGATGAGTAGTACGAAACCAAATTTAGGGGTACACCACTCCCTGAAATAGATTGGGGTATACATGAGAGAGAGAGCCTAATAATTAAGACTCTCAATGCGATTAAGAGAACCGAGAAATGGGTTAATAGTAAGAGGCCCCATGTTTTAAGAAGACATAATCCTAGAAGAGTTGTACATGCTGAAAATATTGTCAAACCCATTGTTACTGCTAACAAAAATATTTCCCTTGCAGGTACTAAAAATAAGAAGTCTTTAGTTGACCTAGTGAAACAAGCTTCCCCTGGCTCCTCACCAGTATGAAGAAACTTAAGAGGGAGAGTTGGCAAAGAAAGTAACAAGCTGGTTAATGAAAAGGAGGTCATAGATCTTGATCTCATGGACACTAAAATGATAGAGCAAGTTGGTTCGGATAATGTGGAGGGAGACACAATGACCCCAAAGAGCAATCAACTAGATTTAGGGGAACCTTTGGCGACCATAGTAGGTGACACTTTGCAGATTCCATCTCCTACTCTTAGTTGGTTAGGAAGTTCCATTAACAACAAGAAAAGGAATGTCTTGCCAATAACTCTTCCGGTAGAAGACATGGTTAGTAAGTGCTTGGGGGCTACAGTGAAGCCTAAGAGAATTAGGATGGAATCAATGATTGATGTAGATGAGAAAATTGGAAGGTGGGTAGCAGAAAGGGAAATACCTAAGTTTGATAAACAGATTTTTGAAGCTTCGGTTGAAGACTTCACTATTGAAAAGATAGACTTAGG
The DNA here is from genome assembly GCA_027943335.1 of Chamaecyparis obtusa. Lineage (NCBI taxonomy): Eukaryota > Viridiplantae > Streptophyta > Pinopsida > Cupressales > Cupressaceae > Chamaecyparis > Chamaecyparis obtusa. The sequence continues at coordinate 2,973,774 of BSBK01001534.1, forward strand.
GGTGGCAAGTAGGGTGGTAGATGTGAAGCACCTGGAATCTTCTACATGGAAGATATTACACAGGACCTTCAAGGATGAGAAGGACAAGAAAGAACTGAAGGTAACCATACAAAGATTGGTTGAGTTCATTCAAGCAGTACAAGAGCCCAGTCCGCTTCCATTAGCTCAAGTGCCCCATACATTTGACTATCGTTCACTTGAAGTCTGTAAAACGTTGGACCAGATCCAAAGGAATAAAATGGTAGTAGAAGTTTTTAATAAATGGGTTGCGAGCATGATCCAGCGGGGAGGTGACTATGTCACTCAATTAATTGAGACTCATGGAGTTGTCACAAAAGTCATCTCAGAGTTGTTGGATGAACTGACAGAATGGAGGAAGGAAAGGAAAAAGTGGACTGGCATAACCGATCAGTTGATAGAGATCGATCATTACAGGGTGCCTAAATTCCTTTTGGAGAAGCCAGTTCATGGCCTGAATGGAGAAGTCTTGTATGTTTCCATGAAAAGTATTGAGTGGAGAAACTCAGTTGTTAAGGATGGTTGTGATGGGCCAACTCACCTACTCAATGATCTTAAGGGCCTGATCGACACCATGCAAAAAGATCTCAAATGCCTGAACATTGTTTTGATAGATGAGGAAACTCAAGATGTGAAGAAAGCAGAGAAGATAGTTCAGGAGTTGGAGGCAGGAATAACAACTATTAGAGATAGCAAAGAGCTCATGATAGAAGAACTTACCTCCATAGCTAACACTGAAGCTATGTTGATTGTCTATGTAGATCATCTGGAGTCTCATAAATTGAGGCTGAATCAAATCTGCAAGGATAGGAAGGTTCTTGGACAAAGAATTGCCCTCATTAGCCTATCGTATCATGCTACAGTTGTCAGTGCGTCATTGGCTCATGAGGAGTGGAAGCAGGCACGTGCACCCGAGTCATCACAGAGTTGAATCTAAAGCATCCAGCTCAGCTGAGATTGGTGGTCCTACTCCACACTTTATGGGTCGTTGTTTTTCAGTTTTCCAGTTTACTATTTTTAGCATTTTCTAGTTATCTTAAATAGTTGGTTTCTGAAACTCGGGGAGTTTCAAAGACTTTAATATTTTTGATAATTGTAATTAATGGCTATATAGAGCTAGGAAGAAATGATTGAAAGGGATGTTAGTTAGTTTATTTACGCTTAAGTAATAGCATAGTTGAAGTTTTAGTATTTTTTGTAAGGACTTGAATTAAGTTTTTCCATATCAGGGAATGAAAGAAACTTATCAGTATAGATCTATTGGTTTATATTTTTGAGTGGATCTCTGTTGGGGTATTCTACATTGAATGGAATTTCTTGATTGAATGTCTATGTTTTTCTTTGAATCTAAATTTAAAGTTGTGTTTTAGATTGGTGTAGTGTTTATTCACTGGAGTCTGTGAGCTTCAGGTTTATTAGCTGTTATCATTGCACAATAATTATATCATATTGATGGGAATTACTGTTTCAACCTTACCAACTTTCTAGTCAAAAGTTTGATATTTGCATAAATGCATTATTCTTTTGCATAAATATTCATTGAAAATATTCTTGGGAGCTGTACCATAATTCAGAGGATTAAACACCTAAGTTTAATCCATTTGTTAGTAAAGGGTTAATGTTTCATAGTGGGCAATAGAGCATTAGAAATAAATTCTGAAAGAGACAAATTCATTTACTAACAGGTTGACAACATTTAGCCTTGGTAAACTCATCATTATATTTTACAATAGTAGGAGGGTCAACAACATTGGTGAAATATGGCAAGGAATTGGTAGACTCAATGGTATTGGTAGAAAGTGAAGATAAGGGATCAAAATAGATTTGCAAATTTTGGTTGGAAGGGGCAATGGATTTATTTCCTTGATCAATAATGCCCTCAACAAATATAGCATTAGAATCAATAAGGTCTTGGACAATAGTCTTCAAATGGAAATATTTCTCATTATCATGACCAAGTTGACGATTGTATTGACAAAAAGCTTTGGGATCAAAGGATTTGGAATGTTTTTTTGAAGGATCAATTGATTTAATGGAAGTGTTAAAACATTATCATTAATCAACTTCTACATCACATTATGAAAAGATTCAAAAAGAGGTGTAAACTTATGAGAAGGTTTAAAAATAGATGACAACAAGTTGTACCTTAGGATACTACTACCACTTGCACATCAATGTTGTTTGATGAATTATTGATCTTAATGAAGCCTTTAGGTTTTTAAAACTTTTGGAATGGTTGGGATGCAACATCACTATTATCAAATTGACTCACTTAAAGCTAACAATTATGAAGCACTACACATAATTGAGTAAAGGAAGATAATTTAGAAAGCAAAATCTTATCTTTAATGTCTTTTTGTAAATTAGAAATAAAAATTATGTTGCACATCAATATCAGGCACGTGATAAGAAATTTGAGCATGAAAATATTTAAATCGACCAATGAAATTAGTCACTCTTTCTTTAACACCTTGTTTAAAATACATTAAATTAACCAAAGAAGTCTTAGAACCAATATAGTTTTGAAATTTTTGAATGAAAGCATTACCAAGGTTTTGAAATGAAACAATAGAATAAGGAGCTAAAGAACAATACCATTGTAAGGCCTTATCTCTAAATGTTCTTGTAAACAATTTAGCCACAATTTTATGATCATGAGAGAAGTTACTATACAATGTTTGAAATATTTTCACATGATTCGAGGAATCACCTTTTTCTAGTATAAGTCTTTAAATGAGATATTTCCATGTATTGAGGGACAGCAACTCAAATGATGTCCAAGGACAAAGGGCTATCAATGCTACAAGTGGAAATATTAAAATTGGATTGATTCATTGAGGCAATTTGTTGTTGCAAGGATGACACAGTTTAAGCAAGACTATTGATAGTAAATTTGGTGAAAATATTGGTATATGGGACATGTGAAAGGCTTGGAACATTATGAGAAATGGAAGGAATATTTGAGTATAAAAATGACACATTGTTGTAAGTAGGAATGGATGATGGTTGGGAGACACATGGAACACTTGAAGGAGGAATGATAGAATTGGAAATAATTCCAATACTAATATGTGTAGGATTAATGTTTAAAAACAAAGGTATTTATGAGAGGTGGAGCATATGTACAAACACTAGGTAATGAGGTAGGAATAAGAATGGAAGTCTCAACACTAGTGAGAGGCTGAGTTAAACCAAGGTATTGAGAACATTATTTAACATGTTTAACATTGCTATCAATAAGATGGGAAATAGTACACAATTAATCAACATCATTCTCATCGTTGTGAATCAACTTCCTCAAACCTTCTACTAAGGGAATGACTTCCGTATTAGAATTTTCTTGTATTAACCATTGCTCAAAATTTTCAAAAATCATGGGAAAGTTTTTACACTTGGGTAGGGGACACCATTAAGGTTTCATCTTCATCACGAGAAGAGTGGGAAGATGGATTCTCAATGTCATTAGTAAGCATGTTTGTTTCATCAACATTTCTAGGAAATAAAGAAGACTCAAGATCAAAAGAACCCATAATTCTATGACTTCTCCTAACTAGAATGTTATAGGTAGGATTGAATGTTTTGACACTCATGCAAAAGGAAATGAAAGGGATATATGTTTAAAAATTTCAAGTAGAAAATTTCAAATAAATATGCAAACACACATTAAATTTATGCAACATAAATATAATTAAGAGACATAATTGTACATGAAACCTAATGAATGACACATCCAACCATAAAAAAAGATCTAAATACAAAAATTAGATTGGAAACATTATGATTCGGGTTCACCAAAATGTACAATAACAAAAATATGCTTAATGGTTGGGAAAACAACAAGGGGTTCTAAAATGGTTCCCTAATGCAACACCTAACCAATTCTTTATTACAAAATCAAAAGGAAGATAACCCACTAGGCCCAAGTAGGACTTAAGCACTAGGCGAGTGCAACGATCCTTCATTTTTTTATGGAATGTGAGAATTGATTAAGGAAACATGATTGAATATATGCAAGATATAAGACAAAATAGGCAAAAATGACAAGTAGTAGAATATACAATTTGATAGAAAACAAAAAAAATCCATACAGGTATCAAAACCAAAAATTAGATAACACCATTGACCTATGATTTTAGTTTGATTTTTTTTGGTAGGGAAGAAAATGCCTAGGGCATCTTATTCTAGGAAGAGTACACCTAGGGTGTCCTATTCCTAGGAAGAGGGTGCTTGGGGCATCATCTTCCCATTACTCTTGATTGAACTCAGTTGCAAATTGTTCGTCAGGTCCTATATTTTCCAGATATGAAATGATGCAAATGCCAGCTATTCTTGCACCCAGAAAATTGGGGAAAATTTTGGGTAGAAAGGGGTTTGCCTTAGTCAAAACCAAGGTTGAGGAATAAACCTTGAAATAGAAATGAAATTATATGAAAGGGAATCATGTAAATGTAAAGTAAATATAAGATCTACTTTATAAATGTGTATACCTCCATAAACTGTTATTGAGATCATGATGTCTATGAATATTTTCAAGTATGTTTCTTGAATGTAGTTGTATGTTTAATTTGAATCTTGGAATGTAAAGAAGAATCAAGGATGTCATTTACAAATGCATAGATTTGTGATTAATTCTTAAATATCTTCAATGTTGTTATTCTTGATAAACTCTTGCCTTGAAGAATAAATGGATGAATGAATGGACAAAGAATATTCTTTCTTGTTTGAGGTCTCCTCTACTTGGTCATCATGGGAGAGAAGCTTGCTATAATGGAGAATATTTCATTGAAAATATTTTATAATGCTTGATGAATGCTTGGATGTGAATCTGTTGGATAGCACTTAAAATCCAACTTTTCATATGTCCAAATGAGGAGAGATAGGTTGCTTTTATACCTATCAGAACTTTTCAAAGATCAAAACTTGAAGGAGCCTGACAAGAATCTAAAAATCCCGCTAAACCAATGATGAGGGTCTTCGAGTCAAATTTTGGGGAAAAAGTAGGGGAAGAGGTTAACCTGGGTGTCCTCTTCTTGCTAAAAGAGGATAAAATTGAATTTGGAAGTCAAGAATATGGAAAGAAAAATAGAAATGTAAGTTGTGTGGGGCTATATCAAGCATAACAAACATCAAATCTTGAGAACACCAAAATGGGGCCTAATTGAGTATGTAATTACTGGTGCTAACAATCAAGGATGGTGCAAAATTAAATTAGAAGTCTTCTTAAAAATAAGTAAATATTTATAGTTAAGTATGATTTAGGACAATATAAATTGTAATATTATTCCATAAATAGGTCTCATAACCTATGTATGTCACATGAACAATATCCCCAACAATACTATCATATCATAAGGCAACCCACTTTAGTATAAAGAAAACAACTAAGAAAGGTAGTTGTTCTCACTTTTGACAATCCTCCCAAAATAGATAAAATTCAACTCACTAGACTATTGGATGTTTTACCTTAGATAAGTGGTAGATGAAAAGTACTCATATAATAGAATTATGTCTTGTGGAAACTTCATAGTATTGGAGGTGAGAGTTAATTGTTAAGTCTTACAATCAACCCGAGTGGTTATTTTTACCGTGAATGTTCAATCTATGAATTTGTTATGGGAGGGGTTTATTAACTAATCTAATGAAGAAAAGGTTGATCAACTTTATTTTTCAACTAGGGAGAGTGTTTGGATAAGTTATATTCTACTTACAATCAACCAGAGTGGTTATTTTTATCATGAATGTTCAATCTATGAATTTGTTATGGGAGGGATTTATTAACTAATCTAATGAAAAAAAGGTTAGTCAACTTTAGTTTTCAACTAGGGAGAGTGTTTGGATAAGTTATATTCTACCCCTAAATAAATTTTGAGTTCAACCATTGTTGAACTCAAACCTATAGACTATGCTGACTGGATCTCAAATTTGGTACTAGTGGCAAAAGCAAGTGGCACCATAAGAATTTGCACTGACTTTCAAGACTTTAATTTGGCATGTCCAAAGGATGAATTTCCCTTACCTATTATTGACATAATAGTAGATCTCACTTCTACATATAAGATACTATCACTAATGGATGACTTCTCTGGATACAACCAGATTAAAATTGCACCTGAAGATCAACACAAAACAACTTTCACTTGTGCCTGGGGCACCTATTATTGGTGGTTCATGCTATTTGGGCTAAAGAATGTTAGAGCTACATATCAAAGGGCAATAATGACTATCTTTCATGACATGATGCACATTTCCATGAAATATTATGTCGATGACATATTGGCAAAGTCCCTAGAGGGAAATCTGTACTTATCAGTATTAGCCCCAATATTTGATAGAATTGAAGATCATAAAGTCCAGCTAAACCCAAAGAAATGTGTCTTTGGAGTCACATCAATAAATTTGTTGGGATTTATTGTCTCCCCGAGAGGAATAGAGATCGACCATGAAAAGGTCCAAGATATACTTGCAATGCCTACCCCAACAACTCTAAAGAAATTGAGAAGTTTGTAGGGCATGCTATAATCAATGAGAAGGCTTATATCACAACTGGAAAACAAGTGCCACCCATGACAACACCTATTGAGTAAGTACATAAAGTTTGAATGGAAAAATAATGTCAATAATCCTTCCAAATACTAAAGGACTACCTATTATCAACACCAGTCTTAGTAGCACTCACACCAGATCAACCCTTATTATTGTACATTTTGGAAACAAAACATTACTAAGGGCATTATTGGTACAAAATGACTCAAAAGAAAAAGAAATGACCATATACTATATCATTCAAATGCTTGTAGCTTACGAACGAAACTACACTGCTATTGAAAGAGCATGTTTGGATGTAGTTTTTGCCTCACAAAATCTCAAACATTATATGTTGAGCCACAAGATGATCCTCATTTCCAAGATCGATCCATTGAAATATCTAGTAGGAAAAGAAACACTAATAGGTCACCTTTCCAAATGAGTCATGATACTAAGTGAGTTTTACATAGACTATGTTGATAGAAAAATAATCAAAGGCCGAGTAATTGTAGACCAACCAGCAGATGCACCTCTACCTTATACTCATCTGATGTTGATAGAATTCCCTGATGAAGGGATATTTTCTATAGAAGAACTAAAATAATGAAAGTTATATTTTGATGGCTCCCATACACAAAAAGGATTAGGATCCAACATAGTCTTTATAGCTCCTCAAGGAGATTCTATTCCTAGATCTTACAAGCTAAGGTTTGATTGTACCAACAACATGGCCGAATATGAAGCATTGATCATAGGAATTAAAATAGTTGTTCAGTGGAATTGTTATAAACTAAGTTTGCACCCTTTTTTCAAGCTCTCTTAGTCTTGATAACCTAGTATAACATGGGAATCATCTCCAGGTTGTGGGACCTATGCTAACTTAGATGAAACCTCAAGATTCTAGGCTGGTTCCTCTTGGATAATCACCTTAATTTTCTCTTCTTGACATGAAAGTAAAATCTTGAGGGAAAAGGGATAGAAGGAATGCATGAAAGGGAAATGACTGAAAGCAAACTATCCTACTAGGTGATACACCAAAAAATGATATGGATTATAGTATACAGGATGAAATCAGTGCACGAACTTAGGTTTAGGAGATCACAACTCATTGAATAGGTTTGCATCAATATTTCATAGAAGGGTCTGCAATAGAAAGAGGTTATTCAGGGAAAGAGAGAATTTCACAAACAATAGCATTCCTAAGAATTTAGACATAATCTATAACCTACAAACAAACATTCACCTCTGCAACTAGGTATAGGAATGAGACAGATTGTCAGGGGCTTGAAGTATTCCCACAAGATCATTCAAATCAAATCATCCACAGGAATACACATGAATTGCAGAAAGAAAGAGGGATCAGGAACCCTAAGATATTACTGAAAACATACATATACTTAATCCATTAAGAGAAAATTTAGACAAGAAAGCATAGGGACAAAAAGAATGTCACAAAATACCTTTGCAATATCTAAACCTCAATGAAAGGTTACAAACTACAAAAGCCAGAGGACAAAAAGAATGCCTCGGATAACTCTTAAGAAAGAAAACCTCTCTTTTACAATTGTAAACTCTTGAGCTCTAAAAGCTCTAAAACTAATATATACACCTCCTTTATTGCACACAGGCAGGAGCAAAAAATCTAATTAGGGTTACATATATTTTTCATAGAATAATAGCCAACCCTAATTTTGTCATTTCTAATCATAAATGCATCCTTGAAATATCTTGATTGATCAGACATCTGTCTCTACACATATTTCCATCGCCATAACTACCTCTGAGAAGGTCAGTCGATCCATCTACCTCCTTGCAAGTCGATCTCACCATAACTGTTTAAATCTGGTACTTCTCAGATATTTGAATTTAAAAATATAAATGGTCACATGTAGCGCCAAGCTTTTATCCATCAGCGACTGATATTTAAACTTGATTTATCTTTAAAAAGTAGCTGTTAGATCTTTCCAATTTACCCGAGCATCGCTTCTATTCTTAATCCTAACATCTAGTGAATATGTGACTAAGGCTTTCTTTCAGTCGCTGAACAATTTTCTTAACCTCAGTCAAGTCTGGAGATCATGCGAACATTGTATCCGTGAGGTCGCTAGATAAAATCCTAACCTTGAGTTATGTCTAGAGATCAGGCGACAAAAGACTTCGTTGAAACTCATAATCCTTTTCTTAACTGGGGTTAAACCCTGAGAACACACAACCAAAGCAATCTCCAAGTCACTGAAAACTTTCTTTACTCTGGGTTACATCTGAAGACTAAAAACTGACCGTTGATCTCATATCCATCCTATGGCCATCGCTAAATCTCTGAACCCTTTACTTAACTCTAGCTTTGTCTAGCGATCACATGACAAGTGTTGATTTTATTGTAATTTGACAGCAGTCGCTGAGTCTCTTATCTAGGAAAGAATATGCCATTTCTCACTAAGACTTCCCAACTGTGTAAGTCTCATGATCTCGCAACTATATAGAATATTTGCTCTGTATTACGAGATCACGTGACCGAGCTATCAAACCTTGGGCCCACCTGCCATATGTCACTCTTTCATTTGCTTTCGACTGCTTCATCAACTCTGACAACTGTTGACTGCTCTGAAATTGGCCCACCTTATCTTAACCGTAGGAGGTCTAGAGATTGGGTGACTATATAAAATTTCAAGTCTCGTGAACTTTTGCTAACCCTGGGTTTGATCATGAGACTCCCCAACTAAAGGAAATCTAACTCAGTTTTAACCTTTTCCTTTAATCAAGCGATCACACAACTATGCCTTCGATCTCCAAGTCTCCTAATCCTTTGGCATATTCCTTTTGTGCTAAGCGATTACCTGATTGCATAAATCTCATGATCTTGTGACTTCATAGAATATTCATTCTGCATTACGAGATCACCCGACTGAACCTTAGTCGTTGAATCATTGAATAATATTTGGAGATCTAGCAACAACACTTAAGTCTTAAGGTCGCCTGACATTCTAGAATATTCCACTTCTATTTCGAGATCACTCGACTAAGGAAAATCTCATTGTCGCTTGATGGATTGGAATATTCAATCTGCTTCACGTGACTAAGAGACTGAGCCTATGAAGCCTGGGCCCACCAGAGACACGTGGCACCTTATGATTTGTATCATTCTTTACCTTGAGCTGACCACCTTTGATCATGATTAAATCTGGTGACCTCCTGATTGAAGAAAACTTGAAGTCTCGTGAACTTTTGGTTGACTGTAGTTAACTCTCGAGATTACCAGACTAAGGGGACCATCGCCAAGTCACTGAATGAAAAGGGAATACGCCTTCTGATTAGGAGATCTCATGAACAAAGGAGATCGTGGGGTTGGGAGATTGAAAGGAATATTCTACTAGGCCTTAGAGATCTCGCGACTAGCCTTAGCTTATAAAGCACACATGCAAAATGGAGACTTAAGTGGCCAAAAAAGGTAATGACAAAATAGAACAAGCCATAGGGTTTTTAGGGTTTTCTACCTCTAACGATCACATTTTCAAATTAAAAAGCTATCAGATCAGTATTGAATCAATTCACAGAGACCAGAGGAAAAGGTCGCAGACCTATAAAAATTTCTCAGGGTGTCAAAAGGATTTAAAAATGAAGACCTCTGGATGGAGCCCAGCATGTGGCCAAAATTGTATGGAACAGGAAATTCGGGTAACATTTTGGTGATTTATGCTGGATGTTAGCTTGCTAAACATTAGATCAGTGGCCTTTAAACAATTCATTGGGCATGGAGTCATCTTCTGAACACAAAAAATTCCTGACAGAGAAACAGACCTGGAACTAGGTGGAACAAAAATGTGCACGAGCACTTCTTGGAAAATAGGGAAACTAACCTAGAAAACAGGGACAGAAATAAAGGAAACATATTTACAAAAATTTACAAGGAAGGATTGACCTCAATAAGGCTTCAAGTGGAATCCATTAACTTGTAAGGAAACTCAGGTGCAGAAACAACTTCCTACGCTAATCTCTATAGGAGAGTATTGTGCAAATTCTTTTAAATCCTTACAATTTCAGATTCATTAACTACTTTAACAAAGATATTGCAACCACATACCATACATACAGAAAAATAGAGAATGACACAATAATATACCCTGGGGAAACCTTTCGATAAAAACCCCAGCACTCCAAAACTTGCACAATGTATTGATCAAAACTATTACAGCTTACAATACACTTGCAATGCAAGTTCTTTCAGAAGATTTCTAAAACCCTTGAAGACAAATCACGACAACATAAAATGTTCCAACAATACACTCGCATCATATCTCTTCGCAACCCTAAAAAAGCTTATATCATGCGCTTCACTTTTTAGGGCTACTCCCAAAGATAACCATATTAGGGTTTTACCATTCTCTGAGAAAATAGGAACCCCAAAAAAATTTTCAGGCCGATGCCCCGAACCCCATGATTGGGGAAGAGTGTACAGTACTCAAATTTATCAATTGCCACATGTCTTCACCTGTCATTGAATCTTCCTGACATAGCTCTTACGTGTCATATGAATCTGTCATAACCGTTTTAGCCATGATCTCCTTACACATAATTCAAGATGCTGACACATCAACATTATTTGCAAGAAATACAATTTTACAAAACAAATAATAAGAATAGGAATTATCCAAGGTTGAGACACCTTATTCCTAACATAACTGATATAGGCAAGGCATCTCCTCCAAGAGTTGATAGTTGAAAAGCATTAGGCCCCTTGCATTCTGTAATAACAAATGGTCCACCCTAGAAGGAATCAAACTTTGTATGTTTGCTAGGCTTTGATCTGAACTCATCCCACTTGAGGACTATATCTCCAATCTTGAAATTTCTAGCCCTGGCTCTTTTATCAAAACTTTTCTTTGTTTGTTCCTGATGGAACTCCATATCTTTCATGAATTTATCTCTGAGTTCTTCTAACTCTATGAGCTGAGCATACTTGATTTGTAAGGGATCTCCTTCTTCAAATAGGACATATTGAGTAGCCAATTCCAAAGCTGGAAATTCAGTTGAAATGGACAACTTAACTTCTCTGCCATATACTAACACATAAGGAGAATTCCCAATGATCTTCTTTGGGGTTATCCTGTCCAACCATAAGGCAGATTTCAATTTAGTATGCCAATCCCTTTGGTTATCCTGCAGAGTCTTCTTGATTATCCTAATCAAGTTCTTATTAGTTGATTCTGCCAAACCATTTCCCTGAGGGTAGTAATTTGAACTTGTATTCAGATAAATGCCATTTTTGATTACCCATTTTGAGACTTTAACGCCTGTGAATGCCAATGCATTATCTGATATTATGGAGTCTGGAGTGTCGAATCTATGAATTATATCATCATAAAAACTTAAGACAACACTCTCATTTGATTCTTTCAAGGCAACTGCCTTTGTCCATCTAGTGAAATAATATGTTGTAGTGATTATCCACTTGTGGCCTACACTAGATGGAGGATTAATCATGCCAATAAAGTCTATGCCCCATCTCATGAAAGGTTGTTCTATTCTGATTGGATGAAGGGGCAAAGCTGTAAGTCTTTCTTTTCCTACAAACATGGCACATTTGATGCATTTTCTCACATAATCATGACTATCCCTGAAGATAGATGGCCAATAGTATCCGACCCTCATGATTTTAAAAGCAGTGGTCCTAGGAGAAAAGTGACCTCCAGAAGGTCCATCATGAAATTCAAATAGGACAACAACTATCTCTTTTGAATCAATACATCTCAAAATGACACCATTGTGATCCTTTCTAAAAAGGACTTCATCTATCAGCACAAAGGGAATAGATTGTAATCTATAATATCTTCTTCTTGCTGAATCTAGGTTTGTAGGACATTGTCCTATCTTCAAGTAATGAATTATGTTAGGCAACCAACCTACTACCTTGGCATGTTCTTCTGTAGAATGCACAACTAAAGATGCATCGGTTTGCTCTGATTTCTTTGAACTTTCATCCTCTACCAAATGCTCACAAAGACCTCTTCCTTTAACCAGCTTGGTGGTTTGGATATCAATGTCATACTCCATCACTTTGGTAATCCAACCAGCTCTTTTCTCATTTAGGTCCTTAGAAAGCAAAAATTCTTTGCACTTGGATGAGTAACCTTCAAGTGTACCTTGCTATGGGTAAATAGATATTTGAACTTTTTAAGACTTTTTACCATAGCAAGTACATGTTTTTCCACAAAAGAGTATCTTTGTTCATACTCTTCTAAACCTTTGCTGAAGAAAGCAATAGGCTGCTCCAATCCATTTGAATTTTCTTGAGTCAACATAGCAGATATAGCATCATGACCTCCATAAGTATAAAGGATAAAATCCTTACTGAAATTTGGGTTTAATAGAGTAGGAGCTTCTGTCAAGGCTTCTTTGATAGCTTGGAAATTGGCTTTCCTTTCTTTAGTCCAGTTGAAGGCTGAACCCTTCTTTAACATGGTTGTCAAAGGCTTCAGTAAATCTGCAACATTGGGCAAGAAATGCCTAACAAAATTAATCCTTCCTATGAAAGATTGAAGGCTTTTCTTATGATGTGGCAAGGGTAGCTCTAGGATGGTTGCAATCCTTTTAGGGTCTACTGTGATTCCTTCCTTGGACACTATGTATCCTAACAATTTCCCCTCATGAACTGCAAACACACATTTCTTGGGATTAAGAGATATCCCAAATTCTCTACACCTTTCAAAGATCTTCCTCATATGTTTGATATGATCTGCTACATGTTTAGAATAAATAGTTATGTCATCTAAGTAGACCAATACAAACTTGTACATGAGGCTTTTAAAGGCCATATCCATTGCCTTTTGAAAAGTAGCACCTGCATTTGACAAACCAAAGGGCATCTTTTGATAAGCCATGGTTCCCCACTTGGTTGTAAATGCAGTCTTGTATTAGTCTTCTTCATTAACTAGGATCTGATTATATCCTAAATAGCCATCTAATAATGAAAATCTCTCGGGCCCAGAGACACATTGTAAGATTTGCTCCATAGAGGGTAATGGATGGAGGTCTTTTAAAGAGGCTCTGTTAAGATCCTTGAAGTCAACACATAACCTCAACTCCCCATTCTTCTTCCTTACAGGAACAAGGTTGGAAACCCAACTAGTATTCTTGATGGGGTAGATGATACCACTTTCTATCAATTTGAGCACTTCTCTATGCATAAGTGGCTCAAGCTTGGGATTAACTGTAATACCCCAAAAATGGGCTATAAGTTCATTAATCTCCTACATCTTCAATTCGAATGAAATCGACATCAAAGTCCTAACCTAAGGCACATCTAAACATCATCGAATCATAATTGATTATCTTAAATTTTGCATCGGGGAATATTCCTAGTAATATTCCTAATTATCTTAATTATCTTTAATTTAATGATTATTTGGCGATAAATCACATTTATCCTAAAAATTTAATTAATTGAATATTTTCATATTTAATTAATTAGATTTAATATTTGCCACTTAATTGTGTAATTAAATTTAATTCTATCTATTATTAATTGTATTATTTAATTTTGACAATAAATCAAAATTTCTATCTTTAATTGATTAAATTCTTATTTAATTAATTAAAGCATGTTGTCATTATTTAATAATATAATTTTTAATAAAAGTTTGGTAAAATAGTTAATTAACCCATAAATTAATTATTTATTTTCAAAAATCAGTTGAGTTGAGGATAAATCACTTTATTTATTTATTTAATTCTTAATTATTATGCATATTCAAAAGAAACAGTTAAACTCCAAATCAGAAAATCAATGCAAGTTATTGACTTTTTGGAACTCAACATCCTTTTGGAGTTCAAAAAGCTGATCTAAACTCTAATTTGAGTTAAAAAGCTGTTTTTGCATGATTTTGAGAATTAACTATTTTTTATGATCAGATAACTCAAAAATCAAGATGAGTTAATTTGAGTGATTTATGGCTTTTATTCATGCACCTCCAAAGCCCTGGATTTCTATAAATTAAGGCTTTAGCTCTTCACAAATCATCTCATATTTTGCACAATCACGCTGGAGAATTGGAATTGAAGAATCAAAGCTCTTGCGAATCGACATCTTTGTGAGATCAACCTTATTTTTGCATTCATATTTCATATCATTGTTAGATTCATAGCATATCAGTTTTCAATAGCATTCATATCATATCAGTTTTTATCATTCTTATTGCATAGAAAATATCAAAAATATAGATTAATTGCATTCAATTTCATATCCATCTTTTGCATTCAAATCCTTCATTTAGGTGTCGTCTAGGTCACTGATCTCGATTACAATCTGAGAACATTAATCTCGCACCTATTAGAAGGCAGTAAATCGCTTGGTTAGATAGCTTTCAATTTTGCACGATTTTGATTATAGCTAACCTCTAATGTTTTACTGAGTGTTGTGTCTACAAATCAGGTATAATTTTCACACACACATTTCTGGCGCCCACTGTGGGGCAACCCACCTTTGCATGCTGGTTTTGATTTTTTTGGGAGCTAAAACCCCAAAGTTTCAAAGATTTAATTTTATCTCCCAAACGGCTTGGAATTTTGATCTGAAATTTTTTTTGCAGGTTGGTGACATGTCATGGAAGCTACAATAAAAAATTTAGAATTTTCTGAGATGTTTTGAATTTTTAATAATTTTTTCTTGAAATTTCGGAAAAAATTAATATCTGACGCAAATCAGCATATTTTTCAAAAAATTTTATATTTTCGGAAAGCTCTTTAAATTCTATAGGGGGTCCATTCTTTGTGTTTTAAATTTGGACATGATATCATAGCTCAAATAGTCAATTTACAAAAACTGGTCTGTATTGATAAAATGGGTCTCTAGGGCACAAATGAAGAGGTTTTTCTAAAATTTTTGCATTTTTGGAAAGCTCTCTATTTTTTAGCAGGGGTCTCTATTCTGAATTTCTATTTTTGTGGCCAAAATAATATCAAAAAAATTAGATCTTGTTGACTAGGTCAAATGCAGCAAAAAAAATAAAGTTTTGTGATGGGTATGCACTTATTTTTTTTACATGGTTCAATGAATGATATGAGTTGTCATTTGGGTTGATTGCTGGTTATTATTACTGATAATAATTTATTTTTAGAGCTAACCCTATGGTTTTTATAAGTTGAATATATTTTGCATATCTTGTTTGCTTGTTTGCTTGTTGGAGAGTTCGTCACTTGCTTGCATGGAAAAGCTCAACAAAAATTGCTAAAAATCAAGTAAAATCTACTAAGCGCATTGCAAGGATCCCAGGTATTCTCCTTCATCTAATAATATTTTGATTTGGGACTTAAAATAAATCTCTTATGTGTCAAGCTTGTGTGCATCTTTTCATGCTTTTGATCTATTTCTACACACTTGCATAATTGATACTAGGTTGTGAACCCTTAAGGATTCATTAAGTAGTCTTAGAATACTTGTGATTGATCTTGATTGCTATCTTGGGTTATTGGACTCGCTAATCCGCCGGCCCCTCATTTCCGCCCCGTGGTTGCAATCTCAGCGCCATAAAGGGGAGGGGTCAACAGGACAGAAGCGTTAAATGTTCCACTTGGCAACCTTTTTGTGCTTTTAGGAACTCCCTTGTTTTCTAAGTTGTGGACTCATTTTTAGCTTGTGTGAGGTGTTAAGTGTTCCACCTTGTGGACTCATCTCATATTCGCTTTAAACGTTAAGTGTTCCTCTTTCTACTTTTTGGATGCTTTTGGTAGATTTGCTTTCGGAACATACATTTGTGCTCACATAGTAATTAGGCCCTATGAACACTATTTGTGATTCTTGAGAGATTGGATTCCTAGCGAAATCCTTCTTGACGATAGAATCCTTGTAGGTAGGGAGGATACTTAGTGCGTTTCACATTCAACTTAGTTAGTGAGTCTTCTCTTATTGATCGACACATTCTCTCTCCGGAGAGGTTGATAGGTCATGTGGGGTTGATATCACAAGCTTTGGTGAATCAAAATTGGTTAGCGCGTCTTCTCTTATTGATTGATACATTCTCTCCCCGGAGAGGTTGATAGATCACGTAGAGTTGATATCACAGACCTTGGTGGAATAAAACTTTGTCTTAGCGTGTCGGATTAATCTGCTTGCTTTGTTTGGGTTAAAAGTGAAGAGGTGTCAAAACCTTGAATCTGGAGCCAAGTCCCCTTGTGGTATACTATTGTGAGTCATCTTTAGAGAGGGTTAACCGTAGCGGACAATCCCTTCACAGGGCAAACTGCATTGACGGAACCTCAAGCGGTAATAGCCATTTTCGCCATGGTAGTGACAACCGCTATATAAATGTCCTTGTGGAAGAAATCTCCACGGGTATGGTTCATTGTTGGGTTGTCAGATCTCCCTAGCAGCTCTTGAAGATTAAGTTCTCGGACCGTGTCAAAACCCTGGTGCGCCGGGATTGGAGTTCACCCCTTTGAATCATAAAAGTTGCAGAGTCAAACCATTACTAAAAACCTTAGAGAGGCCAATTTTTCATTCTCAGGTATATGTGTGTTATTGCAAAACTTTTCAGAACATACACAATTAGTACTCTCAGGGATTAGCACAATTTGGTCACTTGATTGTTCATGCGCAAGGTTGCTTTTGCCCTTGTTCATTGTTTTCAGACGTGCTTGGAATCACTTGCTTGCTGTTCTGCGTGCTTATTTATCTACTTGGCTATTAAAAATGATCAAATCTGGTATAACCTTCAAAATCTGGACAGTACAATTTGCAAACAATCCAAAACTGAAAATCTTAAATTTTGCAAAAATTGACGTAAAGTTCTTTCTGGAGTCAAAAGTCATTTCAAGAAGTCAAAAGTCGTACGAGTTTTGTCAAGTGTCATTTCAGTATTACCCAACTGTCGTATGAGTTTAGCAACTGTCATTTCATAGACTACCCAGTGTCGTACGAGTCTGCAGAGTGTCGTTTGGAAAAATTTGAGAAAGTTGTCAGAAATTGTCAAATTGCAAGATATCCAATGTTTCCAGCCTAGTTCCAGAATCTGTCAAAAATATCATTGTGTAAGGAACAGAGCAGTAGCTATTGAGCATTCTACCTTTTTTTGAGTTTGATCTTTTGAATCCGATCTAGTCTTCTGTTTGATCAATTTGAGTCCTTTTTATCTCGTGTCAAAACCTTGTCATAACTATCAATCTTCAATCAATCAATCTTCAAAAACAAACTAAGTGTTGAGAACTCGTGTCCGCTATCTTTTGGGCGATCTATCCCATGCATCCAGGGCACAGTTTCCTTCACCCACATCTCATCAGATCTTCAAAACTATCATAATCTTGACAAGGTTGCGTCATCCAATTTTCTCAAATCAAATTGTTCTTCAGTTGTCTTCATCCTTTTCTTCTGTTTCATTCAAAGTTAATGGTGGAGACCAGAGCTTCTTCACACAAGAAATCAGAAGAAACATCTCAAAACTTACTTTTGACCAATACCCCGGGTCCAACTCTTGAACAACTCATCAAGTCAGGTATCTACGAAGATGACGGTCTCGGTAACTTTCGATTGAAAATTGGTTACAGACCTCCTCTATCAACTCACAGAGGTAATCAACAAACTCTTCCTCAATCTATTCCAGGGAGCCCAAAAACTCCTACCATGTCTCAAGCAGGGACAAACCATGGTTCTCTAGGAGGAGGATCCCAGGGACACCACTCTCAACATAATGCCGACCAAGACCCTACACCCTCTGAAATCCATCGGTGTCAGAATGACGATGAATTCAAAAGAATGATGAGGCATTTCTTGAAAATGGATAGAGAGGCATACTTTTTGCAATTAGCCCAAGAAGGAGCTAAACTTCCTCCTCACTTCAATGTCGAAGATATCATCACGCATGAGGAAGAAACTCCGATGACGGCCATAATGAACCAGCTGCACGCTATGCAGGTCAAAATGAATAAAATTGAGAAAGAGAAGGAACCCAAGGAATTCTCCATGGAGGCCCTTTGTCCTTTCCCTTTTGACAAAGACTTGTATATGCCTCCATTCCCAAAAAGAGTGGAGATACCAAAGTATGACAAATATGACGGGCACTCTGATCCTCAAGATCATGTCAGAGAGTTCTGTACACAATCCATGGAATTCATGCATGAACCGACTTATCTAATGCGTCTTTTTCCTAGATCCTTGGGAGGAGCATCCATTCAGTGGTTTTCAAGATTACCTTCTACGATCAAAACTTTTGAGGAATTTATTAAATTGTTTTATCAACAATATTCCTACAATATTCAACATCCAATTACCATGATCGATATCTGTAACCTCAAGCAATATCCAGGGGAATCATTCCTAACTTTTCTCAAGAGGTGGCGAAAGAAGTTTTCTTTATATGCTAGACCAATTCCCGAAATGGAGAAACTTGAAATCTTTATCAATAACCTTGTTCCAGAGCTCAACTATCCATTGCAAATGCAAGATCATGTATCTTTTGATAAAATGGTGGATAATGCAATCAATATTGAGAAAGTACTTGTCAAGAAAGGAGAAATCACACTTCAAAAGGACAAGTCTGAATCGGGATCTAGCTCAAAAGATAAAAACAAGACCTGGAATAGAAACAAAGGTATCGTCTCTGACGGTGTTGTTGACACTATCCACACCCCATCAAAGGCACCGGCCTACAATCTCACCCTTGCCACCAAAGCCATTGAAGCTTCAGAGCAAAAATCTGCTGAACCATCTCCAAAGAAGCCATTCAAATGATGGGATAATAAACGAAAGTTTACTCCCCTGGGAGAATCTTTGGAATCTGCTCTGAGGACCCTGATAGCTGATAACATGATCTCTTTACCACCAATCCAAAAACCTGATCCGGATCCAAAACCATGTTGGTGGAAAGATAATGAATTTTGTGCTTTCCATCGAACTAAAGGCCACAAAACTAATGGATGCTTCCATTTGAAGCATATCATTCAAGACTTGATAGATCAAGGGGACATCACAATCGATAATCCTACCAGCAATAATGATCACACAGCATTTACAGAACCTTTTCCACAACATGGCAAGGGAGTTTCCACTTCTCAGCCTAACATGGGGGCAAAAGTCAACTATGCCTACCCTGGAAATGATGTTGTCATCAATATGGTGGAACCATGCCTCTCTGAGAGCTGTAATGTCATCACGATTGTACGAAGAGATAGAAATCATTCCTCAGCTAATGCAGTTACCAGATCACAAGCTCAGACGCATCTGAAAGGACAAACACCAAATTCATTTGATGTCCCTAAAATACCTTTCAATCTCACATCTGCTTCTAAACAGAAGGTTGCCTCGAAATCTTCCAATCCAAAGGATACCAGACCTACATCTTACAGCATCGTACAACAACTCCAGCATACCAATGCCAAAATTTCTATGTTTGAGTTACTTCGAATCTCTCCAGCTCACCGAGATATCCTAGACAAAGCTTTGCTCAGCTCTAATGTTCCTGATGATCTAGATCTAGACAGGTTCCAAACTATGGTTGGTCATCTAACATCTCCGCAATTTATCTCCTTTTCAGAAGAGGATGACAACTCCCTAAGTCACCCACATAATCAGCCCTTGCACATAGAAGTCTTGATCCAGAACCGTCGAGTCAAACGTGTGTTGATAGATGGGGGCGCAGGCCTCAACATTTGTTCTTACAACTTAATCACACAGTTGGGATTCTCAGAGATGGCTATTGATCCTCGAAAGAAGATCACCATAAAAGCCTATGATGAACAAGAAAGAGCTTCTAAAGGCACCATTGTCTTGCCCATCCGGGTGGGTCCAGTCATCAAAGATACCACATGTCAGGTGCTCGATCTACCATTGGCTTACAATATCCTTCTAGGGAGACCCTGGATACATGAAATGCAGGCTATTCCTTCAACATACCATCAATGCTTGAAATTTCCCTATGAAGGAGTGGAGGTTACTATCCCAGCTGATCTGAGTACAACTTGCAATACATTGAAGGAAAGTGCCGATAAACTTGTTCCCAATAACAGAGAATCTTCCATCAAGCAACAAAATGTGGCTTCCACATCTAAGATGGATGACATTGCTAAAGAGATCAATATCAAAGAAAATGGGATGGGAGAATACACTATAGAGCCAGTCTTGTCTCTAACATCTCTCCCAATCTCACCTAAGTCATATGGCCAATCCTTGAAGCAGTCTAAATCAGAACCTAAGGAACCTATGGAAGCATACAAAAGACATTTTGTGGTGGAGCAAGTATCTAAACAAGAATTTGAAGAGGATGAAGCTGTGCTGGCATGGCTATATAAAGAAGATTCTGAATCTAAAATTGTTCAACCTAGTGAATCTATAGCACCTACAGTCCCTTCTAATTCATATGGTCCAGGAAACAAATTGATAGCCAAGATGGGATATTCTGGTCAAGGACCTCTAGGAATTAGGGGAAAGGGTCTTGTGACCCCCATTTCACATATTGGTCGAGCCAAAAAAGATACTGGTGGCATAGGGTTTAAAAAGAAACCCTATCATCTCAAAGGTGGTTGTTCTCATGTCATAGAACAAATTGCACCAGGAGAACCCCTTCTTAAGAAAGAAGAAACAGAACCCTCTGATGATGATTCAGATAGCTCTGAGCTTATTCCCTATGAAAAATTGCCTAAAGAGATCAAAGATCTTCTTGATGATACAGATGATCCTATCAGAAGAATTAATGTAGTAGAAACACAAGAACCTACTGTAGTGCAAGAGATGGTTGTACCACAAGAACCAGCCAATCTCGAAGGCAATCAAACTGATCGAGAAGCAGGGGGTAGTTATTCTGACACTGATTCCCATGAATATGAATTCAAGTCAGAGACGGAGGGTAATCCTTCTTGGGGTATTCATCCTGATTTCACGCACTTTCTAAGATTTCCTAGAGATTCTGAATCAGAAGATGAGTCAAATGATTATGAATGGGGTGCCATTCCAGAAGAAGATGAGCTTATAACAGAGAAATCTATTGATGTTATTCACCAATATGTCTCTCAACCCAACGTAGGTCTAGAGCGAAACAATGAACTTAACGTGTCTGATCCACCTATGGCTGAAGAGGACTCCTATGATGATGTTGAGCCTATTCACGAATTGAACATTCTGAGCTGTAATATCACCTTTGAACTTGAGCGTCAGGTTAGGACCAATGATGACATATCCACATCCGTGAACACCATATTCCAAGCCTTTCCCACTTTGACTATCCAACACCCTGATCTTATCGACCAAACTTCCACCAACCCAAACCATGGTATGTATACCTTCCCAAATGACTATGCCCTTGCCTGCTACCTCAATGCAGTTGAGCCTATGAGTACTTCCATCAGTGAATCGAGTGTCAGCATGACCGAGTCGGACATCAAATATCTTAGTCAGAAAAACAAGAGTAAAAGGAAAAAGAAAAAGAGTTCTGAGGGTGAAAACCACTTTGTGGCAGTCTCAGAACCGACAAAAGTAAAAAGAAAAGACGTATCTGAAGGTGAAAACCTCTCTGAGGCACCTAAGGATGAGATATTTGATGTCCTTCCAAGTCATTTACAGGATAGATCTCCAGTTCTGATTGAGCCAACTCAATCCATCAATTTGGGTACAACAGAGGAACCACAATTGGTACATGTAGCACAATCTCTATCAGATGAAGAGAAACAAAACTTCACTACCTTCTTATCAGAGAAAAAGATCAACTTTGCATGGAAATATTCAGATATGCCAGGATTGGATCCCAATCTCATTATGCACCATCTATCCATTGCTCCCGGAGTAAAACCAATCAAACAAAAATTGAGAAAGATGCATCCTCATGTTGCACTCTTAGTCAAAGCAGAACTAGAAAAACTCCTAAAAGCTGGATTTATCCGTGTCATAGACTATGCTGAGTGGATTTCCAACATTGTACCTGTTTCCAAACCAGATGGTTCAATCAGAGTATACACAGACTTTAGAGACGTGAATAGAGCATGCCCTAAGGATGATTTTCCACTGCCTAACATTGATATGATAGTGGACATGACTGCGGGCTATGAAATGTATTCCCTTATGGATGGTTTTTCTGGATACAACCAAATCAAAATTGCTCCAGAAGATCAAGAGAAAACAGCTTTCACATGTGCGTGGGGAACTTTCTGTTGGAATGTTATGCCATTCGGACTCAAAAATGCTGGAGCTACATATCAAAGAGCAATGACATCTATTTTTCATGATATGATGCATAGAACAATGGAGGATTATGTAGATGATACCTTGGCAAAATCCATGATTAGAACTGAACATCTAACAGACTTGAGCATGATCCTCGACAGAATGGAAAAATTTAGTCTTCGACTAAATCCTAAAAAGTGTGCTTTTGGAGTCACTTCTGGAAAGCTCCTAGGATACATCGTCTCCAAGAAAGGCATTGAAGTTGATCCAGCTAAGGTCAAGGCTATAATAGAGATGCAACCTCCCACAAATATTAGTCAAATGAGGACGTTGCAAGGCAGAGTTCAATCTATCAGAAGATTCATATCACAGCTAGCGGACATCTCACAGCCTTTTACAAAAACATTACATAAAGGTGTGACCTTTGCATGGAATGAAGAATGTGAGAACAACTTTAAACATATCAAGAAGTATCTATCAAATCCACCTATATTGATGCCTCCTATTCATGGGAAGCCATTAATATTATATGTCTCCGCAACAGATACATCACTGGGGGCATTGCTAGCACAGCATGATGAGAACAAGAAAGAAAGAGCCATCTACTATATCAGCCGAACTTTAGTGGCCTATGAGAAGAACTACTCAATGATAGAGAAGGCCTGTCTCGCTGTGATCTTTGCATCACAGAAATTGAGACACTACATGTTAGCTCATACTACTCATTTGGTAGCTAAAATTGATCCACTGAAATATCTCCTAAGCAAAGCTGCCCTCACAGGTAGACTAGCTAAATGGGTCATGCTCTTGAGCGAATTTGACATTGAATATGTTGAAAGAAAAGCTATCAAAGGACAGGTCATTGCTGATCAATTAGCTGAAGCACCATTGTTTGATGATACACCCATGCAAATGGAATTTCCTGATTCCTCTATCATGCACCTCTCTTCTAGAGCATGGCGATTATTCTTTGATGGCTCCTACACACAGAATGGATCCGAAGCAGGCATATTGTTCATTACTCCTCAAGGATACTCGATACCCAAAGCATTCAGATTAAAGTTTCCTTGCACAAACAATATTGCTGAATATGAGACACTTCTCAATGGTATGAAAATGGCAATACAGTGGAGAGTTACAGAGATGCACATTCATGGAGACTCACAACTGGTCATCCACCAGGTCAATGATGTGTACCAAACCAAAGATGAAAAGCTCATTCCTTACAAGAGAATGGTCGATGATCTAAAGAAATACTTCATCTCTATCACATTTGAGCAAATACCCAGAATGGAGAATAAGGCTGCTGATGCAATGGCAACATTATCTACTCTTTTACAACAACCTGAACATGAACTACGCTACGAGTTCCTGGTGGAAGCCCTATCCTATCCTGCATATGACTCCCCTGAAACCCGCATGATCTGCACTGTTGTAAGTTATGACTCATCTCGCTACAAAAATTTGTTCTCCTATCTCCACGACCAAATCATCCCTGAGTCCTTTAACCGTTTTGAGAAACGAAACCTTATCCGATCCGCATCCCGATATGTCATCATTGGTAATGATCTGTACAAACGAGGTCTAGATGGTACACTACTTAGATGTTTAGAATGAGAAGAGTCTCAACGTGCATTAGAGGAAGTCCACGAGGGTATATGTGGGTCACACTCGAACGGGTTAACGTTAGCTCGAAAACTTATTAGGGCTGGGTATTATTGGCCTGAAATGGAAAAAGAAGCTATTAAATTTGCTAAAAACTGTCAACAGTGTCAAGTACATGGCAACTTGATTCATGCTCCAGGGAGAGATCTGATTCCCTTTACTACACAATGGCCTTTTCAACAATGGGCATTTGATCTCATAGGTGCTATCCATCCGCACTCTTCTAATGGACATACCCATATAATCACAGCTACAGATTATTTTACAAAATGGGTAGAAGCAGTTCCTCTAACACAAGCAACGGGGAAACAGATCTCTATGTTCATCCTGAATTACATCATTTGCAGATATGGGATCCCTCACTCTATAATCACAGATAACAGGGGACAATTCAAAAACAAGGACCTAGATGACTTATGTGCCAAGTTCAAAATTACTCAACATTGGTCATCTATCTACTATCCTCAAGGGAACGGACAAGCTGAGGCTTCAAACAAAAATCTCCTGAAGATCTTGCACAGAACAGTGAATAAAACAGGAAGAGACTGGCATCTGATGATCAATCCAGCTCTCTGGGCATACAGAACTAGTATCAGAACGCCTACAGGGGCTACACCTTTCGCTTTAGTTTATGGGTCTGAAGCGGTACTGCCTATTGAGGTTGAAATCCCATCACTCAGGATTAGAATGCATGGACTTGTCACTGATGAAGACTACAGAGTGTCGAGGTTACAAGAACTTGAACTACTAGATGAGCGCAGACAAGCAGCGTATGATCATCTCAGAGTGTATCAGAAAAGAATGTCTAGAGGCTACAACAAGAAAGTCAGACATAGAGAATTTCAGGTTGGCGATCTAGTGTTGAGAGAAAATCCTAAAAATCAATCACATCGAGAACGCAAGGGGAAGTTCGAACCCAATTGGTTGGGTCCCTTTGTAATCACTGCTACTTTTGGCTCTGGTGCCTATCAACTCTCAACCACTGAAGGAGAACAGCTCCGAGAACCAATCAACGTTCTCCATCTAAAGAAATTCTATGCCTAAGGCATTCAGTGCTTGGTAAATGTCCTGAAAAAATCTTAAAAATCGGAAAAAGTCCTGAAAAAATGAACATCTTGGTGAAAACCTAGCAATATGCGCCTTGATGATTCACAAAAAAAAAAAAAAAAATCAAAAAATCAAAAAATATCAAAAATTCAAAAAAATTGAAAAAATGAAAAATACAAAAAAAGAAAAAAAAAGTGCCTTGGTGAAAACCTGGAAACAGGCACCTCGGTAGCAAAAATAGAATCTCTACCAAGATGGTGAAAACTCGGCAAACGGGCACCACTTGTTCCACAATGCTCCATCTATCAGCACAATCTTGGTCTTTCCCAGCTTTCCGTCTTGCTTTAGTTTGTACATATCTCCCGGTTTGTTTCTGCATATCCTGGTTTCAATAAGTCGGTCTGTACACCAATCAGCTCAAGCGTCTGTATCCTATCAATGTTCAAACTTGGGGGCAATCAATGTCATATCTTATAGTCTCCAATGTATCTTAGACATGTCATATCCACTCAGAGTCCTTTGAAGCTTCAAGTTGAGTCAGTCAGTCAGTCTCGTCTCCAGAAAAGATTTTGCATCAACAACAATCAAACATCAAAACTCAACTGAAAACAATCTGTGCTTTTCATGCTTTTATCTCCTTGTATGCTTACTGATTCGCATTGAGATTTTTGCATATTGTGTCCCTTCGAGCTCTTCAATGATGTCCTTTCCAGGATTTAGAGAGTGATGACTGGGGGCATAATCTTTTCTTTGTCTTCTGCTTGTATGTGAAAATCTAACAGCTTTGGAAATTTTGGATTGAAATGGTGTCCGACTGTAAGAGCCTCTATCTCGAATTGGATGGCCATGCGTACCTCGACCATTGATACCTGAAAAATTCAAGGAAGTTTGATCTAACTATTGTCTTTTTGAGTAAGTTCTTTCTCCTACTGTGGAACGCAATCTTGCCTAAGGATGTGAACGATAAAGGGTCACTACGGGTAATTCACATTGGATTTAGAATGATCTCTTGACTGTTTGATGTGTTTGCAATGCAAGGCGTATTCAGGTCATCACGATGTTTATGTTTTGATGCTTGTACAAATTTCTATATCAAAATGGACATGATATTCAGGTCATCCTGGCATTTGTGCCTTGATGCTTATATTTAATCCAACATTTTGAAAATAAAGTCAATATTCATATATCCATGGTTGTTGTCTAGTGGGTGTTGTATTGATTCTTGCGCATACAAATCGATATTCATATGTCTATGGTTTCATGGCTAGTGGGCATTGTATTGATTTATCCGGTTACCTAAAAGTTCAATGATGATAACAAATCGACACATGATCAGTGACTAGGTCCTAGGTCTTAGATTTCATTTCATTTTGCATGTCTCATTTCATTTTGCATGTTGCATGATCTCACAATGATTAAACGAACTCCAATGCTTAAATGATTCTTCAAATCGCATCTTCAAATCTAACAAGAGCTGAATCTCACACGAAGATGAAATAGCAAGTAGAATCCTTTTTCGGGATCAAAATTCAAATCTGAGATCATTCATATTATTAACTACTTGCATATTTGACCTTCAATCATCACAGAAATCTAGTATTCAACTTAACTGATTATCTTACATCAAACTATCAAAATTTCAACTCATGGTCAAACCTAGTCAAACTTGGTCTTTTGGGACCTTCCAACGATGCAGAATGCGTTCTCGGATGTAAATAACCACTTCTCAGATCAATTAACATGCTTCTAAACTATCAACGCTGACTTTTCTTGTCAGATTTCAATTTTAATCCCGAAGGGGGCATGCTATTGCACATCATTCAAAGTCTGTAAATCAAATTCTATCGATCAAGTCTATCAATATCTTTCATCAGTGATCAAGACAAACAATCACGTCTAGTTACTGATTCATCAAAAGTCCTCATCGCTCGGGGCAAATCTATCATCACTTGGGGCATATCAGATTCATCAAGATCCATATCAATCTGATATTTTCTTAATCTTGTAAACTGTATCAATTTTTGCAACCATCAGATCATAGTGTTCTTTCCTTGGTTCTTCGGCAACTGAAGGATTCGGATGTGATACTTGCTAGTTCTGCTAAGACAATCGAGTCTAGAACGGGTCACTCACTTCTTATCAATCCTAAGGTTCAGAATCAGGCATTTTGACACTTTTTCGCAATCATAGGTTCATCGCTGCTACAGTGAACATTATCTTTGGTCATTCAAGACCTATTATCTCCATCTCAATTCAATATCAATCAGCTTCTATCTCATATCAATTATCAATCTCAAACATCAGTTTCATATCTCTATCAAACACAGACTTTCTTTGAACCACTGCGCTTCGCACAGTAATTCAAAGAGGGGCAAAATGTAATACCCCAAAAATGGGCTATAAGTTCATTAATCTCCTACATCTTCAATTCGAATGAAATCGACATCAAAGTCCTAACCTAAGGCACATCTAAACATCATCGAATCATAATTGATTATCTTAAATTTTGCATCGGGGAATATTCCTAGTAATATTCCTAATTATCTTAATTATCTTTAATTTAATGATTATTTGGCGATAAATCACATTTATCCTAAAAATTTAATTAATTGAATATTTTCATATTTAATTAATTAGATTTAATATTTGCCACTTAATTGTGTAATTAAATTTAATTCTATCTATTATTAATTGTATTATTTAATTTTGACAATAAATCAAAATTCCTATCTTTAATTGATTAAATTCTTATTTAATTAATTAAAGCATGTTGTCATTATTTAATAATATAATTTTTAATAAAAGTTTGGTAAAATAGTTAATTAACCCATAAATTAATTATTTATTTTCAAAAATCAGTTGAGTTGAGGATAAATCACTTTATTTATTTATTTAATTCTTAATTATTATGCATATTCAAAAGAAACAGTTAAACTCCAAATCAGAAAATCAATGCAAGTTATTGACTTTTTGGAACTCAACATCCTTTTGGAGTTCAAAAAGCTGATCTAAACTCTAATTTGAGTTAAAAAGCTATTTTTGCATGTTTTTGCATGATTTTGAGAATTAACTATCTTTTATGATCAGATAACTCAAAAATCAAGATGAGTTAATTTGAGTGATTTATGGCTTTTATTCATGCACCTCCAAAGCCCTGGATTTCTATAAATTAAGGCTTTAGCTCTTCACAAATCATCTCATATTTTGCACAATCACGCTGGAGAATTGGAATTGAAGAATCAAAGCTCTTGCGAATCGACATCTTTGTGAGATCAACCTTATTTTTGCATTCATATTTCATATCATTGTTAGATTCATAGCATATCAGTTTTCAATAGCATTCATATCATATCAGTTTTTATCATTCTTATTGCATAGAAAATATCAAAAATATAGATTAATTGCATTCAATTTCATATCCATCTTTTGCATTCAAATCCTTCATTTAGGTGTCGTCTAGGTCACTGATCTCGATTACAATCTGAGAACATTAATCTCGCACCTATTAGAAGGCAGTAAATCGCTTGGTTAGATAGCTTTCAATTTTGCACGATTTTGATTATAGCTAACCTCTAATGTTTTACTGAGTGTTGTGTCTACAGATCAGGTATAATTTTCACACACACATTAACAAGCCTTTGTTTTTGCCTTACTGGCTTGGCATTAGGCTCTAGTTCAATAGTGTGCTGAACAAGGGCTGGATTAAAACCTTTAAGGTCTTCATATTTCCATGCAAATACATCATTGAATTCCTTAAATAATTGGGTGTAAGCCTGCTTTTCTAAATCAGTATTTACTTTTCCAAATTGTAAGCTTTTACCAAGTTCCAACTCTAATTCAACACAATGTTCTTGTTGAACTACCAGGCCAACTTTGTTCTTCTTAACTTGATCATCCTTGTTAAAGATAGCTTCTAATGTGACAAGACCTCTAGGCATCTTATTAGATCTAAGTTGTATCACTTGGTCACCATAGTTTTGCAATAGTCTATCTTGATTATGTTTTGAAAAAACATCTTCTTCAAACAAGAATTGCAGAATTTGCTCATCATTGTCAAACACTTGCCAATTAGTATCATTATCAGGGATAGAATGTCTGATAATTACTTTGATATGTTGTTGGGTCTCCTCCTTTGAAATACTATTGGGAATGTCATACTGAGATCCAACAGCAGCTAATCTGTCTGCATTTTGATTTAGCTTCCTAGGGATGGCAACAATATTGAAAGCACAAAAGTCTTCAATTGTATCCCAAACTCTGTGTTTGTATGCTTTCATAGTGTCATTTTTTGTTGCACTTATCCCTCTCACTTGGCTGACTACTAACTCACTGTCACCGTAAAATTTTAGGGCTTTGAGCCCTCTTTTCCTAGCCCACTCCAGTCCATTCACAAGGCTTTCATACTCTACAGTGTTGCTAGTGCAGGAGAAACTAAATCTGAAAGCTGTATAATATCTTTCTCCCTTTGGGGACACTAGCATAGCATCGCCACCAGAGCCATGTCTGCTTCTAGCTCCATCAAAAAATAATTCCCAAACCCGGTTGCTCTAATCCTCTGAATCAGTGTCCTCTTTGAGAAGGTTTGGCTCTATGGATCCACTTTCTTGTATCAAATAGCTTCCCAAACCAGTATCCCAAATAACATTTTCTTGGGCTCCTGAAGCCTTTTCTGATTCTAGTTCATCTAGTAAAATATCAGGGATATTTTATATCTTAGTGTTTGCTTCTCTGATAATTGGGAAGTCATTGCTATCAAGCGCAAGGTAGTTTGTATTGATAGTGTTGGACATATATGGTTCTATATGGTGTGCTGCCAATGATTCAAATTTGATGGTGACCTTGGTACCATATCTTGTATGGAAGAGCATGTGAGACTAGTCAGAAGAAAGGTAGCCTCCTATCTTGGTTGTAAACTCCCTTGATAGACATATGGAAAATAAAGCAGGGAGATCTATGATATATATATCAAGTAGGATGGAGAAATTAGGACTTGCATGAAGGATTAGACTGGTATCCTTGGCTACACCTATAGTGTTAACTGAGGATCCATCAAGTTGTGTAACCTTCTTTTGGAAGGGTTCATATTTAAGTCCTAGTTGGTCAGCCACCTTTTTGGGCATTACAGTAATAGTAGCTCCACTATCTACCATACAATTATGTACTAAGGATTTTCTAATAATTAAAGATACATAAAAGGGAGGTGGCTTTGAGTTCCTACCTTGAATGGTATTGGCTTTGGGGCTGCTATTTGGAGCCTCCTTTTCTTGATCAACGTTGACCAATAATGGCTTTGCAGTCTCTTTTGTAGGATGAGGAGTTGTTACTTCAGTCATGGCTTTCTTCAAAATCTCAAGTTGTCCTGGAATAGCCAAAGAGTCCCACATAGACATAGTAACATTCACCTTCTTCATGTTGTCTACAATGTTGAAAGGTGTCATAGTGTATACTCTTTGTTGTGCTTTTACTATGATGGGCTCCACTTCTTTGAGAGTCTGGCCTTCTTTGCTTGTAATGATAGGAGCCTTCTTCAATATGGTGGGAGTAACCTGTTGCAGTGGTTCTGCAGATGTAGTAGCTTTTGTCCCAGAATCTTCTCGCTCCATGTCTTGAGCTCTTCTCTTTGACCTTGTGTTGGTAGCAATGGAAGATTCATCATTGACTCCATTGAAGTCTTGCTGCTCCCAATTGAAAAGAGCAGTCTCATTATCCTGTGTTTCTTGCTGAGGAATTGATCCACTAGAAGAGGCCTCTAATTGAGTATATGAGGCATTTTGAACCATTAGTGCTTGATTCATCCATCCATTTGAACATGTATCCTGATTATGAGGTTGATTACAAGGGAAACACCATTCATTTTCCAAAGCTAGATTATTTTGGCTAGGGACCATATCTCTGACTAGATTTGCAGAATTAAGAGGTGCAAGGTTGTATGGTTGGAATGGTCTTTGATTAAAATTTTTCTTTTGGTAAGCTCCTTGATAACCTCCTTAGTATGGTGGCCTATTTTGCTGAGAAGACTGTCCTTGATTCTGATATTGTTGATTAGGACCTTGGCCTTGTGGCTGAAAGGGGGGTTTGATTCCTTACCCTTGTTTCTTTAGGTTCGTAACCTCTTTAGTTAAAGTCTGCAGCAAATTTGTCATTTCTTGTTGACTACTTTGCTGACTATTCCTCATTTCTTGCAGTTCCTGAGAGAAACTTGCCTTTAACTCCTCACCACTAGTACTAGCCTGAGGTGCTAATATGGTGGGAATAGGGGTAAAAGGAGGTATTTGTAGAGGTGTAGTGGGCTAAAGGCTAGGAAAGATGGGCATGGGTGACCTTCTTGCTATCATGCCTGCTTGGATTAAATAATTTTCAGCTCTGACAACTGTGTCAAAAGCTTGGGGTAGAGAGGTACCACCCATAGATTGGATCATGACAGAGATCTGACTATTCAAGCTTTGTAAGAAGTATAGGAAAGAGTGATCAGGTGATGGCCTCACCGAGATTGGAATTCTATTCCATGTCTTGAGGAATCTATTGTTATAGTCTGTCATTTGTTCTTGAGGGTCTCTCTTTATAGTTGTTAACTACTCAACCAATGACAAGTTGTCCGATTTATCTTCAAAATGTTTACTCAATGCGTCCCCTAATCCATCCCATGAATTAATGGAACCAACAGCTAGAGTTCTAAACCATTCAAGAGCCTTACCCTTGAGAGAGGCTGCTAATAACTTAGTGGCCACATCTTCTTGAGTTATATTATGTATGCTGCAGATAGTGGTCACATCTCTAATGTGTT
The DNA here is from genome assembly GCA_027943335.1 of Chamaecyparis obtusa. Taxonomy (NCBI): domain Eukaryota; kingdom Viridiplantae; phylum Streptophyta; class Pinopsida; order Cupressales; family Cupressaceae; genus Chamaecyparis; species Chamaecyparis obtusa. The sequence continues at coordinate 3,005,951 of BSBK01001534.1, forward strand.
CAAAAGCTGTTGTTTGTCCTTCGCCTGTGAAATCAGGTAGACTCTTTAGTGCCACCAAGGGCACATCATGATGTTGAGCAAAGTTCAATGGACTCCCTTGGTTGAAAGGTGCAAAAGCAAACTACCTAGCCATTGTAGGAGCTAAAATTTGTTGAGTAGCAACTGTGTAAGTTGGATTTGAATCTTCTTCTAGATCTCTGGTTAGAGATCTTCCTCTTCTTCTGAGATGAAAGGGCAAAGGTCTCCTTTTTGAAGTATCAGGTGGTGTAGACTGTACTCTCCTTGCAGGTGATGTTCTCTAAGTTGATCTACCTTTGTAGCTTCTTTTTAAGGGAAACTCTAAAAATTTAGTGGGCTTTGAGCTTCTAGTCTCAATCTTTCTCATAAACTTTGAACAAGGTTAGCCTGAATCTGTGAAATTAGTGGAGTCGCCAGATATACTTGATAGAAAAACTTCTAAAATTTTGTATTATGCAATTAGTATATCAGAGATAGCATAATCTTTAAAGATGAACTTCTTTTGAGTCCCACTGGGCGTGCCAAAAATGTTATACACTAACTTTGCACCCTTGTTTCAGGCTCTCTTGGTCTTGATAACCTAGTATAACATGGGAATCATCTCCAGGTTGTGGGACCTATGCTAACTAAGATGAGACCTCCAGATTCTAGGTTGGTTCCTCTTGGATAATCACCTTAATTTTCTCTTCTTGACATGAAAGTAAAATCTTGAGGGAAAAGGGATAGAAGGAATGCATGAAAGGGAAATGACTGAAAGAAAACTATCCTACTAGGTGATACACTGAAAAATGATATAGATTACATTATAAATGATGAAATCAGTGCACGAACTTAGGTCTAAGAGATCACAACTCACTGAATATGTTTGCATCAATATTTCATAGAAGGGTCTGTAATAGAAAGAGGCTATTCAGGGAAAGAGAGAATTTCACAAACAATAGCATTCCTAAGAATTTAGACACAATTGATAACCTGCAAAAAAACATTCACCTCTGCAACTAGGTATAGGAATGAGATAGATTGTCAGGGAGTTGAAGTATACCCACAAGATCATTCAAATCAAATCATCCACAGGAATACACATGAATTGCAAAAAGAAAGAGGGATCAGGAACCCTAAGATATTACTGAAAACATACATATACTTAATCCATTAAGAGAAAATTTAGACAAGAAAGCATAGGGACAGAAAGAATGTCACAAAATACCTTTGCAATATCTAAACCTCAATGAAAGGTTACAAACTGCAGAAGCCAGAGGGAAGAAGAATGCCTTGGATAACTCCTAAGAAAGAAAACCTCTCTTTTACAATTATAAACTCTTGAGCTCTAAAAGCTCTAAAACTAATATATACACCTCCTTTATTGCACACAGGTAGGAGCAAAAAATCTAATTAGGGTTACATATATTTTTCATAGAATAATAGCCAACCCTAATTCTATCATTTCTGATCATAAATGCATCCTTGAAATATCTTGATCAATCAGACATCTATCTCTGCACATAATTCCATCACCATAACTGCCTTTGAGAAGGTCGGCCAATCCATCTACCTCCTTGCAAGTCGGTCTCGCCATAACTGTTCAAATCTTGTACTTCTCAGATATTTGAATTTAAAAATATAAATGGTCACAGGTGGCACCAAGCTTTTATCCATCAGTGGCTGATATTTAAACTTGATCTATCTTTAAAATGCAATCGTCAGATCTTTCCAATTTACGCGAGCACCGCTTTTATTCTTAACCCTAACATTTGGTGAATACATGACTAAGGCTTTCTTTCGGTCACTAAACAATTTTCTTAACCTCGGTCAAGTCTGGAGATCACGCAAACACTGTATCCATGAGGTCGCTAGATAAAAGCCTAACCTTGAGTTATGTCTATAGATCAAGCGACAACAGACTTCGTTGAACCTCATAATCCTTTTCTTAACTAGGGTTAAACCCTGAGAACACATGACCAAAGCAATCTCCAAGTTGCTGAAAACTTTCTTTACTTTGGGTTACATCTGGAGACTAAAAACTGACCATTGATCTCATATCCATCCTGTGGCCATCATTGAATCTTTGAACCCTTTACTTAACTTTAGCTTTGTCTAGCAATCACACGACAAGCATCGATCTTATTGTAATCTGACGGTGGTCGCTAAGTCTCTTATCTGGGAAAGAATATGCCATTTCTCATTAAGACTTCCCGACTGTGTAAGTCTCGTGATCTCGCAACTATATAGAATATTCACTTTGTATTATGAGATCACATGACCGAGCTATCAAACCTTGGGCCCACCTACCATATGTCACTCTTTCATTTGCTTTCAACTGCTTCATCAACTCTGACAACCACTAACTGCTCTGAAATTGGCCCACCTTATCTTAACTGCAAGAGGTCTAGAGATTGGACGACTGTATAAAATTTCAAGTCTCGTGAACTTTTGCTAACCCTAGGTTTGATCATGAGACTCCCCGACTGAAGGAAATCTAACTCAGTTTTAACCTCTGCCTTTAATCAAGTGATCACATGACTATGCCTTCGATCTCCAAGTCTCCTAATCCTTTGGAATATTCCTTTTGTGCTAAGCGATTACCCGACTGCATAAATCTCATGATCTTGTGACTTCATAGAATATTCATTCTGCATTATGAGATCACCCGACTGAGCCTTAGTCGCTGAATCACTGAATAATATTTGGAGATCTAGCGACAACACTTAATTCTCTAGGTGGCCCGACATTTTGGAATATTCCACTTCTGTTTCGAGATCACCCGACTAAGGCAAATCTCATTTTTGCTTGATGGATTGGAATATTCGATTTGCTTTAGGTGACTAAGAGACTAAGCCTATGAAGCCTGGGCCCGCGAGAGACATGTGACACCTTATGATTTGTATCATTCTTTACCTTGAGCTGACCACCTTTGATCATGATTAAATTTGGTGACCTCCCAACTGAAGAAAACTTGAAGGCTCGTGAACTTTTGGCTAATTGTAGTTAACTCTCGAGATTCCCCAACTGAGGGGACCATCGCCAAGTCGTTGAATGAAAAGGGAATATGCCTTTTGATTAGGAGATCTCACAAACAAAGGAGATTGCGGTGTCAAGAGATTGAAAGGAACATTTTATTGGAACTTAGAGATCTCGTGACTAGCCTTAGCTTATAAAGCGCACATGCAAAATGGAGACTTAAGTGGCCGAAAAAGGTAGTGACAAAATAGAACAGGCCATAGGGTTTTTAGGGTTTTCTACCTCTAACAGTCACATTTTCAAATTAAAAGGCTATCAGATTAGTATTGAATCAATTCGCAAAGACCAGAGGAAAAGGTCACAGACCTATAAAAATTTCTCAGGGTGTTCAACAGGATTTAAAAATGAAGACCTCTGGATGGAGCTCAGCCTGTGGCCAAAATTGTATGGAACAGGAAATTTGGGTAAGAGGAATATCCAACAACTTCAAGTAAATGGAGATTCTTAACTGATTATCAACTAGGTCAATGAAATCTATGACACCATATACGAGAAGTTGATCCCATATAAAACATTAAAAAAAGACATCAAAGTACACTTTAAGAAGATAACATTTGAAAAAATCCCAAGGATTAGAAATAGGGTAGCGAATGCTATGCATACTGGAGGCTCTATGTTGGACATGTTGCCTAAGGTGACACAATGTGAATTCATGGTCAAACAACTTATGGTCCCTGCTTTTGAAGTTTCAAAGTTTGAGGTTGTGTGCAAAATCATTGGTCCCAATTCCCCTTAGTACCAAGGCATCTACGACTATTTCACTAGCCAAATCATCTCTCCAGAATGATCTTGCAACCAAAATAAGTCCTTAATATAAGGAAAGCCTCTTGTTACACTATCATTGCCAATACACTCTACAAACAAAGTCTGGATGGTACACTCTTACGATGTCTCAACTCAGAAGAATCACAATTGGCAATATTAGAAGTACACGCTCGAGTATTTGCGGTGTCCACTCTAGTGGCTTGACCTTAGCAAATAAACTTCTCATAATTTGGTATTATTGGCCCACTATGGAAAAATATGCCTACTCATTTATTCAAAAATGAAAAAGTGTCAGATTCACGAGAATGTCATTCATGCACTAGCTCAGGAGTTGTAACCACTTACTTCACTTTGGCCTTTGTCACAGTGGGGGTTTGACCTCATTAGCAAGATCCACCCATTATCCTCTAATGGTCACAAGTAAATAATCATGACCATTGAGTATTTTATGAAGTGGGTTGACGCAATTCCAATGACCTATACTGCTAGCAAACAAATTTCCAAGTTCCTCTTGAACTATATCATTAGTCGGTACAAAGTTCCACAAACCATTATGACAGATCATGGTTTCCCATTCAAAAAAAAACAAATGAAAGATCTTTGTGCCAAGTTACACATCCATCATAGTTATTATTCACACTACTTACCCAAGGTAATGCCTAGGCTGAGGCTACAAATAAAACAATCATAAAAATCTTGAAAAAGATGGTCAATGAAGCTAGTTGGGATTGGCACATTCAAATCAACCTTTCCTTATGGGCATATCAGACTAGTTTTTGTACTCCCACAAAAGTTACTCCATATTCACTAGTGTATGGTACCAAAGCTATCTTTCTAATAGAGGTTGAGCTCCCATCACTATGAGTATCCCTTCAACACATCATTTTAGATGAGGAATATTGAGTATCACAATTACATGAGCTAGAGTTGCTAGATGAAAAAAGATAGAGTGCACTAATACACTTGTAAGCATATCAAGAGCGTCCCAGGAGAAGTTTCAGTAAGAGGGTCATGCCATGGTCTTTTGAAGTGGGTGACTTGGTTCTAATGAAAAATTAGAAAAAGCAAGTTGAATGAGAAAAACCAAGAAATTTTGAACCAAACTGGTTGGGTCCTTACATCATCACAACAATTTATGGGTATGGAGCATATCGGATATCAACATTAGAGGGAGAGCCTCTACTAGAATCCATCAATAGCTTGCATTTGAGTAAGTTCTATACATAGCTCTCAAAGTAGTCCCAACTTTAAAAAGTCAATAATACAAAAAATCAAAAAAGTAAAAAAGGGTAACTTGGTGAAAAACCTGGCAATTAGGCATCTTTGGTAACACAAAATAGAAATACAAGAGGAATAAATTCATCCTATGGTGAAAACCACTTCAGTGATGCCTTGAGCAAGTACCATGGTGAAAATTGGGCAATCTGATGCCATGTGTAGGGATCATGCTCCATCATTTATGATAACTCCAACCCTATATCACATGTCATTCTGTCACATTCTCCACAATAAAAATAATGGTCATCACCATCATGGCTTGAAATTTGTTAGTTACCTTTGTTTAAAACCACGTCCTATCACATTTTACACCGAGTCAGTCTATCATGGCCATTCCACAATAAGATACCCATTTTTTCTTGACTGGGGGTACCCCAATGTTGCGATTCATCAATTTCAAAAAAATACCAAAAACATTGCAAAAAAATTGAAAAAAAAATCCTAAACAATTAAAAAAGAATCCTTAAAAAAAAAAACACAAAATTATCCTATAAAGGAACAAAAACATAGCAAAAAACTTTTAAAAGATTCAAAAACATAAAAAAAATATAAAACATTCCTCATAGGGCGACCATGTTTGGAGTGTCTGTGATACGGGCCTTCACTTGTGTGATATGTCACACATACCTCAACTCCAAACATATAAACCCTATGGTGGACCACAAATATTTGCAAAAGATCCAAAAAATTGCCCAAGGCAACCAAACAAATCAAAAATTGAAAAAACCAACAAAATCCTACAATAAATCTCCTTCATACATAAACCAATTCTTTGGCATTTAAAAAATAAGCATTGAACGATGACATACAACACACATGAGCTTCAATGAAACCAAGTCAAAACAATCAAAACTAGTCAACAGGTCCTCACCTACATTGCCCAAACTATCTTATCTATCAATCAACTGTACAACAAAACATTTTGTCAAAATCAATGCTGTCTTAGACAAGGGAAGGAACACTCAAGATCAAACATAACAGTCTTAGATGGGGTACCTTTTTTTAATGGAATCAGATAACATCAGTAATACGTCAAAATTCAATGTCCAAACAACTACAAAAACACATACACATAATCAATACAACTGCAACTTGTTGAGTCAAGTTAGTCTTATTATGTCTTGATTTTTGCATGTCATGTTCTTACACATCTCCAAGATGTCACAAGTGATTTAGAGATACCATGATGGTTCATGACTCTCTTTTTTTGTCTGCTATTTGTGGAATGTTTTTTGCGAAGTCTTAAAAGAGCAATCTGGGTGTCTGTGACAAGAGCCTTCTTATCCATATACAAATATCCAATTTTAGCATTGTAATGGGTGCTTCAGTTGTGATACACCGCACACACCTCAACTTTGAATGCTCAACCTAAATGGATCAACCCATATTTGTTACATGTTCAGAGTGCCTGTTTTTAAATACAAGAGGATACTCATACCTAGATATTTCATATCTTGGTAAGATGGCATCCACCTTTGCTATAATAATAGTGGCTCAGTGATGATAAATAAATAGCACAAATAAATTGGAAATTAAAAGCATGGTTATTAAAGCATTAAGCTATCTACTTACTATAATCTAAGGTTTCAATCAAGAATTTGTTATCATTCTTTCATTCCATATCCAACATCTTCCAAAATAGGGATAACTTTAAGAAATCCCCCTCTTAAAAAAGATTTAAAATCTTGGCGAATCTTTCATTTTCTTGAATTTTTTTTTCCATTGGCGAATCTCTCAATATTTTCTAAAAAAAAAGTATTCTTATTGGCAATTATTTTTTAATAACAATTTTTTTTGTAGAAAATATTGGTGAATCTCAAACAATAAAAATAAATTAATTAATCACCATGGTGAATACTTCTATTTTAAAAAATAGAATTCTTATAGAAAATTATTAGGCTTAGTGTGGAAATCTTTGATGGGTTTAAGGAATAGACATTATAATAATTAGTTGCTACCATTTATTTAAAATATAATCTAATAACCTCATTGTATTGTGTGAGACAAATGTATTGATATTTTTAAATACTAATGAGGCTCAAAATTTCTTCAAGACCATTGATTTATATTGAGATCAACAATTTGAAAGAAATTTGATGCAAGGGCAGGGAACAAAAGGGGCCAAAGGATGGTGCACCCTAATGATCCAAGCCTGCAACACACATGTGAAAGCAACAAACAACAAGAGTGAGAGAGAGAATGCCATATCCTTCAAATATTATCATTAGTTAGAACCATACATGCTGGGCTGTAAGGCCTTCCCGGTTAGGGCCAGATATTACAATGAATTATAGAAGTCCTCAAACATGCAAGGATCTGTCAGAAATCTCCAAACTAATGTCTACTATCTTCTACCAAAATTTGACTCCCTAAACTACTACCGAACATCTACATTTATATAAGAATCTACTGAGCTGAGTCGGCCTTTAGATCCATAATTAATGAAAGTAAAGGTCAAATCTAGGACCACACACTTCCCAATGATGGATACAAACATTAATTCCATGATCCAATATAAATGCACAAGTCGGCCACAACAAGAAATAAAACTGAACCCATTGGTAAGCAAGATAACTGAGCAGCAGACAGACAATGTCGAGCGCTAGTGAAATAATCGACCACCCAAGAGAGAACCGACCACACTCGGTAACCAAAGGAAACTGACCAACTACCGACCAACTCGGTCAAAGCAGAAACCGAGCAACACAAACAAACTCCAAATTCTTTTTGGTGACACAGGATTGCCAAGGACCCAAGATGCTCCTACATCAGACACCTGGGGTTATTTTAAAATGATTCTCCAAATCATTTGGTAGGTCTGGTTCGAGATGCATCCAAATCAGATTGTGAAATCCATGAACTGTCTTCCATTGGTCTATTCTTCCAATTAACCAAATATTCCATATACTATTTTCCTCTTGTACTTTTGCCAATTCTTTCCTTCAAAATCTGTTCAACTTCATCATTCTGCTTCTTAGGATATTCTGTCGGTATTGTCACTTCTTCATCAGGTTCATGATACTCATATAAATCAGCAATATTGAAAATTGGTGATATGTCCATGTCATCGCGTAATTCAATCTCATATGCATTTCCACTATCAAATTTCTTCAGAATCTTGCAAGGTCCAAACTTCTTCATCTTCAACTTTCCATATGTTCCAACAGGAAACTGATCTTTCTTCAAATGAACCATCACTTCATCACCAACATCAAAAGTCTTATGTCTTCTTGATCTATCAGCTCTATCTTTGTATTTCTGATTACTGTCTTCCAGCTTCAGCTTCACATCTTCATGCAATGTCTTCATGTATTCAGCAAACTTTACTCCTTCAACATTTTTCTTATTTTCATCAGCAATGTCTCTCAAATCAGATATTCCTCTCGGTTGTGTACCATTCACAATCTCAAATGGTGTCTTTCCAGTACTCCTATTCATTGAATTAATGTATGTAAACTCTTCTTGTGCTAACACAGAATCCCAATTACTTGGTGTGTCTCCAACTAAACATCTCAAAAGATTTCCCAAACTTCTGTTCACAACTTCAATTTGTCCATCGGTTTGTGGGTGAAATGTAGAACTATATTTCAACTCAGTGCCAAATTTCTTCCAAAGTGTTTTCCAAAAATATGCAACAAATTTACTGTCTTGGTTAGAGATAATACTCCTCGGTAATCTATGCAATCTGAAAATTTCTTTAAAGAAAAGATCTACTACTTGTACTGCATTTGATGTATTTCTATAAGGTATAAAATGTGCCATCTTAGAAAATCTATCCACAACAACAAATATAGAATCATTACCTCTTATTGTCTTCGGTAAGCCAAGAACAAAATCCATACTGATATCAATCCAAGGTTTCTCAAGAATAACAATTGGTGTATATAATCCAGTATTCTGACTTACTCCTTTTGCAACTTGACAAATACCACAACTTTTCACAAATTTCTGAACATCTCTATACAACTGCAGCCAAAAGTACTTCTCCTTCAGCAAATTCCATATTTTATCAATGCCAAAATATCCAGCCAAACCACTACTATGTTTCTCTTTTATTAGATTAGTTCTCATTACTCCTCTCGGTATACACAACTAAATACCTTTAAACAACATACCTTCTTGAATAAAATATTCATCCCATTTATTATCTTGTTGATCTTGAATAGGTGCTCTGCACTTTCTCCATGGCTCAGAAAAATCAGGGTCATTTTCATACAAACCTCTCATCTCATCAAAACCAAGAACTTCAATTTTCATCTCGGTCATCAAAGATCTTCTTCTACTCAATGCATCAACAAATCGGTTAGTGACTCCACTCTTATGCTTTATCACAAATGTATAACTCTGCAAATAGTCAACCCATTTCATATGTCTCTGATTTAACTTATTTTGACTACCCAAATATTGTAAAGCCTTATGATCAGTATATAACACAAATTCACTTGGTATCAAATAATGTCTCCATTTCTTCAGTGCTTGAACAATAGCATAGAATTCTTGATCATACACATAATATTTCCTTCTAGCATCATTCAACTTCTCACTAAAGAAAGCAATAGGTTTACCTTCTTGACTCAACACAGCTCCAATTGCACTTCCACTTGCATCACATTCTACTTGAAATACCTTACTAAAATTAGGTAATGCCAAAATAGGTAATTCAGCAACCTTCTGCTTCAAAGTCTCAAAAATTCTGTCAGCTCCATGTGTCCACTTTAATTCTCTTTTGTCTCCTCTCATAGTCTCAGTCATAGCATTACAAATTGAACTGAAATTCCTTATGAATTTTTGGTAGAAACTTGCCAAACCATGAAATGATCTTACCTCACTAGCATTCACAGGTGTAGGCCAATTCAAAATAGCTTCAACCTTTTCAAGATCCATCTTCAAACCATCAACTGAAATAACAAATCCCAAATACACAATCTCTTCTTTCATGAACGAACACTTTTTTAGATTTATCAACAACTTTTCCTCTTTCAGTCTCTGCAAAACTTGTCTAACATGCAACAAATGTTCTTCTTTGGTCTTACTGAATATCAAAATATCATCAAGATATACAATCACAAATTTACCCAAGAATTTCTTCAAAACTTCATTCATAAGCCTCATAAAGGTACTCGGTGCATTAGTTAAACCAAAGGGCATAACCAACCACTCATACAAACCTTCCTTTGTCTTGAAAGCAGTCTTCCATTCATCACCTTCTCTAATTTTGATATGATGATACCCACTTTTCAAATCAATCTTTGTGAAATACTTTGCTCCAGTCAAACTATCCATTATGTCATCCATTCTCAGTATAGGAAACCTATACTTCACAGTTATCTTATTGATTTCTTTGGAATCAGTACACATTCTCCATTCTCCATTCTTCTTTGGTGCCAATACAACAGGTACTGCACAAGGACTCAAACTTTCTCTGATCAAACCTTTCTCCAGCAACTCTTGAATCTGTCAGTTCAATTCCTGATTCTTGGTAGGTGTCAACCGATGAGGTGCCTTATTCAGTAAACTAGCTCTAGGGATTAGATCCATACAATGATCAATGCTTCTTTTCGGTGGTAAACCATCAAGTACATTATCAAAAATGATATCACTGTACTCGGTGAGTAACTTATCAATCTCCTTGGGAACATTATCCTCTATTTTCTTACTTGGCTTATTAGGAATCATAGAAAAACATACATAATTCCTCTTCAATGAGTTAACAAACTTTCTTCCTTCCATCAAAAAAACTTTCACAAATGTGCAAACATTACTAACAGGTTCTTCCATCAATGGTAATAAGATTTGTTTCTTTCCATCAGCCACAATAGTATACTTATGCAATCTCCTATCATATTGCCAAGGTCTACCCAACAAAATATGACAACAATCTATAGGCATGATATCACATAACACCTTATCATAGTATTTTCCAATCTTCAAATTTACATAACATTGTTCACTTATGAGGAGTGTATGCTCATCTTTGATCCATGAAATCTGATAGGGCTTCGGATGTACCAACCTTTCCAATTGTAATTTTATGACCATCTCTTCAGATGCTAGATTCTCCGAGCTACCACAGTCAATGATTACCTTCCAAACTTTGTCAGAAACTCTACATCTGGTCTTGAACAAACTTTTCCTTACTAGATCTTCCTTCTTGCTTTCATTCCACAGTGCTCTCCTTACCTTCAAGTTATTTTCTTTCTCAGGTTCATTTGGTGAATCTTCTTGCACCAAGGCATTCCTACTGCTACCAGCCTTCTTACTAGCTTGTGTACATTCAAAAGATCTATGTCCTTCTTCTCCACAATTATAAAAAGTTCCTCGAAAACTTCCTCTGCTATAACCACCTCGGTAGTTATTGCCTCTGCCTCTAGAACTTTCACCTTTCCACTCGGTCTTGCCTTTGTCTAGATTTGTCTTTTCTAGTTCATATCTACTATTTTCACCATTTGATCTACCTCTTCCTCTAGGGAATCTACCACCTCGACCTCTTTGTCTCTGTTCATGTCTCTTGTTCAATTTCTCCTCGGCCTTCAAAGCAAATTGATAAGCCTCTTCAATGTTCTCCAATTTGACCATACTAATCTCCTCTTGGATGGAAACCCTCAAACCATTTAGGTATCTGCCAATTCTTTCCACATTATCTTCATCATGTCCTGATTTGATATCTAATCTAAGAATTCCTCAGTATACTCTTTTACTGAGCTATCTTTCTATCTCAAACTTTGCATTCACCGAACTAGGTTAATTTGATAATCACAGGGTAAGAACTTTCCTTTCAACTTATTGACCATTTTACTCCATACCTTGATTTTGTCTTTTCCTTTCCTCTTCTAATCCAATTGCATATGTTTCCACCATAAGGATGCATGACTTTTCAACTTTGTGCTTGCAATCTTCACCTTCTTATCCTCAGGAATGTTTTCGTATTCAAAATACTTTTCCATCTCGGTGATCCAATCCACCAATTTATTAGAATCCAGTTTTCCACCATACTCAGGGGGATTGAAATGTGGTGTTGACTTCAGACTTGTCAAAGCCTTCAAAAATCTTTCTTCACCTTGATCCATAACAGGAGCAGCTTCTGCATTCACCTATTCTTCTTCAATTTCATCATTACTAACATCTTCAAGATATCTGCCTCTTCTTTCGGTTGTTTCTACTGCTTCTAATCTAGCAGCGATCTGCCTTAGCATATCTACCAATCCTAGATCTGCATCTCACCTCCCACGAACCATCTTGACAACCCTCTGCAATTGCAGGTTAGATTGCAATCTGTTACCCCACAACAATTCAACTAGGGCTTCAAGAGGAACCTGCAAACCTAGATCCGCAGAACTAGATCAAGATCTCACCTCACTCTGATACCACCTGACGCAAGGGCATGGAATAAGAGGGGCCAAAGGATGGCGCACCCTAATGATCCAAGCCTGCAATACACATGCGGAAGCAACAAACAACAAGAGTGAGAGAGAGAATGCCAGATCCTTTAAATATTATCATTAATTGGAGCCATACATGCCGGGCTGTAAGGCCTTCCCGGTTAGGGCTAGATATTACAATGAATTATAGAAATCCTCAAACATGCAAGGATCTGTCAGAAATCTCTAGACTAATGTCTACTATCTTCTACCAAAAACTGACTCTCTAAACTACTACCAAACATCTACATTTATACAAGAAGCTATCGAGCTGAGTCGGCCTTTAGATCCATAATTAACGAAAGTAATGATCAAATTTGGGACCACACACTTCCCAATGATGGATACAAACATTAATTCCGCTATCCAATATAAATGCACAAGTTGGCCACAACAAGAAACAAAACTGAACCCGTCGGTAAGCAAGATAACCGAGCAGCAAACAGACAACGCCAAGCGCTAGTGAAATAATTGACAGCCCAGGAGAGAATCGACCACACTCGGTAACCAAAAGAAACTGACCAACTACCAACCAACTCATTCAAAGCAGAAACCGAGCAACACAGACAAAATCCAAATTCTTTTTGGTGACACAGGATTGCTAAGGACCCGAGATGCTCCTGCATTAAAATTTTAGCTCCCATAAGCATTACAAACCAAATAGTATCATTTTTACCTCATAGAATATATTGAGGATCACTAGATTATACTTTAAGTCAATAATGACAACTAAAAGTTGGTGATAGATCCCTTAATCATGATATATTAATGGAGAATTAATTTAAATTTCTACAATAACTTATAAAATTTTGGTGAATAAAATCTAATCATGTATCGAATATTGTGGCAAATATTCGAGTTCATGATTGGGATCCTTCAATCATGGATTCTTGGTTGAAACCCCTAAAAACTTATAAATTGAGAGCATTTTCTCATATTTCAAAAACCACAATTATTTTGAATTCTTATGCTAGCACAATCTCGAGCTCAATTCTGAGAGCCCACATTGCATGAGGAGAACACCAAGGAAGGATTTTATGGTTTTCATGTTCATGTTTTGGATTGATTTCATAATGTTTGATGGATTAAGCTTATTATTTATCTTACATCCTTTCTTGAGTATTGGGAATTCTGATTTCTTGAACAATCTCTTTGTGGTTGAGATTTTATATGTTATTGCAGGTTTCTATTGATCTCCTATTACCCGATTACGTGATATAGAAAGTACATTTCTTGCAGGACTTAGAATATGCAAAATATGATAAAAGGTTTTACTTGTTCCATCACTAAAACATAATTATACGTTTCCCTTACCTATAATCTACTTGACTTATTTTTTCCCTCAAGTAAAATACCTCCTCAATCATAAGTTGTCTATGTAGAAAACCACTACTTGTGATGAGTCATATGGTAGGGAAAATTTGAACCAGTATGCCAAGCATCATCATTGATAGTGTTAGTAGAAATAAATTATGCATCATTGTCACCATCATTGAAGGAATTTTCCATGGAGGAATTCAAACCCCCTTTTCTTACCTCTACATTCCTTCTTCACGTGTCCCCTTTTACCATAGTTCCAACACTTAATTATGCTATTCCCTATTATTTTGGAATGTTCTTTAGACTCGAATCAAACTTTCTTCTTATTCTCTTTAGGCATTCTTTTTTCTTTAGACTTTCCTTGTATATGTGAATCATCTTTCAAGCTTTTGTTAATGAATTTTCTTCACATTTTCTTTGAACGGAGAGCGACAATAATGGTGTTCATTTTTTTGTTTATGTAGCACTACCACTAATGACAACAATTAGATTTTCTCACTTACCAAGTAAAGAGAAACATAATAAGATTCATCCATCTTCCTCTTCCAACTAACTTCTATAGAATAAATTTGATGTAAAATAAAATTGAATTCATTAAAATATTTTGTAATAGAATCATAGTATTTTATTTTGAATAAATGCAATTTTATTTTGAGATATAAATTGTTCACAAGACTTTCAGTTATACATATTTCAACTATCCTCTTTCACAACTTGTATGTGGTAGTTTCCTCTAATATACTGGAGAGGATATGATTTGAAATATAGAACCATATAATTCCTTGTGCCTTCTTGTCTACTTTTGACCAATCTGCATTAGATGTATCATATGATTTATTTTCTTATGAAATAAGAAATTATTGGTCTCTTTCTTCAAGGAGATCTTGCATCTTCAATTTTTACATCGGATAAACACATCTAAGAGGTTGGCTAAGCATTTATACCTAAGTTAGTGGTGGGTTTTATGATTTTCATTCCATGTACAATCATGAGTTGGGTTATTGGATCGTCATAGGATTACCATGTACATTTGTTCATTTTGGTCACTTATAATCACATAAAAGAAATATACTTAAAAGTAGATAATTATCATATTTATGCATAAAAGATGACTAATTGGTGAATCATATGTGCAAATGTATTAAGTTCATATAAAATATATGGGTAGGTAATAAAAATCCCATTGTTGAGTGAAATTCAAACACACACATTGAAATAAGGGATGAATATATGACACATTATCTTTTGTATAAGATGACATACCTTCGAGAATCATAAGGTTATAAATAAATAAAGTGTGAAAGCATACTAAAATTCTTAGGATGTGCATGTACATGAACCATGCATATGATGGTCTGGGACAATCCATATTAAATACAAAATAGTCAAACAAATGCTTGCAGACTATACGATAAATCACAACTAAGGGCAAGGCTTTAGGTGGTATAAGAATGTTGTGTTCACCAAAAAATTCGAGGAAAATAAATTCTTCTTTTTATTCTCATATGCAAATCTAGATTTAAGCAAACAATCAAAACTAATATATAACAAATCATATCTATAAATTTAGCATTGTAATTAGAGTAATGAGAGAAAGATTTATGTAATTATCTAATTCAATATAAGGTTTTGACCTTGTTGACCATCAGATGGAATATCATGGAAAAATTGTAACTAAAATTTGGAAGTAGGTCTATGCTTAGGGATTCATGATAATCTTACACAACAAACTTACTAAATTACAAAAAAGGGTTAATTCATTAAGCTTAATCCTCAGCCAATTTTTTTTGGTTCTCACTTCTATACAAGCTCCAGGTTTGAGTCAAGCTTAGAAGCATGGTGGGAATTGCTTTAAGGAGAAGACAATAGTTAAGCTCTTATAAAAGACTAAGATCTCCCAAACATGCCAAGTGAACTATGTGAATGTAACATTTGATGCACTATAGCACTAGCAATGTGAACATATCTAGAATGTGAACATATCTAGCTTTTGAATACTTTTGAATGGATTTTTCCTTGAGTGATTCAATATCTATGACTTGGAATTGTCCTTAGACACATGTCCATACTTGTTAAATTAAATTATTTGGTGCATTATAATGTCTACTTTGTGAAAAGGGTTGAATTTTGGACACGAAAAGGTGAATTTGAGTTTGGTGGACTAAGTGACACCATTAGTATGGTTACATGATGTTGAATGTGTAGTTTAAAGGTTGAGATGTTCTATAATACCAATTAATTAGTGAGCGTTACACCTAATAAATTAAATCATTTTGTGCACCTAATAAATCAAATCATGTACCACATCTATAACATGCATTGTGTAACATAAAATAAAGATATACAAATTCAATACACTCTTGTTCCTTAAAGGACACTAAAACATATCTTAAACTAGTAGACACATGCTTTTGTGCATGCAAAGGTGCATTGATAGAAAATTAGATTTTCAAAAATGTGAAATGGCCATTAATAATGTAGGGAATGAAATCTAAAAATTATAGATGATCATTCAAATATTTGTTTTCAACATACAATTGAAAAGAGAAATAACAAAAAAAAAATCAATTACATCCAAAGTAGTAAAAATTATTAGAACTCTTATCAATCCCTACTGATAGAAAATTAGATTAAAAAAATGTGAAATGACCATTAATAATATACATAATGAAATCTAAAAGTTATATGATTCAAATCATAGAAACAAAGACCTTTTTAAAAGTAAAACATATAAAAAATAGAAAAGACTGACAATTTTTCATTTAAAAAAAAAATCTAAATTAATCAAATTAAAAAAATATTAACATTAAAAAATATAAACAAACTAATAGTCCCAATTAACTTGCACTCAAAAACTTATTAAAAACTTGCACTCAAAAACTCTTTGTTCAATTATACTATTGAATTTATTTTCCCACTATTGAATTAATTTTACCTTAAATATTCACCAATTTTATACATAATGCCAAACATCACTTTACAATTATATATAGTATATTCTTATCTCCAATATTCCCCACTAGGTCAAGTAGAGGAAGGGATAAGGGAGAAAACTCAAAACTATATATCACATAATATGAGCTCCAATTCTAGAACAAAGCAAATTTGTGTTAGGATTAACAAGGCAGAAATAACAATTATGTGCAAATATAACTAATATCAGAAAATAATAAACCACACAGAATAGAACACAATGGCACACAGATTTAACGTGGTTCACCCAATCCCTGGGCTACGTCCACCAACAGCAAGTCCAATATTATTATTATCCAGTGATTACAACCTGATTACAATCTGTAATCCCTTACAGCCCAACTCTGCCGCAAGTACTAAAAATCATACCTCATAAAAAATCCCTAACCCTAAGCCATATTATACAATATTTTCCCGCTTTAGGGTTAGAATGAGTTATAAGTAGTCGGCCCAAATAACCGAAAAAAGTAGTCGGCCTCAAAAAAATTTTCCTCGGGGGCTGCGCCCCCGAACCCCTGCTCTTGGGGGCTGTCGCCCCCAAACCCCCACTCGGGGCCCGGCCCGGCCTCGAACCCCGGCGAGGTTGGGAGGAAAAGTGTACAGTACTTTCCTGGATAGTACTTTCCTGATTAGTCACCACAAGCTAACAATCTCCCACTTGGTGACTGATCAGTATCCATACTATACTAAAAAACCTCTCACTTGGAGACTGATCCTGTAGCAATACCGCTACCCACATGAGGCTTCCACTGGATTGAACCACCTTGGACTCAGTTGTTCCTTTATTTTGTTCAGTCTAAAAGACCAACTGAAGCTGAACATGAGTTCAACTTCTCCCTTGTTACTACCTTGGTAAACATATCTGCTGGATTATCATCAGTATGAATCTTTTCCAGCCTTAATTGTCCATCATCCAAAACTGATCGAATGAAATGGTACCGCAACTGTATGTGTTTTGTCTTGGAGTGCAAAGCAGAATTCTTTGCAAGATGAATGGCACTTTGGCTATCTGTATGTAGAAAATTATCCTTTTGTGGATGTCCCAATTCTTCCATGAAGAATTGAAGCCATATCATCTCCTTGGCTGCCTCTGTAGCAGCAACATACTCTGCCTCTGTAGTGGATAAAGCAACCACCTTTTGTAGTCGAGAAATCCAACTCACTGCTGTCCCACCAACAGTAAATATATAACCTGTAGTACTCCGCCTGCTATCTATATCTCCTGCCAAATCTGAGTCAACATAGCCTTGTACAGTAGTAGTAGAACCCCCAAAGTGTAAACACTTACTGGATGTGCCTCTCAAATATCTGAGAATCCATTTGACTGCATTCCAATGCTCAATACCAGGGTTACTCATATAACGGCTAACGACTCCCACTGCGTGTGCAATATCTGGCCTAGTACATACCATAGCATACATTAAGCTCCCTACAGCTGAAGCATAAGGTACCTTAGACATTTTAGTCTCTTCTTCTGGTGTCTTGGGACACATATCCTTAGTCAATTTCAAATGACCAGGCAAAGGTGTGTTGACAGCTTTGGCATTTTCCATATAGAAACGTTGCAACACCTTCTCAATATAATCAGCCTGAGATAGAGACAATTTCCTATTTTTTCTATCTCTACAAATTTTCATACCAAGGATTTGTTTTGCTGCCCCCAAATCCTTCATAGCAAAAGATTTTGCTAACTGTTGTTTCAACCCCTTAATGTGATCCATGTTAGACCCAGCTACAAGCATATCATCAACATATAAACATAAAATAATGTAGCTGTCATCATCCAACCTCTTAAAATAAACACAATGGTCAGAATGACATCGACTATATCCATGCCCATTCATAAAAGTGTCAAATTTAATATACCATTGCCGAGGTGCTTGCTTCAAGCCATATAAACTTTTCTGCAATCTGCACACCAAATTCTCCTTACCCTTGACCTCAAATCCTTGTGGCTGAACCATATATATTTCTTCATCCAAATCACCATGAAGAAAGGCTGTTTTAACATCAAGCTGCTCTAAATGCAAATTTTCAGTAGCCACAATACTTAAAACAGTACGAATAGAAGTCATTTTAACAACTGGAGAAAATATCTCATCAAAATCAATACCATGTTTCTGTGCAAATCCTTTTACAACTAATCTGGCTTTAAATCTTTTCGTACCTCCATCCTCTTCTTTGATCCTGTAAACCCATTTATTCTGTAAAGCCCTTTTACCTGCAGGTAACTTACATAAATCCCATGTCTGATTTTTCAGCAAAGAGTCCATTTCATCTGTCATTGCAGACTCCCACTGAAGCTTTGTATCCACCTGCACAGCTTCATTATAACATTCAGGTTCACCAGCATCTGTTAACAGAATAGAATACAAAGATGGAGAAAATCTTTCTGGAGGTCTACTTAGCCTTGTTGACCGTCTAACACTCACTGGGGTGTGTGGTATTTGTTGTTGCTGTTGTTGCGGAGCATAAGGAACTACTGGAACATGAACTTGTGGAGAATCATCCAGTACTACATAGTCATTTTCTTTCTTCTCATGCTGCAGCAACAGATCTTTGTACAATACTTTCTCATTGAATATGACATCCCTGCTTCTTACAATTTTATGATTTTCAAAATCCCAAAGCCTATAACCAAATTCATCAATGCCATACCCAACAAATACACATTTCTTTGACTTAGCTTCCAGCTTGGTTCTATTTTCAGAATCTATAAGGGCAAAAGCTTCACAACCAAAGGTTTTGAGAAAAGAATAACTCACCTTCTTACCACTCCATGCTTCCTTTGGAATACCACAGTCCAAAGGAGTAGAGGGGCCTCTATTGATTAAATAAACATCAGTGTTCACTGCCTCTGCCCACATATTTTTGGGCAGCCTAGCATGCAACCTCATACTCCTTGCACGCTCCATTATTGTCCTGTTCATGCGTTCAGCCACTCCATTTTCTTGTGGAGTCCTTGGTACAGTTTTCTGCCTACGAATACCATTAGAGGAACAATATTCTTCAAATTCTGTGCTGCAATACTCACCACCATTATCAGATCTGAGACATTTTAACTTTTTACCAGTCTCAGTCTCAACCAAGCATTTCCATTTCTTAAAAGTTTGAAATACATCAGATTTCTGTCTAAGGAAATAAATCCATACTTTTCTTGTTGCATCATCTATAAATGTAACATAATACAGAGAGCCACCAAGGGAAGATACCTGAGCTGGTCCCCATACATCTGTATGCACAAGCTCTAATCTCTCATTTTTCTTTTCCTTCCCACTCTTCACAAAACTAACTCTCTTTTGTTTTCCATAAACACAACTTTCACAGAAATCCATATTGACACATTTCAGACCAGGTAAAACTTTCTTTGAATGAAGTAATTTCATACCTTTTTCACTCATGTGCCCGAGTCTGTTGTGCCACAGTGCTGTGTCAAAATCTACAGCAACAGTTTGATGTTCTTCCTGCTCAATTGCAGCCACTGTTCCTAAGCATTCATTATCTTCTGAAACAATTAAAGTAGAAGGAACAGTATGACTTGTACAAAGATATAAAGTGCCTACTTTCACACCTTTTGCTACTACTAAGGAACCTTTTGAAACCTTCCAATTTTTATCATTAAAAGTAACTGTGCAACCCTCATCACCCAGTTGCCCTGCTGAAATTAAATTCCTACTCAGCCTTGGAACATGTCTTACCTCTTGTAGTAGCCAATGATTCCCATTCTGCAACTTAATCTTAATTTTTCCCTTTCCAACAATCTGACAGGGTTCATTATCTCCCAAATAAACTAGCCCAAAATCCCCTTGGACATAATCAACAAAATAACTTCTATGGGGTGTAGCATGAAATGAAGCCCCAGAATCTAAAACCCATGAATCATCAATACTTTCTAAGGACAAGAGCAAAGCATCCTCCTCAGATTTGTTACTTACCACATCTGCCTCCTTGTTTCCATCATTTTTGTCTCCTTGATCTTTCTTCCGAGACCAACAATCTTTCTTCTTATGACCTGGTTTTCCACAGTACCAGCAATCATTTGGCCCTTTAGATTCAGACCTCTTTCCCTTTGATTTTCCTCTTGATTTCCCACGATTTCCAGAGTTGTTTCCTCTATCTCTTGTTCTACCTCTACTTTCTGTGTTCAATACACTACCCGATGTGGATGCCCCTGAGCTTTTCCTACGAATTTCCTCACTCAATATAACACCAATAACATCATCATACTTTAGGGTATTAGAACCAGAAACAGAATTACTAACAGCCATTACCAAGCCATTCCAGCTTTCTGGCAAAGAACACAAAATCAAGAGAGCCCTAACCTCTTCATCAAAAGTAATTTTAACTGAGGTTAATTGACTTGTAACTGTATTAAACTCATTCAAATGATCAGTAACTGATCCACCTTCTACCATTTTCATATTAAATAAACGCTTCATAAGAAATACCTTGTTTGAAGCTGAAGGCTTTTCATACAACTTCGCTAGGGTTTCCATCAGATCTTTAGCTGTCTTTGCTTCAGTAATATTGAATGCCACCGATTGTGCCAAGCATAGACGAATACTCCCCAGTGCCTTCCTATCCAAAATATCCCAATCCTCCTGAGACATTGATTGCTCTTTCTTGGCTACTCCCTCTAATGGCCGCCATAGATCCTTCTGATAGAGATAATCCTCCATTTGCATCTTCCATAACTGGAAGTTCTGCCCATTAAACTTATCAACCTTCAGCCTACCCTCTTATGCCATTTCTCCCACTTAACCGAGAGACTCTCCCACTAACTCGTGAGACCTGCTTCAGAGAATAGATGAAAGAACGAATGAAATAACCTCGCTCTGATACCACTTGTTAGGATTAACAAGGCAGAAATAACAATTATGTGCAAATATAACTAATATCAGAAAATAATAAACCACACAGAATAGAACACAATGGCACACAGATTTAACGTGGTTCACCCAATCCCTGGGCTACGTCCACCAACAGCAAGTCCAATATTATTATTATCCAGTGATTACAACCTGATTACAATCCGTAATCCCTTACAGCCCAACTTTGCCGCAAGTACTAAAAATCATACCTCATAAAAAATCCCTAACCCTAAGCCATATTATACAATATTTTCCCGCTTTAGGGTCAGAATGAGTTATAAGTAGTCGGCCCAAATAACCGAAAAAAGTAGTCGGCCTCAAAAAAATTTTCCTCGGGGGCTGCGCCCCCGAACCCCTGCTCTTGGGGGTTGCCGACTCCAAACCCCCGCTCTTGGGGGCTGCCGCCCCCAAACCCCCGCTCGGGGCCCGGCCCGGCCCCGAACCCCGGCGAGGTCGGGAGGAAAAGTGTACAGTACTTTCCTGGATAGTACTTTCCTGATTAGTCACCACAAGCTAACAATTTGTAGTATTAATATTCATTAATTTTGTCATATAATGCATGTAATGTTGACATCCACTTAAATTTGCTTAAAATATATGTTTTTCTTAGTTTGTAGTTTTAAATTTACATATATATTTGTGTCAATTGGTACCTTTTAAATTTATGTTTTTTCTTTTATTTTGGAGTTCTCTTATCATATATTTTTTTAGAGTGAATGTAATTCAATAATTTTTTTAATTTTTTAAATATAGAAATTGATCAAGTTTTTAATTTCTAAATAAATCAAAATAACAACGGCTCCTATTTTTAGAAGTTTGTTTTTTTAGACATGTATTTGATAAGATTTCGATGCCATTGTATACTTAGGCCTACCTAATAAAGAAACAATATTTATAAATAAAATACATAACATTTCTACAATAGGATAGGGTCCAACGAAGAGGGCTTCATATATATTTTTAAAGAGGGTGAGGTCGTAGCTTCAAATTTGTATATATTTCCTTTTAAATTTATGTTTTTTCTTTTATTTTGGAGTTCTCCCATCATATATATATTTTGGAGTGAATGTATTTCAATAGTTTTCTAATTTTTAAAATTTGGAAATTAATCAATTTTCTAATTTCTAAATAAATCAAAATAACAACGGCTCCTATTTTTAAAAGTTTATTTTTTTGGACATGCATTAGATAAGATTTGGATGCCATCGTATACTTAGCCCTGCCTAATAAAGAAAAAATATTTATAAATAAAATACATGACATTTGTACAATAAGATAGGGTCCGGCGAGGGGGGCTTCATATATATTTTTAGGGTGAGGTCCTATGAACTGGAATATAGCAACTCCTACTTTTTAGGGCTACATATTTGAGTAGATGGAAAAGGTGGGGACTAAAATTGTCCCACAACTTAGATTTTTTTGGTCACTTGTCACTCATCTAATATTTTTTAATTTATATAATTAATTTTTCTAACTTTTATATTTTTTTACTTAAAGAAATGAATATGCTAAATAATAAAATACATGAAATTTCTACAATAGAATAGGGTTCAACAAGGGGGACCTTCATATATATTTTTAAAGAGGGCCAGGTCCTATGAAGTGTAATATAGTAGCTCCTACTTTTTAGGGATACATATTTGAGTAGATGGAAAAGGTGGGGACTAAAATTTCTCCACAACTTAGATTTTTTTGGCCACTTGTCACTCATCTAATAATTTTTAATTTATATAATTAATTTTTCTATTTTTTTACTCACTAAATGAATATGCTAAATAACAAAATTCATAGACTGCATTATAAAATGCAGATAACAACGGCTTTAAAATAATCCCAATATTTTAAATTGATGTCTAAGAAACACTTATATAATAACAAAATCTATTTTAGACACCTAAATAATGCCGAGTTCAAATGTTGGAGAATACAATAAAAAATAAAATTTAAATCACCTCAAAATTAAACAATCAAAATAAAATACTGCTTACAAACATCATATGGTCAATCCTTCCTTAATATTTTTCTTATATAATTTCTTCCCACCTCCGCATCTCGCGTCAGCTGAAGGGAAGATGCAGAATCTGTTGTTGGCTTCGAGGAAGCTCACCGAAGAATCTAACCTATCAATATCAAAATTAGTCTTCCCATCAATTTTTAATTATCAAATACACGAGCATTCTTCTTCTGAATGAGAACAGTATCCCATACTTTTCTCATTTTGATCGAGGATTGAGAAAAAGGAAGCGCGTAAAGACAATATCCACGCATCTGATCCTAATTGGCCTTTCGATACTACACCATTGGTAGCAGTCCTGCCCTCTAGGGCCCAATCGTCATCAGAATATTATAAGAGCAAGTTGTCACGGATCTGGACGTGCCAAGCAGCACCAATTTCTCATCTACTGAATTCGAGTCACAATTTCTTAAATCCATTTTAAAAGGAGCCAATCTTGACTTATACCGGAAGGATTTCTACTTTTGTTGGGGCAGGAAAGCGATCCGGACAAGCAAACCCTAAAAATTCCGCATCTTCAAACCTCGTTGAAGGTAGTCAAACTCAGACTCATGCCAAAAGTTAAATGGTATCTAACATCTGATTAAGATAATAATAAGGTTCCGTCTATTATTATTATTTATTATTACAGGTCGCCCTCGTGAATGCCTATACCTAATTAGCTTGAAAGTACACACCTTAACAGCGGAGGAGATACTATTTACAGATTGCTAATAAATGATGACGGTGGAAGGAGTGAGTGGTGCTCCAGTTGCCGGGCATGTGGAGGGGTTCACCGCCCAAGACCGGAAGTGGCGGAAACATTGCGTTGGATGACCTGACATATGTACAGTAAACGCAGTTCTCTTTTGACCATAACTGTAGGGCGTAACCATTTCAAAATTTCATATGCCCGGAAGATAGAGGTGCATTAGGGTTTTTTATTTAACAGAATAAAGATAGAGGAGATTTAGGGCTTTTTATTTACCAGATTGTAGATAGAGGAGTTTTAGGGCTTTTTATTTTCTCTGGTATTGGTAAAAGAAAGATTTGGTGTTTGGGATTAGATTGGTGTGTTTGTTAGTGGATAATTTAATTTCCAAATTTTAAGGGCTTACGGATCTGTTGATGTGGTACCTAGGTTTTTGGGATTAGATTGGTGTGTTTGTTAGTGGATAATTTAATTCCAAATTTTAAGGGCTTACGGATCTGTTGATGTAGTACCTAGGTACTGTTTATGAGGTTATTCAAATAAAGAGATTTGACGGACTTTATAAAAGGATTTGTCTAATTCTTTTCGAGATTAGATTGTTTGGTTGATGTTGTATTTGTCAATTTTGAAAATTTTAAGGGTTAAATACGATTTATCCACTCACAAAAATACACAACTGACCTAATTTTCAGAGGTTTTTAAATTTTTTCGTGATTGTCCATTATATCCACTCCCAGTTCCCTTCATACCAAGAGAATAAAAAATACACGTTTGACAAAGCACTTAATGCGTGAGGGAAAGGCGTCAGGAGAAGGACCCACATGTTCTTTTTAGGACAGGGGAAAAGCACGTGCTGATGCCACTCTGCCCACAACAACGTTATCTCATCGCCCTAACCTTGTGGGTATATCAGATTATGAGCCAAGGTGAGGATTAGGTACAATCATGGTTAAGTCACATATACATAGGCTTCGCCTTCCCTATGAGGTCTTGGATTTCGAGATAGCATGGTTAAGCGTACGTTAGACAAGCTTATTCTTTGGGTATATTATCACTGTTTCCTTTAGACATAGATACCAGTCGGTAGATTCAGATTTCTCGTTGCAGGGAATTGATTGGTACTTAGTTACCTAGTGGGGCTCTAAGAGAAATGGAGATTCTTAAAGAGCAGTTTGTATTGGTTTTCGTACGCACATTTCTATGCATTGACCATCTGGAATAAACATATTTATATGCACTGGCAGACTTAATATTCCATCTGGGTGGTTTACAACTTACTGGTTGGAAGAAGGGAGGAGCAGAAGCATCGAGCACTAGGGGCATTCCCTGCCTTTACAGCTGGACTTCTCGGAAAAGCTGAGGTCTTCTCGGTCTACCAATATATTTACCAATATTCTATTTGAAGGCCCTCAGAATTGAAGCAAGAGTGTTTTCAGTTATCCGCAGGAAAACCGCCAGCGGGACCAGATCTGTATCGCCAATGGGTAGGAAATCCTTCTGCCATTTTCAGGAGATAAGGAAAAAAGAGGAAGTTTTTTGGTTGAGTCAATTGTATCTCAGTTGCCGTTTAGTGAAATTAGAATATTTGATTTAAGGGGTTTCTGTGTTGGCAGAAATGGATTGGATGGCTTCTCTGGACAATATGGATGACGAGTACGAAAAACTCATTATAAGGATGAACCCTCCAAGGTGCTGCTCTTATTCTCTCATCAAAGTGGGTTTGAATTGTGTCTAGCAAGGAATTTACAGAGTCGCTTGAGTTTCTAATTTAAAAGCCATGATTTGGGGGCTACTGGGTTTTGCCTTTTCTCCCCTAACTAATTTGGTATAATCTTGGGAACTAACAAAATCAACCCTTTTGTAATAATAAATACAAATTTGTGTTTTTAAGTTGTGTTGAATTGTTCATTCTTTTGGGTAACTGACCTTGTACTCTGAAATTTATTACCAGGGTTGAGATTAATAATAGCGCTTGTGAGAATGCAACAGTTGTGCAGGTAATGTTGTGTTAGGGTGGCCTATTTAGATTCAAAGATTTGTTTATACTTTGTTTTTCTTCCAAAAGAATTTTGAGTTAGATGTATGCCGTTGTTTTTCTTTCGAGGTTTTTTGAAGTGGTTCGGCTTGCTACTTACAGGTTGACAGTGCTAACAAACATGGTATTCTTCTGGAAGTTGTACAAGTGCTTACTGATTTGAATCTCTTCATTACCAAAGCCTACATATCTTCTGATGGAGGATGGTTTATGGATGGTAAGGTTTCAATCAATTTTGCCCTTGATGTATTTACAAGGTAATCTTGCAATTTTTATTGTGAATCTAACATTTGCATATGTTGATATGGCAGTATTCCATGTAACCGACGAGTATGGCAAAAAGCTAACAGATGAAGGTGTAATTAACTACATCCAACAGGTATTACTATTTCTATTTTGTCTCTCCTGTTTGAAAGATTGGTCTTGAAGCCAAAATAATCTGAATTTGGATTTGTGCAGACACTAGGAACAAATGCTTGTTTCCTACCTACTCTGAGGAGATCTGTAGGAGTGAAGGCTGCGACAGAGCACACATCAATTGAACTAACAGGAACAGATCGGCCTGGGCTGCTCTCAGAAGTATTTGCTGTTCTTGCAGACCTCAAGTGTAACGTGGTGGGGGCAGAGGTATGGACCCATAATATGAGGGTTGCCTCTGTTTTGTATGTTACAGATGAGATCACAGGCGCCCCTATAGACGATCCTGAGAGGCTTTCCAGGATCAGAGAGCTTCTCTGCAATGTTTTGAAAGGCAATAATGATGTAAGAGGCGCCAAAACTGCGGTCTCTATGGGTGTCACTCATACAGAGAGGCGCCTTCATCAGATGATGTTTGCTGATCGTGACTATGAAAGAGTGAATAAAGGCAGGGCAGCCTCCAAGGAAGACAAATCTAGGCCACTGGTCACTGTTCAGAACTGTATAGAGAAGGATTATTCAGTCGTTAGTATTCGCTGCAAGGACAGGCCAAAGCTTCTGTTTGATACCGTATGCACATTGACAGACATGGACTATGTTGTGTTTCATGGCACAGTAAACGCGGGGGCCTCTGAAGCATATCAGGTAGGCAATGAAAACATATCAACGTGTGTCCTTCGACCTATAAGTTCTTAATTATACTTGATCTCTATGCTTGTTCAATAAAAAAGTAGATGGCCCGTTGTTCTGTTATTTGGGTTTTGGGTTCCTTGAAATAACAAACAATATGTCTACTGTTTAAGCCATACTTATTCTGAAACCTGACCCGGCTTTCGTTTTTGAAGGAATACTACATAAGGCATACAGATGGCTTTCCTGTTAACTCCGAAGCTGAGAGACAGCGAGTGATACAATGTTTGGAGGCAGCTATAGAAAGAAGAGTCTCAGAGGTACGGACTTTTCCAATTTTCCACTCTACAGTGAAGTTAGTCATAGCTATAGAGACAATTGGAGTACAATCCTTTTTGTAGGTTCTTTCAATTGCTACACTGAGTCTTGTATAGGCGTTAAATTGTGCAACTTAGTACCATTACATTTTCACAGTCCATTTAATGGATTTATTAACGCTTTTCCGAGCAAACCGTGAGACAGTTTTTCATTTCTACATTTTTGGTCCCACTACATGATCCATCGTTGCTACAAATTAAGTCAAAATATCACTTTGACGATGCATGAGGAAGTGTGATTTCAGACTTAATATAAAAAACTGCTACACTGTTTTCTCTAGAAAGCTTGAAAAATTCCTTTAATTGAGTTTGCAACTGTCCCATTGAACAGCCTCGGTTTTGCTTTATTGCTTTGAGATCTATTCGTCTTACGCAAGATAAGCTTGCTCCTTGTTAATATGAAGTAGTATGAATGCAGGGATTGCGACTTGAACTATGCACTAGTGATCGAGTAGGCCTCCTCTCAGATGTGACTCGCATATTTCGTGAGAATGGATTATCAGTTACCAGAGCGGAAGTCACCACCAGGGGAGAAAAGGCGGTAAATGCATTCTATGTGACAGATGCAGCAGGAAACCCTGTTGAATCTAAAACAATTGAAGCAGTTCGAGGAGAAATTGGCCAAACCATATTGCAAGTTAAAGAGAGTTCCGCTTGTCCCAAATCTCCCCCACGTGAGACGGCTGCAAGGTTTCTATTTAGTAACCTTTTTAGATCAAAATCCCTGTACAGTCTTGGATTGATAAGATCCTATTCTTGATTGTTGTACATTTCTGTTTTTACATCTCCCTAAGAAGGTCCACTGGTTGCAGCGAGAGCATGATATCAATTGCCGCCACTGTACATAAAAAAATCAATTGAATAGGTACCCCACTCCATTGACCAACATACCCTAGGTCCTACTCGTTTGCAGAATGTTCACTATTATATGTTAATTCACAGTTTCTATTCTGGGTTGTCTTCTGCGAGGAAGGAAGACTATACCCTAGGTCCTACTCGTTTGCAGAATGTTCACTATTATATGTTAATTCACAGTTTCTATTCCGGGTTGTCTTCTGCGAGGAAGGAAGACTAGTCTGGTACCTGCATATATGGGGTAAGACCGTAAGAGTGATCACACTGTTCAGATAACTTGAATATGTATCTATACTAGACTAATATCCCAAAAATATGAGGTTTGAAAGTCAAGAGAATGTCGACAATGGCTATTGGTCATGATCTGATCCTGTAACCATATGTACAGTAACGCTTCCCCTCCTCTGTCTCACCCCCGACTACAATGGAAAGAAAAAAGAAAAATTACACTTTTATAGGGAAATGCATTTCCTGCATATAGAAGTTTCTCATTCTTCAAAGGAACACATTTGTCAATGTTTGAGCCTGAATATTGTTAAAAAAAAAATTCTTATTGGCCAATGGAAGCATATTTTTTATATTGAGATACTAGTATAATATATTAGGAGATCCATCTTCTAGAGGTACCGGTGATTTGAGCAAATGTATGTTTTTTGATTTAAGGTTTTCTTATTCTACATGGAAGTGCAGGTTATGTCTGTTATCAAATTTCTATTTTAAGTATGTATGTCCAGAATGTCAATCATATTATGTGTGCTATATATAATGATCACAAAACATTACCTTCTTGTGAAGGACATTGCATTATCTTCCCTAGGAGAATCTCTTCATGCCTCAACTTGGGATTTTCAATAGTTAAATGCTGATTTTGTTCCATTATTCTAAGAAGATTTATCATCTGGTTGGAAGTATATCTTCTCCCCTAACTGATTTCTTATGCTTTGAAATCCCAATATATTGGTATAGGATGCTGTTAAATTTAGATTTTTGAAATTTTTGTTTTACTGCAGATGTCGCAGCGATTGGTTCATAAAATAATGTAAAATTGAAGAGCCAAGGCTCTACATTCTATAATATTGTTATTAAAATTCATTCTGATCCGAAACATGTATCAAAGAACTTTGTACACAGTTTTCTGAAAACCCTTCAACCCAAAATGTAAAATTACAATTGTACACTTTTATTCAATAGAGATCTTATTAACAACATCAGATTTCTACAATCCATTAGTAATGTAGACAGATTTCTGGATTCGATCATGTAAGTATTTTTAGCATCAACATTTTAAATCACACTCTGTGATCAATAGAAATCTTGTTATTAGTTATTTAGACTCTAATTTTGCATGCCAGGGAGCCTGTTTTGGATGCTTTCTCCCTGATCATACTAATGGTTAGTAGCAATGTTCAGGATCCTTGATACAAAATAGGGAAATATTCCAGAACATCTAGCCAATGGAATGCTACCCATAGCCGTATTTTATCCCGATAAATAAGAAGTGCTACATATAGTCTCTCCCCTCAAGCAACTGCTTAATTTCCCAAGATGAAAAAATGACATACAGTCTCTCCCTTCTCCAGCAAACTGAATCAAACTG
Source organism: Chamaecyparis obtusa (assembly GCA_027943335.1). NCBI lineage: Eukaryota > Viridiplantae > Streptophyta > Pinopsida > Cupressales > Cupressaceae > Chamaecyparis > Chamaecyparis obtusa. The sequence goes on from BSBK01001534.1 coordinate 3,036,228, forward strand.
CTGACTATTAAAAATGCACTCTTCTGAAATAATGCAAGAAAATCTTTTAGTTTCTGTCCTGCTAGCTCTGTTATAGAACTTTAAATAAATGCAGCAGATTGAGGAGAAGTTATTAACTCATTAGCAATGAATCATTGAGCACAAACAGTACACATATTATTTTTCATTATGCAGGGACTGTATATTTTTAGCTTCCCTTGTTTTATAAACATCAAAGAATTATATAAAAGAAGATTTGAACTTCTTGTTATGTTTAATTTGAAATTTATGAGATCACTGGGACTACCAAATTTTAAACTAAAAATTTGATAAATGTATTGGACTCCGTTCAAATACATCAAAACTTTAGTTGATCAAGATCTATTTAGTTAATCAAGATCTTCTCAACTCGTTTCTAATATATCAAAACTTTAGTTGATCAAGATCTATTTAGTTAATCAATACGTATTTGACTGGATTCTAATACATAAAAACATTAATTAATCAAGATCTTTCTGATTCACAAATACATCAAAACTGTATTGAGATCTATCTGATTCAGTTGAAATACATCAAAACTTAGGAGGCAGGGGTCCTTTTGAGCTATTCCAACTTAAATTGCCTTCCCTGCTACTGTTAACTTGGAGAAACATTCTTAGCATGTGATATTTTTTTTTTTTCAAATTTCTGGGCATTTACATAAGAAAATGGAAATTAGATTTTGAAATATAAACCTGTCAAACTCAAATTGATATTGTTAGGTGGGGGTGCTCCATCTACTTAACAGGTGATATGCATTCATTCTAACCCCCTAGTCCGTCTTTTCAAGTCTACCTTCATTTTTTTTTCGCTTTGTAAGCGATTTTAACTGGGTTTGGATGCTAATTTCAATGGTAGAAGCTTCCTGTTAGATAAGTTTTTTTAATTACCTACAAAATTTCAAGATTGACATCCGCATGTCCAAATGGCTCACCCTGGTAAGAAGGAAGGCCAAAGACCAAAAATATAATTAACCTAGAATTTTGCAGTCTACCGAACATCATCTTTCATGCGATTGAGTTAAAAAAAAACAAACACACAGCTTAATTGTATTTTAGGTGTTTGAAACCCATAAAATATGGGGTCATATGGCTATCAAACCTAACTTATAGGGCTCATGAGATTTAAGCATTAACATTAAAGGCTTATGTATGATATATATTTATCTATTCTGTTTAGCTTTCTCTAAATTGTCCACGGCCTCTCCAAATTTTCAAGTCATGTGAATACAGCCTCAAACCCTTTGCTTGTAAACTACGTCAAAACATGCTGGTTAAGGTCATTAAATTCACACCAATTCACAGTTGTTTCTTATTGACCTACGAAGTTTAGTAATTCATGCTTTTTTTTCATCTTGTGTGTTTTTTAACAATATTTTAGATGTTTTCTAAAAATGATAATTAAAAATTAGTTTTAATTAATATTTTTATAAAAATATATGAGGTTGGATTTCTTATAACTTACTGTGGGAAAAAATGAATTCAACCTACTGGAAAATGGAATCTAAGAGGATATTTGCTTCACAGTTGTTTCTTTTCTATGTTTTTAATAATATTTTAGATGTGCTTTAAAAAATAATTAAAATTAGTTTTAATTAATAATATTTTTAATAAAAATATATAAGAAGGTTTGATTCCTTATAACTTATTTATTTGAAAAAATAAATATAATTCTGAAATAAATGAATGGTAGAGAAAAAAATTTGATCTTTTCAAAATAAAATAATAACATAATTTTATATTATTTTTGTTTAGGTGTCATTGACCTGCTTTTCAGTCAATTAAATCTTTTTAGAATCTTGAAGAAGACTTGAATATCGGTTTTTCTAATTCATGTTTTTTGGCCAATGTGTCAAATGCATGTTTCATAAAATATAATAATCAATAAATAATTAACAACATATATTACTTTTAATTAACAATCATTTTAATAAAAAGTAAATCAAAAGATTGGATTCCTTATAACTTGTTATTTAAAAAATGAAATATTATTTAAATAAAAGTGCACCAAAAGATTGGATTCCTTATAGCTTGTTGATTTAGCAAAGTTTCAACCCATTTGAGTTGAATAATTAGTAATATTAAAAATATATAATGTTAAAATAAATGAATGGTAGAGAAAAGAGAATTGAGATATTAGGCTTTTCAACACATAAAAATAATATAATTTTACACAATTTTGCTTAGGAGCTATTGGGAAATGGCATATATATTTTCATTTAAAAAGCCTTTGTATTAGGCAATGTAGGGGAAACAAACATATCTTATAGTCAGTTTATGTTAAAAATGTGATGTAATATTTAGATTTAAATTAAATTAGTAGAGAATGATAAATATTCAGGTTTTAGTATATTAGTTAGCTTTCTCTGTTGTTTGAATGATAGATGTAGATGCAAAAATGTATGTCAGGTGGATCAACAATATGGATTTGTATATGTGCTTATTAGATTGTGACAATTTTTGTGATCTAAGTAAGCAAAGGGAAAAAACCGGTGGGCAATCCAATATAATAAATTCAATTATGTAATGCGTGCAAATGATTTTTGTATGATAAGAGGTTTAAAATTGCGTAGAGTGCAAATAAGAAAAATAGAGAAGACAATTGATTGTGTGTGTATAATTGTAACAACAAAGTTGTATAATACTAATTTTGTACATTATATATGATAAAAAATGTGCGATGCCTTTCTTTTCCTCTTGCCCCCCTTACTACAACGAATATATGTTATTCAATATACAAAGATAGAAGATAAAACATTTGAAACCAAACAATTTGACCTCTCCACAAGTGTAGAAGTTGAGTTAGGACTTGTGTGATATGTGGATGTTGAATAGAATTAAGATCATATTGATGCAATTGTAGAACTTTCTAGCAAAATTGATCCATAGGAAGACTTGTTGATCCAAATCCTTTAGGATTAGTTGTCCCTTCTTGAAGAGAAACCATGCCCATTGCATATAGTTGTGGCGAAAAGTGTGGAAATAAATTGACAGCCTACACCTCTATTAATCATTTTCCTAGGAAGTAACTTGACCTACTTTTATGATTTAGAAGAGAGGGTTCTCTTGTTGACTTTGTTAGTGTAGGTTTTTATTTCCTAGTGGGTTATTTATTATTCCCTATATTAGGAGTTTTTTTCCTACACTTCTATTTAATCTTGCTTAGGTTAATAAAGCGCGTCTTATTAAGTGAGTAGTTGTGAGGTGTCACTTTCCTACATGTGAGCATTCATTCTCTATCTTGGGAAGATACTTTGCTATCTTTAGTTCAATAGATGGTTTCTCCTCGTTGGTCAGTGTTTCCATCTCCTCCCTCTTCCTTGTCTATATAAGCATGCTACCTAGCTTGTATTTCACATTGATTGTTTTTGCATTCTCTTAATGCTATTTTTCTTCTAGCATTTGCATTACTCTCTTGGAGACTAACTCTTTGTTGCTATTTTGATTTCGTATCATTTGCATTCATAGTTTAGATATCTATTCTTTGCCCTAGTTTTTTGGGTTAATAATCTTTTCAGATTCTAACAAACCTGTCTATTCAAATTTGGTGTTAGTAACTTGATATAATTCTATTCTAACATTGTACTCTAGATTGATATCTATTTATTGAAAAATACCTACAACATACATTGTATTCAACAAAGATGGAAAGTATTGGTATAAGAGCTCAACATTAAAGATTGGATGAAACCCAAGGTAAGTAGGAAGAATAATCTCAAAGCCATTATGTCCAACTTGCTTGGTGATAGTGTGGGGCTTGTATTGAAGGGGATGAAATTTATAATAAGGTCCTAGAAATCATTCCTTCTATAGGTTTAGCTAGACTTGATCACCACTTTGAAAGATGTGCATGACTGATGCTTACCACTATGCTAATTATACTTTACATTCGTTCATTGTAGAATGGCCTACACCTATTGTTGAACGTACTTAATGAAATGTTGTCAACTTCCTTTTGAGCTAAAGGAGTTGTTTCTATTAATGGAAAAACATGATAAGCTACATTAATGGGTACCACAATTCCAAACCTAAGCATACTCGAAGAGGGTTATGTACAATAGAGTTATGTAGAGATCTATTGCAATCTTGTTGAAAGAAAGATATGATTTCATTATAAGTGCATTGTTTCTTTGAATTATACATGTTGAGAAGATGCAATACCATCTTTTTTTATCACTTCCTTCTATCTTTTATCTTGGGAATGGAATATGGTATACTTGTTCAACTTTATGTCTAGCATAGACCAAGGCACTTTCTAAAACTTTCTTAAAAATATTTAAATCTCTTTTTGACAAGATGATTTATGGGATTCCAAAGTGGATTTAAACATGTTGAAAGTATAATTGACTTATTTTTAGAGAGGAGATTGCTTTCTTGTAAGGAACCAAAATTAACATGTTTAAGAATCTGTCAAATACTATAAAAATCTAATCATTTCCATGCTTGGTGTTAGGGTAGCCTGATAGGAAGTCCATGGAAATAAATGATCATATATATATATTTATCTATTGTATAGTAATGATTAGGATTAAGGTTTCATTCACCTAGCAATCACATGTACATTTTATGTATTGTGTTTGACTAAGCATGTTGATGCTCAAAATCACTTATATGAGAAATGACTAAGATTGACAAGGTCTTGTTAGAGACCGTTGATAGTATAGATAATGTTGTAGATTTATTTTGAAGCCCAATGTGTAATAAGAAAATAATTTATAATTAATATTCCCCCAAAACCTTGGCATTAATTGTTATATGTATTCATAAAGGAAGGGGTAGTTAGGAAGCTATTTTCAGCAAATTTAACAACTAGGGAATTAGAATTGAGTAATGAAATATCATGCATGTTGTTTGTGGGTCATATATGAGTTGAGTGATGATTTTGGATGCCTACCTTGGGATATTATCTATTATTGAGGGATTACAATTCAAATATTTCATCTATTATTAGTATAGAAGTTAGTTTCTACTCACAAATCATTGAGAGTTGAATTTACTATTCTTTGAAGAGTCTCTTCATTTTGGATATGAGAGTTTTTGCATGATACCATGGTCTTAGTAAACCATTCATGGTTTTGTTTTCTCTCCTTTCCTTTAATATTGAGGATACGAGATATTGGTTTTATAAGTTTATTTGACAAGTATACAGGTGCTAGTGGAGTGTTGTTAGAGTGAAGATAGTTTTAGTGTATTGGACGTATCTTTTTGTTGAAAATTAATACATGCTTGTCCTCTTTCTTGAGTAGAGTTTATTTCTCAGAAGTATTTTTGCAGTAAATCATGTATTCATATGATTAGCTGATTTATTCTTATTGTTGAATTTATGCAATAGTAAGAAATTTTATAGTAACAATTTTAGCCTATTTCTCAACATTTGGTATCGTAGATAGTGCTTTTGCATCAATGACACCTATCTATTAAGTGTTAAAATTCTCTTGGCTATAGAGGTAGCTTTTGTATTGTGTGGCTCTATAGATTTATGAAAATGATTGAAAACCATGACTTCTACTTTTCATGTGGATACTGAGAAAATCAATGACATCAATTAGAATATGTGGGAGTTGAAGATAGAATATCTACTTGAAGAAAGAGATTAGTGGCGCTTATTTCAAAAGAAAAGAAGAAACTAGATGTGTTTGATGAAGATTAGTTGAAACTAGACAAGAAGACACAAGCAACCATTTTGTTGTCTCTTGCATACTTTGTCCTCTTGGATGTAATTGCAGAGACTATCACATTCAAGTTGTGGGATAGGATTGGTCATATCTATCAAGCCAAAATGATTGTTAACAAGTTGTATTCATTAAAAATGAAAGATGGAGTTTCTATTGTAGAATATTTAAATGTGATTAATCTAATTTTAGGTTATCTTGCTTTTGTGAATATTAAGTTGGAAAAGGATAGATCCATCTTATTACTTTTCTCTTTATTGGTAATAGAGAAAATTAAATTTTTTCCTTTAGTTATGGTAGGTGTAGAGAAAAATGAGCAATCTTCTTGCTACATTAATTTTAAAAGAAATGAGAAGAAAAATAATAGATTAAGGTTCAAAGGATGATTTATTATAATTGTATCATTGTAAATCATAAGCACCTTATAAGTGTGTACAATCATGATTGTTTCATGCTCACCTTAGTGTGTTTCCATTTTAGCATGCATAATGAGACTTCATGTGGCACTTAATAAACACCTAATTTCAAATATGAGACTTGTGCTAATTAAATTTCATCCAAAATCAATGTGAGCCCTTATTTATAGGTTTGATCCTTTATTATTTATCCAATTCAATCATTTATCTCCCAACATGGGCCCTTTGTTACCATTTGTGGTCTTTTTGCTACTTCATGACCCCACAATCAGTTGTACCTTAGAATATTGCCTCCCCTTGCTGTGGGATCTATGATTCTGATAACATGCCTGCTTGGTGGGTCCACGATATTTTGCCCAAAATTTGAATATGGGGCCCATCTTTAGATTTAGCAGGATTTCTAAATTTGTGTTGCCCTTCTTCGAGTTTTGAGTTTTGAAATGTTGTGAGAGGTATAAAAGCTACCTATCTCTCCTTATTTTGGCATCCACAATCAAGATTTCAATATCTCTCCTACAATTTGGCATCTCAAGCATTCTTGAGCAAGTTTTCAAGCATTCTAAGGTATTTTCAAGGCGATCTTCTCCATGGATCAAGTTTCTTTCCCTCATTGAATTCCAAACAAAGGAGTCTATCATAAAGGAAGAAGAGCATAGTACAAACATCTACATTCATTCTAGTATTCAATTCTTTAAGTCATTATTCTTTCCCAATTAATCATTGTGGAAAACTACAACATCCATTACACAAGGTTTTGTCTTTCATGATTTCCTTTTGGGTTTTTGTGTAAAGTCAAAGTTATTGCATCAACATACTTGATTACATTCAAATAAGCATTTGCATTGCCAAGTTATGATATATTTATCTCCAGATCACGTGAACTAAATATTTGATGTCTTTGACCAACATCTATGGAAACTTTGTACCTCTCATTACTTTCCTTAAATTTTTCCTTACATCTATTGGAGTATGATATCACTGATAGGGGGGCAGGGGTGAATCAGTGATATAACAAACCTAGGATCAATTTTTTCTTAACTAAAGATTATGATATAACTCAATAGAAATAAGAGAGATAAAAAACAAATACAATATGCACAAAGAATATAACACAAAATATGTCCAGAGTGGAAATCCTCTGGAGAATAAAATCGCTCGAATTGCTTGACTGACTTATGTGAAAATATCCATTTACAATGCCTCACTGGTTGTACATATGTCTCACTAACAATGTTATCTCATTGATAGACCTTTCAATGCCTCATTGGATTCTCTTAATGATGAATCATACAGAGTCAGACTATCTAAATCAAAATAAAAATCTTAATTAAATACAATAAATTATTGGATACAATATAAACTTTTTATCAAATAATGCATCATATTAAAAAAAGATGACAATATTCTTAACTAGATATATTTGATTGTCAAACTAATGTGCACAATAAATACTAAATGTATCATGAAAATACTAGCTCTCTTTGTACATAGGAAATCTTCCCACTATCATATTTTTATAGAATTTCAAATTGATCAACTGAAATATAATTTCCATATCAAAATTTTCTAATCAAATTGTCTATTAACCTCAAAAACTGATTGCCCTCTTAAAAAATTCATTAATGAAAGGTGTATATTTATCTCTACTTCACAAATTAAAGAAACAAAGTAATCAAAACTTAAATCTTTATTAGTTAAGTGTCTTGGTAAACAACCTTTCCTCAAGTTATACATACCTTAACAAGACCTTGACAATAATTAAGAAACAAACAAGGGCATAGTCTAAACACCTTACAAATATCAACAACCCTTGACTAGGGTTTAGAAAAGAATGACACAAGCATGTATGATTAGGGTTTAGCAGAAAGATCCTCAAAATTTGACTATACATCAAGTTCAAACTAGGGTTAAGATAAATAGTCCTCACTCTTAATGAAATCAAAAAAGATATAAACATAAGTTACATACAAAACCTTACCCATAATTTAGAAACACCCTTAACCAACCTTTAATCTCTATTACCAAAAACTATGGAAACTTAAAAATGACAATACAAAATTCCGTATTAAGGAATTCTAACATAGATGAAAAGCTATTACCATACAAAAATGATTGGCACTTGCTAAACACGGATTAACCAATCTTCCAAATTAAACCCTTAACATAAAAGGTTGCACTTAATTGAAAATGTGAAAGAAAGAATGCTTCAAGAGAGATATCAGAAAGAATACACTTGCCAACAAATGGTTGAAAATCTCTCTCTCTTTCTCTCTCTCTCTCTCTCTCTCTCTCGTGGTGTTTGCAATGAAAAATATTTTAGAATCCTTACAAATTATTCTCAACAAACACTCCTCAACTTGTTCTAACTACTTGCCTCCATCTCCATTGTGAATGCCTTAGCAAGGTTCGAGTTGTGCCCTAGCTCCTTCGATATAGGGTTTCAAATGAAACCAAAATACTTAACAATACACCTTATTCAAATGCCGATGAACACAAGGCATATCAAATAATGTCTTTCAAACACTATACATGATGATAAACAAGGCATGTCTTTTCAAAGACATATCAAAATTAATGCTCCACTTAATGCTCAATACAACCTTAGCACATGGTGCTAAGTCTTGTGTCTTTCAAAACACTTTAATCTCCAAGAAAGACCAAAGGCTTGCTAAATAAAATATTTTAAACATATTTGAGCCCCTTTTTAATGGAAATAAGTCATTGTTGTATTTCAAATGAACAATGTTACACTAGCATAATACAAATTTAAGAGCATTATGATTTTGCAGATCATATTTATTATGACTGTACAATGCATAGAACTAAATCTGATTTAGTCTAGTATCAAACTAAACCCTCTTTGAATGTGTCAATTCATCAAGACTATGATCCAAGTTGTTCTGTCAATAGAACATACATCAAAACTAATTGTCAAACATGTAATCAAGATAAGTGTCATACTGAAGAAAATTAATAATTAAGTTGTAATGTAATCCCTTCAATTAACTTAATGAACAATTCAATGCTATTACATTTTTCAAACTGAATGTACCACGCTAATACAATGTGCTTGTCAAACTAAATGCAACATGTCAATGCAAAACTACTACAAGTGTTATGTATATAGATAAATGAGCATCGAAATCATCAATTGAATATACCACTAACAAATCAATTCCATAATGATCAATGTAATGTCTCAATGATTCTTGACAACCTAAATGTATCCACTAATCTTGACAAACTAAATGAAGCATGTGATCAATGCAACCAATGTATCAAAACAATCATGTCCATACTAGATAGTTAGTCTGTTTGGCATCAAGGACAACGTAAGGAGAGGAGAAAAACTCCCATTTTGTCCTTGGTGTCAAAACAATAACCTCTCCCCCTACTTGCATCAAGGATAAGGAGAGGGGAACTAATGCATTCCAAGGAAGGAGGGACCAAAATATGGTCATTCCTACATCGCACCAAGAGCTAACACTGGAAAGTAACATCAAGGAATATGAGAGAAAATGCAAGATCCAATATATTAATTGAGATCAAACTGTTGGCAATTTGCCTTCATACATGCTGGGATATAAGGCCTACCCAGTTGCAACCTTACAATATATCTCAATCATCCTTTTGAATTGGTACTGATTTGTTACCAATTCAGAAGCATACATCTATTATTCAATTCCCTCTAGAATTACATCAAGTTACAATATATAGCCATCACGAAACACAAGTCAGCCCTAAGAAAGATTAAATTTTCCAAGAACATGAACACATGTTACAACAAATAGGGTAAGTCCTAATCATTAGAACTTGATCCATAAACCATGCAAAGCCTTGCGATCTTAGATTCAGGTCCAAACATGATCCAAGAATATAGAAAGATGTGCCACCAATCACTGTAATCCATCAAATGCTACTGTGAGATCAAAATCCCACCAATGGTTAGGAACAAGCCACAAACATGCTACTCGAGAACAAATGAATCATAACTTGAGCAACATCAATCTAAATGAAGTTCGATCATGGGAAAGTGATCAATAATAGGTCTTGGATAAGATTTTATGATCACAAAAGCCAAAACAAACACATGATGAATCACCAACACGATCTCTCAAACAGGAAATAAGAACATAACTATGTTTGGTTGATAGAAGATTGCCATGAACCCAAGATGCTCCCACATCAGACACTTGGGGTTATTAAGATCTAATGAACCTACTTTAGAGCTTCTTTACAACCTGAGAAGAACCAAAATGATCCAACTCAGACTGAGAAATCCAAGTAGAGTCTTCAACTAGTCTATATTCCACTTAACCAAGTACTCCAACTATTCTTTTCTTCTAGTGCTCCTTCCAATTCTACTATCCAATATTTTCTCAACCTCATCCTTCTATTTCTTAGGATACTCTTGTGTCAAATCTAAATCATCCTCAGGCTCATAATACTCATACAAATCTACAATCTTGAATATAGGTGATATATGCATGTCATTAGGAAACTCAACTTCAAAAGAATTACCACTATCAAATTTCCTCAGTATCTTAGAAGGTCCAAATTTCTTCATATTTATCTTTCTATATGTTCCAATAGGAAATCTTCCCTTCTTCAAATGAATCATGACTTCATCTCCAACTGCAAAATCCTTACATCTCCTAGTTCTATTAGTTGTATCCTTGTATATCTGATTCTTATGTTCCAAGTTATACTTTACTTTCTCATGCAAAGTCTTCATGAATTCAGCATAACCTTATGCTTCAACACTTCTTTTCTCCTCTTGACCAAGATCCTTCAATTCTAGAACTCCCTTAGGATGAATGCCAATAAAAACTTCAAATGGTGTCTTGCATGTACTCTAGTTAAATAAATTATTATATGCATATTTTGCTTGTGCCAAAACTAAATCCCAATTACCTGGTTTGTCTCCAACTAGACATCTCAACAAGTTACCCAAACTCCTATTCACAAATTATGTTTGTCTATCAGTTTGTGGATGAAATGTAGAAATAAACTTCAAATAAGTATTCATCTTCTTCCAAAGTGTTTAAAAAAAATAACCCACAAACTTACTATCTCCGTCTGAGACAATACTCCTTGGTAATCCATGCAACCTCACAATTTCCTTAAAGAATAGATCAACAACATGTACAACGTCTGATGTCTTCCTACAAGGTATGAAATGTGACATCATTGAAAATCTATCCACCACAACAAAGATATAATCATGACCTCTTTGTGTCTTTCGTAAACTAAGAATCCATGCTAATATTTGTAGGATTTGAGAGATACAAATCCACAGAACGCCAAGAATACCTGCATGCAAATAACCTGTTACAAGAGAGAAGCAGAAAGAAGCAAAAGGCAGAACTCAGAAGTTACTAAAAAATGAGAGCAAAATTATGATCCAAGTTAATAGAAAAAATTTTACAAGGTTCAACCTATAAAGGTGAACAAAACCCTAAAGCCTAAAAAAGCTAGGTTGCACATTATAATTAATAAAGATATTAATTGTAATGCACCTAAGAGATAGCTTAAGAAAATAGAGTAATAAATAACTTAATTAATTAAACCGAAGTGATTTAATTAATAAGTGTAAAATATAATTACTCTAACACCCCCCCTTAAGCGAAGCTCAGGAGGTAAGCTAACTTAGCACAACTATGAAAGTAGGAAATGGGTCCTGGCAACAAGGCCTGATCAGGTACCCAATACAAGGAAATCTTTGTAAACCAGAGACAAAAGAGAAAACTCAGTGGGAAAAACTCCTCTCCAAAAAGACATATAAAAACAAGCAAAGGACAAAAAAACATGACTTCAAGAGACTCTCTGAAGGCCATAAGTACAATGCGTGTTGCCAACCCCCCTGTGAGAGAGGGTCAAGGCTCCAAAGCCCCCCCAAAATGAAAGAACCCCTGGATTGATGAACAAACCACCATGACTCCAATACAAAGGAGTGAAAGGTAGTGAACACTAAAGAGGTAACCTTGAAAGACGAGGTGTCACTGGAAGGCTGAGCTGATGCTCAAAGGAGTAGACATGAGGATCCTAAAAGGGGAATCCCTAATGTAGGTGGTATGACAGGTGTGCTAACACTGTCAGGAGAGAGGAGATGTATGTCCTCTATAGAATCCTCAACAACTACACTTGGTGGCCCGATGAATGGAGCTGGAGGGTCTAGCAGTGCTGAAGAAGAGTCCTGTTGAAGAGAGGAAACCTCAACAAGATGTGGTGAGGCAGTCACAGAAGTGGTCTCAAGAACAACACAGAGGTTCAAGTGACCTACCTGCCCCACATGATGCTCTTGCAGAAGAGGAGAGCTATGCTCTGATAATGGAGATGGTGGACCAAAGTATGAAAAGGTGTAGAGATGGGTGGAATTATCAACTGTCCCTGTTGCAACAATGCCTCCTGTCGCACTATCCCAGATGAAGACTGAATCTACCGTGAACTCAACTATCTTCCCTGGCCCACTGAGTGTAATCTGATAAATCAAGAGAAGATTTGTAGAAAGAGATGGAACATACAATACATCATTGAATGTGCCATCTTGAATGCCTATAGAACCTTTCTTGCAGATTGTCATAACAATGTTATTCCCCATGAGAATGTGAGGAATAGGAGAAGCCTCAAAAGAAGAGAAGATCTCCGGAGAAGATGCCATATGGTGAGAAGCACCTGAATCTAGTATCCAAGGGACCTGTAAAGGGGATGCAACAGAAGCTCGTAATGCATGACCCTGTCCAAAATCCTGTCCAGATGTCAAAGATGTGGAAGAAGACTGAAAAGTAGACCCTTGTGAGGTAGAAGAGGATTGAGAGGAAATAGTGCTCTTCTGAAGGAGAGCTTGAAAATCTGCAATCTGTTTCTCATAGCCATCAAATCTCTTCTGAAAACAATGTGACTCATCATGAGGTCCCTTTTGACAATAGGAACATGTAGGGCTCTCAGTCTTCTGTTTCTCCTTCTTAGAAGAAGATGGTGGGCCAGTAGAGTACTGAGAAGAGGAATCAGATATCTGCTTCAGCTTCTACTTCTGTGTATCCTGAAGTGTCTTGGCAAGCAATGCCTATGACTGTGAACTTGTAAGAGAATCCATCTGATTGAGCTTGGACTGCTCATGAGTCAACCTATCATAGAAAGTCTCAAAAGAGGGCATAACATGTCATGCACCCAGTGCATCCATAGTGGAGTAGAAGGTAGAAGTGAAAATCTGATAAGGGCCACGAAGCTTTGAGAGTATCAGAAAGATACACTCATCATCTGACTTCATCTTTCCAGCAACCTATAAAATAGAATGAAGAGACTTGAACTTCATCAAGAAGTCCTCAATGCTGGTGAATGATTCAGGTACCAAGGAGGTGAACTCTGCATCTATCTGGAGAACCCTGAACTCATAAATTGTGCCAAACAAGGAGGAAAACTTGTTACACATAGCCCTGGGTGTGGTCAAACCATATAGGTGGAACAACAACCCATCTGAAATATTCAGTGCAATGAGGCCCATTGCCTCATCCATCCTATTTCTCTGCATAAGAGCCTCATAAGGCCTCTGTAGAACTGGCTGAGCCTCATCGAGGCATGACCATAACCCTTTTGCCATAAGCAATATGGTCATCTATCCTTTCCAAGTGTGGTAGTTGTGAGGTGTAAGACGGGCGACAGAAGAGTCTGCCATTGAGAGAAAGTAGATAGAAGTAGAAGGGTCTCTTTGAAATAAATGACAGAAATAGAATTTGCACCCCCCCACAAAGTATTATACTATCTCCCGTACACTTCAAATAAGTATGTAAGCAAAAAAAAAAAAGGAAAAAAACTTGATTTTCAGATGCCTCCACTTTGACGCCAAAAAAAAAACTAATCAAATGAAAAAAATTGAAAATAAAACCAGCATGGTTGGATTAGGCTTGGAAAGAGCTTTCCAACGATATATCACACTTCGATTTTCGATACCATTTGCAAAAATTTCTCAAAAATTTTTGATTCTGAAAACGTTAAAATTTTCAAAATCTTCAAAAAAACCCCTTGCGGCACCAAAAAACCACCCACTATGCAGTCAAAACTACCTGAGTAGGAAAAAATCCATTTTCATACCTTCTGCGCTCAAATCTCAGCATCTTGCACCTCGATAATCATGCCAGGTTCGTACTGTCCTGGTTCCAAAAAAAATTGCCACAACTTACTCCGGTACCCAAAAGTGGTTGAATTTTATATCAAAATTTGTCTAAAAGATCCTTTGAATCCATTGGTGAGGTCAGTTTGACCCCAAAATGCCTGTAATAAAAAACTTTCCCCAGCTCCAATAAAAAACTCTTTAAAAAAACTTGAAACCCTTAACCTCAAAACTTGCTTCAAAAACACCAGAACAGGCAGCAACAGGGGAGCTCTGATACCATGTAGGATTTGAGAGATACAAATCCACAGAACACCAAGAATACCTACATGCAAATAACCTATTACAGGAGAGAAGCAGAAAGAAGCAAAAGGCAGAACTCAGAAGTTACTAAAAAATGAGAGCAAGATTATGATCCAAGTTAATAGAAAAAAATTTACAAGGTTCAACCTATAAAGGTGAACAAAACCCTAAAGCCTAAAAAAGATAGGTTGCACATTATAATTAATAAAGATATTAATTATAATGCACCTAAGAGATAGCTTAAGAAAATAGAGTAATAAATAACTTAATTAATTAAATCGAAGTGATTTAATTAATAAGTGTAAAATATAATTACTCTAACAATATCTTCCCAAGGTCTACTAGGAATAGGTAAGGGTGTATACAATCCCACATTCTGACTATCTCCTTTAGAAACTTGGCAAAATTGGCAACTCCTGACAAACTTCTAAACATCCTTATGAATTTGAGGCCAAAATTATTTTCCCTTAATCAAACTCACTATCTTATCGATTTCAAAGTGTCATGTAAGTCCTCCACTATGCTTCTCCTTAATTAAATTATCCCTCATTGATCCTCTTGGTATACACAATTTAATTCCTTTGAAAAACATACCTTCTTACATAAAATAATCTGCCCACTTACTCTGGTTATTTGTCAGTGGTTCCTTACAAGCCTTCCAAGGTTCTTCTTGACTCAATATGGCCCCAATTGCACTTCCACTTGCATCACAATCAACTTGAAATACCTTGGTGAAATTAGGTAAAGATAATACCGATAATTCAACTACCTTTTGTTTTAATGTTTCAAAACTTCTATCAGCTCCATGTGTCCACTTGAAATATTTCTTATCTCCTCTCATTGTCTTTGTCATAGGATTACAGACCAAATTGAAATTCCTAATGAACTTGTGGTAGAAACTAGCTAAAGCATGGAAAGATCTAACCTCTCCAATAGTTTTAGGTGTAGGCCAATCCAATATTGCTTTAACTTTCTCAGGATCCATCTTCAAACCTGTTATGCCCTACATACCCATCCCTGCATTTTGTGCAGAAAAATGTTGGGTCCTTCTTTCCCCCCCCTTTGTTTCTTGGTCTTGTTTTCTCTTCAGTCATCTTGACTTTTGTTTCTCCAGGTTTTGGTGTCCCAAAGTGTCTTCTTCTGTGGTGCCAAGAATTTTGGACTTTGGGGTTCCGACGTCATCACTGTTGTTTTCATTTGAAAAAGAGAACGTTGGGAGTCTCTAGGTCAGGGATTTTGGACCTACCTACCTTGAGATTATAATTAGAAATTAATGCGCTCACTCAAGCATTATAAAATGCCTTTTCCCCCTCATTTGTACGATTACCCAAAGCATAATTACCTTCTGAGCGATAAAGTTACGAAGCCGAAATATTTTCCTGAGCTTAAGTCTTCTAAACAAAATATGCAAGTGAAAAAGTTCATGATTCTGTATTTGGGTAGAGTAATTCGATCCTCTTAGCAAGAAATGGGTGAGCATCCTTTTTGTCTTCAGTGTTCTCTTGTTTTAGGTAGGCCCTCCTCCGATTCTGTTTTGTTTTCCTGTCCATTTTTTTGTTCCTTGGTTTTATTTTGTTTTTGTTTTTTCCTTTTTCCATTTGTGTCACCCCAAGACTCCACCCTGTAAATAGGGTTGGTGTGGAGTTATTGTGGGTTTGTTCATCATTGGTTTATTTTGTCTATCTTTCATGACCTGTCTGACCCTTGTAAGCTAGTGTAAATTAGTGTAGACTAGTGTATGTATGTAAATATGTGAGATAATGTAACCTATCGTTTCCTCTGTAAATTCATGCAATTTTCTCATTGTAAGTGTTGGTGTTTAATGGTTTATTTTCTACGCTTTCTCTGTATTTATCCTTGTAAACAAATCATGGTTCTGGTAGAGTCAAGTTGATGTGCAATGAGTTGTGTGTAAAGTTCAGTCATGTATATAGGTGTAAGATAATGCAGGTCATTGTAAAATCTTCTATAGATTCCCCTATAAGGGGTTGGAGTATACCTTTTTCATATGCCTGTGTGTGGTTGTGTATATAAGTTCTTTTCTTTTGGGTCATGCTTTGTGTAAATTGTAAATATCAAGTGTTAATAGTTGTGTTAATGCTTGCGTGTTTGAATTATTTACAAGGTTTGTCAGACCATGTCCAAACAATAACAGGTCTCTGGATTTTAGAACTAGTCATTGTAAGTAGTGTTTTGTTTTTGCATGGAAAGTCATGTCGAGTCATAGAGCCCATCATGGTCACCAGTTCAAGTTCATAGGGTAGGATGGCCAGCTCTAAAATTTGGGTTTCATCCCTTGTCATGCCAGCCTTAATGGCGACACTAGCTTTTGACAAATTAACATTTAAATTTTTCCTAGTTGGCTATTAATGCCACTTTTATCGTCACAACTATTAATTAAATGCCATAACCTCATGCATTTTGACATACATATATCCAACTTAGAAATGACATGTTATTGAAGTGTCACATCAACTAGCTGCTATACTTTCTATCATTTCAAGATTAGAGTCTCTAGGTGTCCAAGTAGTTCCTGGCACATATTTCTTTTTCAATGGATGATCTCCAACCCATAGAGTCTAGATTTTTACTAAGCTCTTATTTGATTTATATCATTCTGATAGTCATCTGATCTAGCATGTAATAAGGTGGAAAAATGGCATCAGCAACATCTCCTCCTGGAAGTCCTGAGCTCCTGAGCTCATCTGCAGGTTCGACCAAGAAATTGAAGGTAGAAAGGGACTTGAAAAAAGTCGTAGTAATGATGAAGTACATGAAAGATAGGGTAATCCACGGGTCCTGAATTGAAACCATGCTTCAAGAAATCTCAAATACAGATTTTGACACTTGGGAGACGAGTTGAAAGGTTTACAATGGATGATATACTAGTTGAGATGGGCCAATGACTTATTTTCAATTAATCTAGAGGCCTCCAGGATCATGCAAGTCGCATGCTTCCCGCACTCTGTGTAGGCTCCATAATTAATATTGCTCCTGGCCAAGAACTACAATATGACCATTTGAGCTTCCATGATATCCTTTGGGGTGCCCATTTCCTCCTTGGATCATGATACTATTGCCACATCCTTGAGGATCCCATTCTTCAAGGTTGCAATCATTATGACTAGGGATTCTTCTCTGGCACAATTCATCGCAGTGCATGATGCAACTTGACATCACCAAAATAAAGAATGGTTACAAAAGCCCCCACTAAGATTACAAGATAATGAAGATGGATATCCCCTGCACCGATTTCAAGGAGCTTATTCAGAAAATAATCTTAATCTTATGCAAGGTTTTCAACGAGTCTCACACCCAAGAGTTATCTCCGTTGATGTACTATTTCATATACTACATGATCACCAATGAGAAATGTTTTGATTGGGCTGATATTATCTCTAGCCACTTGGATGCCCAAATGAGGAGGGTAGAGGGAGATGCTAAATTTTAAATGACTTCTTCTATTTTGTGGTCACTAGCACGACAGTATGGAGGAATTCATTGATTGGACACAGTTGGTGTCCTCGGAATAGAAATGAGACAGTCTATCCCATGGGATCATTTTCTCCAGATCCAATGGGATGAGTGTTTCTAGAATTTTTGCAAAGTCAACGATGCCTTTGTATATAATGGAGTAAAGGTGCTGACCGGGGATGTAGGTTTGAAGTTGCCTATGGAGGCAATGGCCATGATCAACCCATGGAGGTGTTATTTCATCCAATTTTCATAGTTCACCTACATTCGAGTCACTGGGTTCACAGGGAACCTATTTTTGCTGCCGAAGCACTTTAGAGATAAAGTTGTTTTGTTAGAATTTTGTCTGTAGATTCTTGAGGTGCATGCCCTATTGGCAACAAAGAAGATTGCCTTGGTTTCTTTCCCCATCACCTACGATAAGTACACTTTCTCCCTCCTCGCCACTCGAGAAGCAAAAAATGAGTTGAACAATTTTGGCTTAGCCAAATTTTCACTCAAGCATCACAATTATGATCCATGTGGTCACCTCAAGGAAAAATGCCCCAAGGGCCTCATTTCCACAAGTTGCACTTAGAGGATTTTTGGGAGGATTTCTAGGAATATTTTGACATCTGAAATAGGAAATATGTGATAATGTCAAAGGATATGATGGAGCGTCCTGGCCTCTAATCATTCCCATGAGTATTTTTGGATAGCGGGTCCCTTGAAGACCTTGAGTATAAAGAAGTTGGAATTGATAAGTTAGGTATCCCTCCGATAGATTGGGACACTCCAAAAATTTTGAACATTGAGGCCATAACCAGGATAATAATTAAGTGGAGTCACACTTATTTTGATGAGATCTATCCAAGTAGCATTCTCCTTGACACATACACAAATGGGGAAACCATTTCTAGTCCCTAGACAATGGGGAAAGCCAAAACCTATAGGAGGTAGAAAGTTGACAAGTCCTCCCAACCGTATAGTCTGGTACCTGAGCCTCTAACGAGGTAGTTAAATGAGCAAGTGGAGAATTCCCAAAAGTTAAAGGAATCATCTAAAGCTGGTGTGACTTTTGGCCTTGTCCCATCCCCATAGGCTTCCAAACCCTAGATGCCTCAACATCCTCTGTCGTTGCCCCATTTGGTTTTCCATTTGTCTAGGTAGAAGATGAAGTAGGAATAGTGGCTGTTGGGGCACCCCTCAAAAGGAGGAAGAAATAAAAAGGACACAGATCCTCTCCATACCTGACCCTAAAACCAAAAAAGGAGGCCAAGGTTAATGGCATTCCTTCTAATCCCTCCCCTGAGACAAATAATGTTTTGGAAGATCCGCCAGAAATTTCAAAAATAAATGTTGACAACTTCAACTACGTTGATGAACAAGGAAGTCTGCACCATGCAATAGATAATGAGAGAATGGCTAAAGAAGCAACCCAATATTTGATTGTAGATATTCTCTAGGAGGCTGAGGAAATTGAAGAAGTGTGAAGGTAAACTCAAGAATAGGCAGAGGAGCTCTGATGAAGGGAAGAAGAAGAAGAAAAGATCGTTGAGGATGCTCAACAAGTTTTCGAGACACAAAGATAGGAGGAAACCACAAGGATGGAAAATGAAGAGAGAAGGAAGATAGAAGAAGAAAAGGAGGAAGAAGATGCTAGAATGAGGGAGCAATTAGTGGACGTTGAGGGAATCAGACCTTCAGAACAACCGTGCCGCCAGTAGTCACTCCTCCATCTCAAGAAGATGCTCAAGGCACATTTCAAATTGATATAGGTGAAGTAGAGACCCCTTTGGAATTTTGGGAAGAGGAATTTAACATTGAAAAAATCCTCTAGCCACTCGACCTACAGAAGATACCCCAAAGATGATGTAGGGGTAGGTGAAAACATAGTAAATAATCCCAATGATAATGCCAAAGACATGGCCATAGAAGAACTAGAGTAGATGCTCATAGAAAATCCCATCGTCCCAAAAATAATATCAAGTGATGTCCAAGGCCCACCTTAGTGGTTAGTTGAATCCCAGATGAAGAAAAGAACCATAGAAACAACTGCTCTTCTTTCACTAGCATAAATGTTGGCATAACAACAGGTGCCCAAAAGGCCGAAGAAGGCCTATCTGCACCTTCCATACAATTTGGAGGGGTCTAGATGGAGATACGATGGTGACAGTGGCAACCCCATCAGAAAACATGGAAGAATCAAAAGTAGTAGTAGAATATTATACAATAATTGAGTTTCCCCTGGGCTGTCAAAAATAAAGAGGAGAACTGGACCTCCTTGATAATATGAGTCAGATCATCCATGAAAAGTACAAAAAAGAGTACCAAAAGGGGAAAGAGATTCAGGCCTCCGAGTCAAATCTTTGGAAGCTATTACTTGAATTGGCATCCACCTCTCTTCTGCAATGATAGATGCTTCCACATCTGGGACATCACTCCCATAGAGAAACATAGATGTGCTCCAAGTCATGAAAATGAAAGTGCTAGTAGTGGACAGATGGGTAGAAGAACAGTTGGAGGCGATTAGGAAATTTTTATCCGAATCCCTCCGACCAAAGTAGAACAATGCTTATAAAGATATAGATAAGATTAACAAGATTATTCTTACATGGAAAGCCTAGGTAGAGAAGTACATGGATTGAAAAGAGTGCCTCAGGGAAATTTTGAACCTGGGAGAAGATAATTTAGTTGAAAGAAATATTTTGGGGAACAAGCCTTGCCAGTTCCTGAAGACCCAGTACACCAAACTTGCATTCAAGATTAAGATGAGAAATAAACTAGTTAAGGTCTTAGAAGATCATAAAGCCAAAGTCTGGGGTCTAATGGAAGAATTTTTTGCATTCGTTTGGGAGGTGATGTCATCAAATTCAATTTTTCCAAGCATTCACACCCCCGTGGATTCTTTACTAGTTAAGTTTGATGAGTAGACCAATGCACAATTCTGGCCCTTAGGATATTTTGACAGATCACTTCTAGGAAGGCTCTCCCAAATGGTGCTCAAGGCCCATGATGCTACAAAAGCAAATTCCAAACTAAAAATAAAATCTGAAGATACTAGAGATCATCTCAAAGAAGCCATAATCTGCATGGAATGCCTAAAAAAGATAGATGAGGAAGGCGTGATTAAGGTACTAGGGGCCTTCCATAAATTTAAAGAGCCATGAATTATTTAGGTTGCAGGTCTTCTCCTCCCATGATCCTATATTATTTCATTCATCATTCTTTGAGTTCAAGCTCTTGAAGTCTAGAGCCACAAACTTCCCATTTTTGTATTATTTATGGTGGTCTACGTCAACGATTTCCCAAAGCTGTCTAACCACCATCTCATATTGTTTGTTAGAAGTTGGGCATATACAATATCGCCAAAAGTGACAAGTGGAGGGTGGAATGCTTTACATGTTTTCCCAACTCTCAAGGTGTCTCTCCCTTATTTATAACTAAATGCACATAAAGGATATGTGGAGACATGGAGCCATCACTACATTTATGGAGCACACTTCTCGAGACATCTGGATTGAAAAAGCTATATCCACACATTTGGTGGTGTCTCTCAATGATAATTTTTCCAATTTTCTCATTCTTCCTCTCTCTCTTCTTCTTTCCTTTTCGGTTATTGTACCATGATTGGATATTTATGACAACATAGGTAGTACCAGTTGTAAATATTATATTCAATAGAAATAGTTGGACTATAGATCTCAATGTAGATTGTAGGCTATCTATAAATAAGAAGTCCAACACTTAACCAAGGGTCAAAAAAGTTAGTGATTTTTTTGTCCATGTTTTACTTGTATTTTAGTTCAGTTGTTAGTGCTTTTAGTAGGTTAATGCTCCATAGGAGCCATGAATGTACCAACCAGTGATGCTGACCCCTTTTAAGATAATGAAAGAATAAAGACTTCTCTTGGTACTTTCATTTTTGTTGTTCTTCATTATGGACTTAGCGAATCTCTTTCATGTTGTATGCTTCTTGATGTCCTTTGATCAAAGTTCTTTGGTAGATAATTGAAATTCTTTTTCTTTTATTGCTAATGTATGTTTCAATTGATGATTGTGTGCATATTTATTATAGTTATTGGTTCTTTGTTTGAGCATTGTTGATGTTTGGTAGTTTACAATATGATTATAGTTAGATTTTTTTACTAACTTTGGCCTGTATTTTGTGCTTTCTTTGGTTAATCTAACGACTACTTACAGGAAATCTCACCCATTCTAAATCTCCCAAATTCGATGAGATCAAAACCATCAGGCCCCTCAACATAAAAAAGTTCATTCTCATAACTGAACCTTTCTTGCATCATGATGACCCGACTACTAGGTGCTTGGAGGCTAGGAAAGTTAACTCTTTGGTAAACCTCTTCAAGAGAAGTTGTCTGGTACCCCGGTACCCGGTGACAATTCTATCACAAACTTCCATCAATAGAAACTTGCACTAGAAGGAGGGCATGAACTCATCCTTTTAAGAAGATTTTGAGACAACACCTCTAAAGGGTTCCCCACGTAGTAATAGTATTAGGAATCAAGCTTTATGTCATTTAGGGTCATTCTCACCTTTGAAATTTGATATAATTCTTTGATCAACCCCAAACCATAGAGAGTTTTCTAAACTTGGACCTCCCACCTGAGGCAAGAGGACTCATTAGAAACAAAAAATCTTTCCCCCGGGGCCTGGATTTATGACTTCTTATAGTATCCCATTTTCCCAACCAAGTACAGGGGAAAACACCATCCTGCCCAATGTAATGGTTGACTGGTCAGTATAATACCTCTGTAACTAAGGATTGGACATCCTTTTTATAGCAACTCTATGGTGAAATCGTGCTAAATATCATTCTTAAAATAGTATATTGAGCTCATTGAATTGTCAACCAGGGATGTAAACTTGAAATGATGCCTACAAAGTATATTCTCTAATCCATCTTAGGTGTCATCATAACTTATGAAATGGAAATGCTGAAACAATTATTGAACTGGGAAGTAAACTAACAATTTAGTCTAGAATCTTGGAAACATACTTTAATAGTAAACTAGTTATGCATCTATGTTGCAGGAAACAACCAACAATTTTATTACCGAATGGTTGCAGGAGAAAAAGAGTTCTAAATACTTCACAAATTGAAAACTAACTTCTACTAAGATATGAACCGGGTTCACCTTTTGTGTGGGCCCCCACAGAAGAGTGAATGAACAAAAAATCAAAGGTTAAGAACTAAAAATATCATTCATTCATTCATAAGCATAGGTACAAAATGTAGTAACAGAGTTATATTCACTACTGTTGAATTACAAAAAAGGATTTCTTGTGAAAAACTAGCTAACCAGGAATATGAAACTATAGCTTATTTAACAACTTAAAATAGAACTCCTCAAAAATAGGATTCTCCAATGTCAGGGATATGATGACTTTAAGATATAAAAGAAACAACATAATTCAATACAAGAGTAAGTTGTGTTCAATCTGCGCATGAATCTAGGAGTGCATGGCTACTAGATTTACTCCACAATGGCTGCTAACTGTATTTACCCAGTTTACAATAATAACCACAACTGACTGAAAGTGGTGGAATCATTATGAGTCCTAAAAATATTTATCCAACTTTATGGCACCACTTCATCTTCTGACACTGAATTCTTCATTGCCCACTGACTTGCCATTTCCTGCAAGATATTAGCGTGCACACACAAAAATTGCAACACATATCTAAGACAATATTCATAATAAGTCTTTCTACAATAGCATTTCTCTCATCACAAGGCTACATGAAACACTACCCAATTAATGTAGGATGGAAAGATACAAAATCTCATTTCACATAACCATGTAACATATATTTAGCATATTCATCCAAACTTAAAAGCATCAAAGTACACACATATATATATAGCAATAAAACATAAGAAGTCTGAATAATGTCTATGAAAAAATCATGAAGTGCCCAAGTCTTAACCATAAAAGCATAAACCAAATAGGCCTTAAATTGGCCTCATCATCTCCCCCCAGCTTTGCCTTTTGTTGGTCCCCCAAAAAACATGAAGTTCTTTATTCGGGATGTCATTCTGTAGTCCGTAGCTATTTTATGTCAAATTCCTCCCTCTGCATAGCTCCAATAGAATCCCTTAGTTTCTCTGTGCTTCTCCCACCTCTTGAATTCTCTTTCCATATCATACCCGTCCAAGTTATCTGAGTTTGCTAACAAAGGAGAAATGAGCAAAGGCGGTTGAAATTCAAGGGAAATCTAGAAACTCTGCCTCACTCGTCCCAAAGACATATACCATGAAGCTCGCCTATTTTCCATATCGAAGTTAAGAGGTGAATGTGGCTATTTATTCCTCAGGTCCTCAGCCATACTGATCCAATGCCACTTAATGGATTTTATAGCCTCAGGTAACTCAGCTTCAGCCATTCTGACATACTCATAGAAAGGTGCATTCTTGATAGGGTAAATGATCCTATTCCCTAAATCTGAAGGAGCAACCTTTAGCCAGTCATAATAATAAGTCTTAGGATCTTTGGCCTCTGTTCTGAGGTAGAGAGGAATTTCTTCCTCCAACTCCCTATAAATTTTAGCCTAAGACTCCCAACTAATTTCATTTTGAATCCAGGACATGAGGGCTCTCAATTGGATATCCCCTACATACAACAAGGGATTCCAGATAATATCATTCGGTACTACAAGGTTGTGGAGGAAAAGTTCACACAATAAATTTTGTATTGCTACAGGAGAACTATGAAAATCTTGAGAAAACTCAAGGGGCTCATTTAACAATGGAGACCTATCTCTCATTACACAAGTCAATTGATAGTTTAAGAACTTCTCCTTAAGGAATATGGCATACATAGGAGATGGCGACCGACAACTCATTAGCTTAGGTATAAAGGATATTACCTTGGCAAGCTTCACATGATGTTGCTCCACTTCCTCTTCTTTTTCTAGGAGTTCTTGATAATGTTGATCAATGACTTGATTTAAATCTTTTTTCTGTTACTTCCATTGTTCCCTTTCCATAACTAATTGGTTAGTTAGTTGAAAAATAACATAAAGTAACAACTCAGGGCAAGAAGCATTGGACAAGGCATTTACACTAGGGTTTCCCCCTATTGATCTCTCTGAATTATCACACTGCTGAGTAGTAGTAGCCAATGCAACTAAACCTTGACTTATTATCTTTTCAACCATTTTATTCACAAAAATTATATTAACATCAAAATCTTCCTCAAACAAATTCCTCCCTACTGCAGGAGGTGATTCTGGTATGTCCTCTACCTCTGCAAAATATTCCTTTGACATCACATCATTTTCTAAGTCAATAAGGTCGTCAACTATTTGAGGACCTTTGGAAGATGAACCCCTCCTCTAAAACCTAAAGGCCTGCTCATCAGAATTGGAATCATCTCCAATTACTATGCATTCTTCATTTATTCTTCCCACAGGGGACTGCTCTTTTTCAGCTTCAGGAAACAATTTAGGAAATTCTTGCCAGCTATTTCTAGGTTCACCTTTTCTTGGCTCATTTGGCTCAGAAACTTCAGGTTCAACAACTGATCTTGCTGGTGGCATATCTGTGGACACATTTTGCTTTCTTCTACAACTTCTTCTCAATGGGGTGTCAATTTCTTTAATGCAAATTTTTTGCTTCCTAGAAGTGATTGGAGCTATAGGAGATTCTTTTGTCTTTTGACAAGAACCAAAGGTAGTTTTTATTCCTTCATTTTATTTTCTCATGGAAGGCTTGATTCTTACGGACAAAGGAGTAGTCTTTTCTGTGGAAACTTTCTCCTTATGTTTACTCTAGATTGATCCAGAGGTGGAGAATTGAGGGGAACTTTCAGGGGTCCTAAATCTAGACCTTCTCCTAGAGCAAGATGCTAGTTCTAGTTCCTCAATGATTTTCTTAACCCCATGTTCAGTTTGAACCCTTTTTCCTACTCTTTTCCCTATAGGCCTTAGGGTTTGTTCCTTAAATCCCTCCAAAAGAAAACCCTACCATGACATTTCTGACTATTCTCTCAAAGCCTTTTCAACAATTAACTTAATTAGATAGTGGTGAGAGACAACATTAGGATTACCTTCCTTTACCAGAGAAGCTCTCTTCTTCAAGATATTGAACAAGAAGCTAGGTACATTAACCGGTCGATTATCATGTCGTAGGTAGCTCAATAACTTAAAATAAACAGAATGCAAGAATGTCCGTCAGCCTTCACAAGTAAAATACTTTATGATATAAACTACACATTGCCTAAAATGAATGGGCAAAGACAACCTATTCGTACCTTATTTTTTATCGACATATTGTTAGGATTAACAAGGCAGAAATAACAATTACATGCAAATATAACCAATATCAGAAAACAATAAACCACATAGAAGAGAACACAAGACACAAAGATTTAATGTGGTTCACCCAATCCCTGGGCTACATCCACCAATGAGTCCAATATTTTATTATCCAATGATTACAACTTGATTACAATCCGTAATCCCTTACAGCTCAATTCGGCTGCAAGTACTAAAATCATGCATCATGAAATCCCTAACCCTAAGCCATATTATACAATTTTTTTGCCGCTTTAGGGTTAGAATGAGTTACAACATGTCGGCCCAAAAATTATCAAAAATATGTCGGCCTCAAATTTTTTTGTCTCGGGGGCTATGCCCCCAAACCCCCGCTCGAGGCCCAGCTCGGCCGTGAACCCCGGTGAGGTTAGGAAGAAAAGTGTACAATACTTTTCTGGATAATACTTTCCTAATCAGTCACCACAAGCTAACAATCTCCCACTTGGTGATTGATCAGTATCCACACTAAAAAAACCTCCCACTTGGAGACTGATCCTATAGCAATACTGCTACCATATGAGGCTCCCACTGGATCGAACCACCCTAGACTCAACTACTCCTTTATCATGTTAAGTCTAGAAGACCAACTGAAGTTGAACATGAGTTCAACTTCTCCCTTGTTACTACCTTTGTAAACATATCTGCTGGATTATCATTTGTATGAATCTTTTCCAGGTTTAACTTCTCATCATCCAAAACTGACCGAATGAAATGGTACCACAACTGTATGTGTTTTATCTTTGAGTGAAAAGTAGAATTCTTCGCAAGATGAATGGCACTTTGGCTATCTGTATGTAGAAAATTATCCTTCTGTGGATGTCCCAATTCTTCCATGAAGAATTGAAGCCATATCATCTCCTTGGCTGCCTTTGTAGCAGCAACATACTCTGCCTCTGTAGTGGATAAAGCAACCACCTTTTGAAGTTGAGAAATCCAACTTGCTACTATTCCACCAACAATAAATACATAACCTGTAGTACTCCTCTTGCTATCTATATCTCCTACCAAATCTAAGTCAACATAGCCTTGTATAGTAGTAGTAGAACCCCCAAAGTGTAAACACTTACTGGATGTACCTCTCAAATATCTGAGAATCCATTTGACTGCATTCCAATGCTCAATACCAGGGTTACTCATATATCGGCTAACAAATCCCACTGCGTGTGCAATATTTGGCCTAGTACATACCATAGCATACATTAAGCTCCCTACAACTGAAGCATAAGGTACCTTAGACATTTTAGTCTCTTCTTCTGGTGTCTTGGGACACATCTCCTTAGTCAATTTCAAATGACTAGGCAAAGGTGTAGTGACAGCTTTTGCATCCTTCATGTAGAATCTCTGCAACACCTTTTCAACATAATCAACCTAAGATAGAGTTAATTTTCTATTCTTCCTATCTTTGCAAATTTTCATGCCAAGGATTTTTTTTTTGCCCCCAAATCCTTCATAGCAAAAGATTTTGCTAACTATTGTTTCAACCCCTTAATATGATCCATGTTAGATCCAACTACAAGCATATCATCAACATAAAAACATAAAATAATGTAGCTGTCATCATCCAAGCTCTTAAAATAAACACAATGGTCAGAATTACATTGAGTGTATCCATTCTCATTCATAAAAGTATCAAATTTAATATACCATTGCTGAGGTGCTTGCTTCAAGCAATATAAACTTTTCTGCAATTTGCACACCAAATTCTCCTTACCCTTGACCTCAAATCCCTGTGGCTGTACTATATAGATTTCTTCATTCAAATCACCATGAAGAAAGGTTGTTTTAACATCAAGTTGCTCTAAATGCAAATCTTCAGTAGCCACAATACTGAAAACAGTACGAATAAAAGTCATTTTAACAACTAGAGAAAAAATCTCATCAAAATCAATACCATGTTTTTGTGCAAATCCTTTTACGACTAATCTGGCTTTAAATATTTTCTTACCTCCATCCTCTTCTTTTATCCAGTAAACCCATTTATTCTGTAAAGCCCTTTTACCTGTAGGTAACTTGCATAAATCCCAAGACTGATTTTTCAGCAAGAAGTCCATTTCATCTATCATTGCAGACTCCCACTGAAGCTTTGTATCCACCTGCATAGCTTCATTATAACATTCAGGTTCACCAGCATCAGTTAATAAGATAGAATACAAAGAAGGTGAAAATCTATCAGGAGGTCTACTTAGCCTTGTTAACCGTCTAACATTCACTGGGGTGTGTGGTATTTGTTGTTGCTGTTGTTGCAGAGCATAAGGAATTACTAGAACATCAACTTTTGGAGTATCATCTAGTACTACATAGTCATTTTATTTCTTCTCATGCTGCTGCAACAGATCTTTGTACAATACCTTCTCATTGAATATGACATCCCTGCTTCTTAAAATTTTATGATTTTCAAAATCCCAAAGCCTATAACCAAATTCATCAATGCCATATCCAACAAATACACATTTCTTTGAATTAGCTTCTAGCTTGGTTCTGTTTTCAGAATCTATAAGTGCAAAAGCTTCACAACCAAAAGTTTTGAAAAAAGAATAACTCACCTTCTTACCACTCCATGCTTCCTCTGGAATACCATAGTCCAAAGGAGTAGAGGGCCCTCTATTGATTAAATAAACAACAGTGTTCACAGCCTCTGCCCACATATTTTTGGGTAGCCTAGCATGCAACCTCATACTCCTTGCACGCTCCATTATTGTCATGTTCATGTGTTCAGCCACTCCATTTTCCTGTGGAGTCCTTGGAACTATTTTTTGTCTACGAATACCAGTAGAGGCACAATAATCTTCAAATTCTTTGCTACAATACTCACCGCCATTATCAGATCTGAGACATTTTAATCTTTTTCGAGTCTCATTTTCAACCAAGCATTTCCATTTCTTAAAAGTTTGAAATACATCAGATTTCTGTCTAAGGAAATAAATCCATACTTTTCTTGTTGCATCATCTATAAATGTAAGATAATATAGAGAGCCACCAAGGGAAGATACCTGAGCTAGTCCCCATACATCTATATGCACAAGCTCTAATCTCTCATTTTTCTTTTCCTTCCCACTCTTCACAAAACTAACTCTCTTTTGTTTTCCATTAACACAACTTTCATAGAAATTCATATTGACACATTTCAGACTAGGTAAAACTTTCTTTGAATGAAGTAATTTCATACCTTTTTCACTCATGTGCCCAAGTCTATTGTGCCATAGTGCTGTGTCAGAATCTACAACAATGGTTTGATGTTCTTCTTGCTCAACTGTAGCCACTGTTCCTGAACATTCATTATCTTTTGAAACAATTAAAGTAGAAGGAATAGTATGACCTGTACAAAGATATAAGGTGCCTACTTTCACACCTTTTGCTACTACTAAGGAACCTTTTGAAACCTTCCAATTTTTATCATTAAAAGTAATTGTGCAACCCTCATCAGCAAGTTGCCCTGCTGAGATTAAATTTCTACTCAGCCTTGGAACATGTCTTACCTCTTGTAGTAGCCAATGATTCCCATTGTGCAACTTAATCTTGATTTTCCCTTTTCCAATAATTTGACAAGGTTCATTATCTCCCAAATAAACTAGCCCAAAATCCCCTTGGACATAATCAACAAAATAACCTCTATGGGGTGTAGCATGAAATGAAGCCCCTGAATCTAACACCCATGAATCATCAACATTTTCTAAAGATAAGAGCAAAGCATCCTCTTTGGATTTGTTACTTACCAAATTTTCCTCCTTGTTTCCATCATGTTTGTCTCCTTGATCTTTCTTCTGAGACCAACAATCTTTCTTCTTATGACCTAGTTTTCCACAGTACCAGCAATCATTTGGCCCTTTGGATTTAGACCTCTTTCCCTTTGATTTTCCTCTTGATTTCTCACAATTTCTAGAGTTGTTTCCTCTATCTCTTGTTCTACCTCTACTTTATGCATTCAATACACTACCTGATGTGGATGCCCCTGAGCTTTTCCTATGAATTTCCTCACTCAATATAACACCAATAACATCATCAAACTTTAGGGTATTAGAACCAAAAATAGAATTACTAACAGCCATTACCAAACCATTCCAGCTTTCTGGCAAAGAACACAAAATCAAGAGAGCCCTAACCTCTTCATCAAAAGTAATTTTAACTGAGGTTAACTGACTTGTAACTATATTAAACTCATTCAAATGATCAGCGACTGATCCACCTTCTACCATTTTCATATTAAATAAATGCTTCATAAGAAATAACTTGTTTGAAGCTAAAGGATTTTCATACAACTTTGCTAGGGTATTCATTAGATCTTTAGCTTTCATTGCTCTAGTAATATTGAATGCCACCGATTGTGCCAAGCATAAAAAAATACTCCCCAGTGCCTTCCTGTCCAAAATATCCTAATCTTCCTGAGACATTGTTTCCTCTTTCTTGGCTATTCCCTCTAATGGCCGCTATATATCCTTCTGATAGAGATAGTCCTCCATTTGCATCTTCCATAATTGGAAGTTCTGCCCATTAAACTTTTCAACCTTCAACTTACCCTCGTCTGCCATTTCTCCCACTTAACCGAGAGACTCTCCCACTAACTCGTGAGACCTGCTTCAGAGAATAGATGAAAGAACAAATGAAATAACCTTGCTCTGATACCACTTGTTAGGATTAACAAGGTAGAAATAACAATTACATGCAAATATAACCAATATCAGAAAACAATAAACCACACAGAAGAGAACACAAGACACAAAGATCTAACATGGTTCACCCAATCCCTAGACTATGTCCACTAACAATGAGTCCAATATTTTATTATCCAGTGATCACAACCTGATTACAATCTGTAATCCCTTACAGCTCAATTATGCTGCAAGTACTAAAATCATGCATCATGAAATCCCTAACCCTAAGCCATACTATACAATATTTTTGCCACTTTAGGGTTAGAATGAGTTACAACATGTCGGCCCAAAAATTATCAAAAATATGTCGGCCTCAAAAAAATTTACCCTGGGGGCTACGCCCCCGAACCCCCACTCGGGCCCCAGCCCAGCCCAGCCTAGCCTCAAACCTCGGCAAGGTTGGGAGGAAAAGTGTATAGTACTTTCCTGATTAGTCACCTCAAGCTAACATCTATAGTGGTGGGTCTGTATGTAAGGTAGACTATGCTCTAGTAGTTGTTGGATCAAAACTTTCTGAGAATTCCTCATCCTCCTATGGCAATCCCATAACTTCAGCTATAATTTCCTTAGTAAATGGCACCCTGAGGCCTTTAACCATGGCTACCACATTATTAAATGTGCTTAAAAATTGGAAGGTGACCTCACCATCCCATCTGGTGAGCTTCTGAATGTATTCTAGCCATCCCCTAGCTAGAAAATATGGCATGCAAACTTGGTCGTTTAACAAAAGATCATGATTTGTGGGTTCGCACCGAATCAAATCTCCTCCCATTTTTAGATAACCAAACCCCACAAAATTTTTTTTATAGAAAATCCAACAAACACAATAAGGAGTTTCCAGAGAATTCTTGAAATGCGAAGCTACAGGGCAGTTTCAAATGCCGAAAGTTCCAGAGTTTCTAAATTTTAAGCTCTTAAGGAAATATGAGTGCAAATCCAAAACATATCATGCATCAACTATTCATAATTACTTTGCACACTCTCGTACTAGCCACATTTACATATTATGTGTGAAATAATAGTTCCTGATGTGCCTTAGATTAGGACTTTGATGTCAATTTCGTTCGAATTGAAGATGTAGGAGGTTAATGAACATATAGCCCATTTTTGGGGTATTACACCTTCAAGGTTGTCACATCACGTAAAGCGAAATTTGGAAAGAAGTGTGCAAAAGTGAAAGTATGGTTTAAAAGAATCACATATAATAATTACATGGACACATAAAACAAAAAATGATATATCTCCCCCAGCTTAATTGAGCAATTGGTCCCACAATTGCACATGTGACAAGAGCGCAACCAAGTTTTGAAAAAAAAATTTAGAAAATTAATATCTCAAATAGTGTGTATGAACCTGTCAAGGTGCTAAAGGCAGCTCAAAGCATCATCCATTGGTGGAGAATTATGAGGTGAATGGGTGGAGAGACTAGAAGTGATGAGATGGAATTTATTATGGAGTAAGTACTTTCATAAAGAAAATATTTATTATGATATTTTTGGAAAGATTAAAGAGAAGAACCAAAATGAGTGTGAGGCTCATTTCCAGAGGCAACAAGAGAATTGTTGTCAGCACCTAAATTAAATTTCTGCAGGAACTAATCTTTGCTCTATGGTTTGTGATACAACTTCAG
The DNA here is from genome assembly GCA_027943335.1 of Chamaecyparis obtusa. Classification (NCBI taxonomy): domain Eukaryota; kingdom Viridiplantae; phylum Streptophyta; class Pinopsida; order Cupressales; family Cupressaceae; genus Chamaecyparis; species Chamaecyparis obtusa. The sequence continues at coordinate 3,068,820 of BSBK01001534.1, forward strand.
TCTTTGGCCATTGACTGATAATTTGAATTGAACAGGATCAACAGTTGATAATTGAAAAACACCATTAGGGAAAATAACAACGATCTCATATGGTCCCAACCATCATGTTTGAAACTTTCCAGGAGTGTGATGATATCATGAATCATACAAAAGAGCCTAGTCACCAACTACAAATTGCTTATCCTTGATGAATTTATCATGCCATTTCTTCCGCTGGTTCTGCACCAGCTCTGTATTATTCAAGGCAGATTTTCTCCACTCATCAAGGCCATTCAAAGTTAGTATGCACTCCTTTTGGACATGGGAAAGGTCCATATCAAATTCTAATGCAGTCTTAAGGGTCTTATGCTCAAATTCTACTGGCATCACAGCTAGCTTTCCATAGACTAGTTCAAAGGGAGTGAATCCTATTGTAGATTTCCAGGTAGTCCGATAAACCCAAAGTGCTTTAGGAAGTTTGCTTGCCCAATCCTTCTAATGGAATAATACCATATTAGTAAGGATGGCTTCTAGCTCTCTATTGGTGACCTCCACCTAACCATTGGCTTGCGAGTGATAAGGGGAAGATTTACCATGCCTAATGTTATATTCCTCCATCAAGGCAGCTATGAGATTAGAGGTAAATTGAGCTCCTTGGTCAGAGACTAACTCCCTAGGAACACCAAACCTTGTGAAAATAAATTCATATAAGAACTTGGAAACATTATTAACCCTAGGATGATTCATAGGCTTGGCCTCTGCCCACTTAGTTACATAATCAATGCAGACTAGGATATAAGATTGACCTTGGGAAGATAGTTCAACAGGACCCACAAAGTCAATCCCCCATTTGTCAAAGGGTGCTACAACTACTTGAGGCTGCAAGGGTGTATCATCTAATTTAGTTGGCTTCCCCATCCGTTGGCACCGATCACATTTCATGGTGTATCGAGTTGCATCCTTGTGTAAACTTGGCCAGTACTATTCGGTGGTCACAATTTTAAATGCCATTCTCTTGGTAGGAAAATGACCTCCACATGGCTCACCATGACATGCCCTAACGATATCATATGTTTCATCTTCCCGTATGCATCTACACATCACTTGGTCAGGACCAGTGTAGAACATAAAGCCCACAATACAATAAAAATTGAAACTATTCTCAACTAATAATTTCCTCTCTTTGGAAGAGAAGTGAGCTGGTGTCCTACCGATGGTGAGATAATTGGCAATGTCATCATACCATAGATTTTGTGTTGATAACAAGAATAGGTGCTCATCTGGAAAACTATCATCAATGGTTGTAGGAGCATTAGGAACATGCAAACATGAGAGGAAGTCAACTACTACATTAGCCTTCCCTGGCTTGTCCAAAATAATAATATCAAACTCCTACATAAGCAACAACCAACAAGCCAACCTCCTGGATATGGAAGGGTTATTCATTAAGTACTTAATTGCTGAGTGATTAGTGTGAACAAATATTTCATAGCCAGTAATGTAATGCCTAAACTTATTCAGTGCATAGATAATTGCAAGCAGTTCCTTTTCGGTGATAGTGTAATTGAACTCTGTTCCTTGTATATTTTTATTGATGAAATAAATGGCATGCTCTACTGCCTCTGCTTTCTGGCCAAACACTACACCTATGGAATAGTATGAGGCATTTGTATGAATGTGGAAAGGAAAACCCCAATTAGGTCCTCTCAATACAGGAGCTATGGTCAGAACTTCCTTAAGTTGCAGGAAGGACTTGTTACACTCAAGATCCCAGGAGAATTCAAAATCCTTCTTCAATAGGTTGTAAAGAGGGGCTGTAGTTTGACTGAAATCCTTAATAAATCTCCTATAATACCAACATTTCCAAGAAAACTTCTGACATCTTTTTGTTTTTCTGGTGTGGGCAATGTGCTGATTACCTCAATCTTTGTTGGATCCACCTGAATGCCATGGGATGAAATGAAATGACCTAACACAACACCTTCCTCCATCATCATGAAACATTTCTCACTATTTAGAGAAAGGTTGTAGTCCTGGCATCTTTTGAGAAGCTTTTCTAAATTTTCCTTAGCTTCATCAAAAGTGTTCCCATAAGAAATGAAATCATCCATATAAATTTCCATGCAGTCAATAGCTATATCAGAAACAATACTTATAACAACTCTTTGGAAAGTGGCTGGAGCATTGCACAAGCCAAAAGGTAAGACTAAGTATGCAAATGTTCCCCATGGGAATGTGAAGGTTTTTTTCTCCTGGTCCTCCAAAGCTATTTGTATTTGATTATATCCACTAAAACCATCCAAGAAAGAGAAATATTTCTTGCTAGCCAAATTATCAAGAACTTGATCTATAAATGGCAATGGAAAATGGTCTTTCTTAGTGGCTGAGTTGAGCTCCCTGTAATCTACACAAACTCTCCATTTCCCTCCTTTTTTGGGTACTATAACTAAGGGTGAAACCCATTGGCTATCAAAGATAAGGTAGATGAAACCAACGTTTAATAACTTATGCAGTTCAGTCTTAACTATGTCTCTCAAGACAGGGCTAACTCTCCTATGAGGCTACCATACAAGCTTATATTCTGGAATAATGTAAATCCTATGAGTGCAAAGTTTAGGATCTAATACTTTCATGTATGTATAGTCCCAAGAAAATGCTTTCTGATTTTCCTACAACAACTTTAATGCAATTTTCTGATGTGGTAGTGACAAAGCACTGCTGCCATTCAATTCTTTTACTGGACTAACTTCAATCTTAATTACTTTATCCATCATGGAGAGCTCAACAACTAGAAAATAATCCATCTCATGGGGTACTAATGAGTGAAGGAAGTGGGAGGATTCTGAGTACTGAGGTGCATTGGGAGGTGACATAATAGTTTCCAGGATACAATCTGGTTGGGAACCCAACTGAGAGCCTACCCCATATTCATTCATGAAAATGGATGAAATTATCTCATCTTCTTCCCAAGAGGCTAAAAATGGCTCTCTACTGATCATCATGAGCTGGTGGATGGAATTTACTTCTAGTTCAACATCTCCTAAATCTGGCCAGACTACTTGATCATCTTGCAATAGAGGCTGCACAGGGGAGTATAGGGTAAAGTTTTTAGTATGGATACCATTAGATATTATCATTTTCCATGATCTACAAGCTATATAAGTATCTGCAGTAGCTAACCATGGTTACCTTAGGATGAGAGGATACCCACCCATGTTAGCTCTAGGGGAAAGGACAAAAAAATCTACGGGATGTTCCCAAGAGTTTAACGTGACTATAACATCCTCTACCATCCCATCCAATTTGATAGTAGAACTATCAGCAAGCTGAAGTATGGTTGGTGTTTCTCTAAGACCAATGATATGTAATTGAGACAATACCTCCTTTGTCATGACATTAATAGATGCACTTAGGTCAACTAAAGCATTTTGCACTTGCATTCCGTGAATGGTGACAGTAACTATATGACTCCCTAGATCAGAATATTTGGGTACTATCAATTTTTCCAACATAAGGTCAGACAACTGTCCTAAGATATGAATAGTTTTAGGATCCTTCTTCTTTCTCCCCAGGTGCTTTATGAAAGCCTCTTTAATTTCCTTAGTATAAATAAGAACTTCTTTGATGACATCCAACAATGGAATTTTTATTGTCATACTCTTTAGCTGGTTGAGCAGATCAGTTACTGCTTGGCTCCTGGCAAGCTCAGCTTGGTTTACCAACCTTTGAGGGAATGGGGGTTCCTTGACTACAAGAGAGGTCTGTGGAGTTGGAAAATCCACTTCTTCAGCAGGGGGATCTTCAACCTCTATTATTATAGGCTTTGGAGGTGGAGCAAGGGTGGTTCCTAACCTTAGATGGATATCATTTAGGGAGATGGCATAACTTTGTTGTTGGGCTGGTGGCTTGCTATTGTTAGGATTAGGATTGGGTTGAGTGGGAAGTTGGGTTTTCTTAGGAGGGTTGTTATTGGTTGTAGGAGGAGGCATTAAAGCCTGTTGTTGAGGTGGTGGCATTAAGGCTTGTTGATTTTATTGGCTAGTCCATTGATTAGGTTGCTTCCATACTTGGTGGGATTGTTGCCAACCCTGCTGAGGTGGTTTCCAACCCTACTGAGGTTATTTCCAATCCTGTTGAGGTTGTTGCCAACCCTACTGAGGTTGTTGCCAATTACTATGCCCACTAAATCCACGGGGAGCCATAATCGGATAATTTTTCCATTGACTGTTATTATTATAATTTTGAAGAGGATCTTGTGGCATACCTAGTCTTTGGTCCCATGGCATGTGTTGAGAAACATAAAGCACCTCTCCATTTTCATCAACAACTTTGAATTCAGTAGGCATCAGTTGGGATTCCAAACCTGCAATAATCTTGCATTTGCAAAGTTACTTCCTTTCTCTACAATGCAAACAATATTTAGCTAACATAGCATTAGCTTCTTCCTTCTTCCTTTTGGCTTGCATGCTATCCAATTGAGTAGAAACATCATTTAATGATGTCCTGCTTGAAATCAAACAAAAGGTTGGACAATTTGATCTTTGATACCCCTGAACCATTGGACTTATGAGGTAAATCTCTTAGTCCTCTAGCTTTCTTCACAGTAGCCCTTGAATAGTTCAGACATATATTCTTTATGTCAGCCCAACTCTTCTAAGTGATGTCTCCACCCGCCATAAGGTCTAAGGCCTCAATAATTCCATCATTTTCTCCTTTCGAAAAGAGATGTTTTTGTGACTCCTCATTCAATTGATGTTGTGTATTGCACTACAGGTTAAATATAAACCTTGAGACATAGTCCTTGATTATTTCATCCTCCTTTTGTGACATTTTGAAAATGTCATCTCCCTTCAAATCATGACCTCTATAGTACTCCTTATATTTTGAAAGGAACATATTGCTCATTGTAGTCCAGTCTGCTAGAGCATTGGCACCCAACCCCATGAACCATCTTAGAGAAGCCCCTTTAAGAGTGGATGGAAATAATTTCAGCTGATGGGCATTAGTTGTATAATCATAACTCCTACAGAGGATATAAAATTCAAAGAGGAAGGTTTCAGGGTCTTCAATGATAAGGCCATAAAATTTGGGAAGTGCAGAGGTAGGTATGTTTTTCAAATTTTGGTTACCTTGCTGAGTAGGGATGGGGAAAGGAAAGGTAGGTTGAGCCATCCTTGGAGGAGGACCTTGCTGCTATGGTTGATAAACAATAAGAGCGAGTGGATTATTCTGATACTCAAGCTCAACAAAAAGTTCATTCAAATGTAATGATCCCTCAGAAGATGATGGTGAAGGCAGTTGTTCATGTGCATTAGCAAATGGATTCTTGAATGGTTCTTCTTCTTCTACGTTCTCAACTTGGGGTTCCTTAGGGTCAAGATTTAAAATATCAAATAGTTCAACCTAGATATTGCGAGGAAGGAATCTCCCAAGATGATCTCTTCTTCTTCTACATGCAAAATAATGCAGAACTAAACTAATACAATAACTTTAGGTCTGGATTAGATTGACACCATACCTGAAAATAGTGCCAAAAATCACTGGTCAGTATAATACCTCTGTAACTAAGGATTGGACATCCTTTTTATATTAACTCTATGGTGAAACAGTGCTAAATATCATACTAAAAATAGTATATTAAGCTCATTGAATTGTTAACCAGGGACGTAAAATTGAAATGATGCCCGCATAGTATATGCTCTAATCCATCTTAGGTGTCATCATAACTTATGAAATGAAAATTCTGAAAGAATTACTGAACTAGGAAGTAAACTAACAATTTAGTCTAGAATCTTGGAAACATACTTCAACAGTAAACTAGTTATGCATCTATGTTGCAAGAAACAACCAATAGTTCTGCTACCAAATGGCTGCATGAGCAATAGAGTTCTAAATACTTCAAAAAATGAAAACTAACTTCTACTAAGATATGAACTGAGTTCACCTTACGTGTGGGCCCCCATGAAAGAGTGAATGAACGAAAACTCAAAGGTTAAGAACTGAAAATATCATTCATTCATTCATAAGAATAGGTACAAAATGTAGTAACAGAGTTATATTTACTACTGCTGAATTACAAAAAATGATTTCCCATGAAAAACTAGCTAACCATGAATATGAAACTCCAGCTTATTTAACAATAATTTAAATCATAACTCCTCAAAACTAGGACTCTCCAACGTTAGGGATATGACAACTTTAAGATACAAAAGAAACAACATCATTCAATACAAGAGTAAGTTGTGTTCAATCTATGCATGAATATAGGAATACATGGTTGCTAGATTTACTCCATAATAACTGCTAATTGTATTGACCCAGTCTGCAATAATAACCACAACTAACTGAAAGTGGTGGAATCATTACGAATCCTGAAAGTAGTTATCCAACTTTATGGCACCACTTCATCTTCTAACATTGAATTCTTCCTTGCCTGCTGACTCACCATTTCTTGCAAGAGATTAGCGTGCACACACAAAAATCGCAACACATATCCAAGACAGCATTCATAATAAGTCTTTCTACACTAGCATTGCTCTCATCACATGGCTACAGGAAACACTACCTAATTAATACGGGATGGAAAGATACAAAATCTCATTTCACATAACCATGTAACATATATTTAGCATATTCATCCAAACTTAAAAGTATCAAAGTATACTCATATATATAGCAATAAAACATAAGCAGTCTGAATAATGTCTATGAAAAACTCATGAAGTGCCCAAGTCTTAACCATAAAACCATAAACCAAATAGGCCTTAAATTGGCCTCATGAACAGTCCTGATGGTTGCGTATTTAAATCATACTGGCTTCCCTATGGGACAATTCCCTAATGTGGTGAACGATCTCCCTTCGCATCTAGAGAAAATATGCTCAAAATAAGAACACTTAGGTCCTTGGACCACGGAAGGACATTTGTAGGCTTACAAGAATGCCATGAACATGCATCGGATCCAACATGAATATGTAGTTTGTAGGATGTTCTTTTTGTCCCTTGGGGAAAATGAACTAAATTGGTATTTGAACCTTCCTGCCAATTCCATCAATGGTTGGTAGAACATGGAGGATGCCTTTTTGGTGGTATTACAGATTCATGTGGAACCAACTTGGTCCCACATCAAGTTTATCTCCATAAAGAAGGAACCTAACGAACCATTGGCTACCTTCAACCGCTAGTTCCAAAGGACGCTAAAATGATGCACTGGTCTTTTTGTCCCCTCTACAAAGGTGGCGATTTAGACTTAACTTAATGCCCTAGATCTATTTGTCATGACCCTTATATGGAGAACCACCACTGCAAATGAAAGGGACACTTTAGCCAAATTCTACAACCTCACACTTGAATTATCTTGAAAAATTAACTAGGCTCTCGATGGAATTAGGCAGAGTATGCCCTCCAACACACAACTTGTGGCACTAGTACATTTTGCACCTATTTTTGATGACCAATTGGTCAAATTTTCTACCAATATTGGTTGACTATTCGACCAACTGTTTGGTTGCTATTTTTTGCGTCGAATGTACTACATAACATTTTAACGTCGAAAGTTTGACATGACTCTTGGTCAAAATTCACATTGATATTGGGAATTCATTTTGGTCAAACTGTTGATGAAAATAGGTCAAAATCTTCAGACCTTTTGACCTTACTTAGTCGAAATATGTAGACCGCCCAACTAGGATGCCAAACCCACGACAAATTTTTTTGACATAAATTGGTCGAACATTAAACCAACTCTTGTGTGCATTTTGACCAAAGGGCATTGAAAGATCGACTAATAATGGATTGTCAAAAAAAAACAACTGAAGATAAATATCCAGAGTAATAACCAATGACATCCTTCTCGGTATTAGTCTAGATATTTATCTTCAGGTGTTACTTTACATTAATATATATCGCTGTGTATTTTGTTATGTTACTTTACTATTTTTTAACGATAATTGGTAATTTTATTAATCGTAACGTGTTAGAACCTAGCCCGAACCAATGATAGCTTCATTCAAGAGAGCTATCTCCCCAAATATTCAGTAAACCCACATCAATCACACAAGCTTCAGAAGAAAGAAAGAAAGCACCTCCACTTTGGCTACCTCATTTTGCCAATCCCAGAGATTATCCCCTGAATACAACCCACACCCAAGCCAAACTTCCCATGTTGATGCAGATGATCATCTAATCGCTCATCCACCTTGTCTCGACACCCAACATGTCCTTTCTTTTCTCTGCCCTCTGGTGTGGCTACTACCTTTCTAGCACTTTGCCCATCATCCAAACCATCCACCAGGATGCAACCTTGAACATAATTTGTCCAATTTGGATAGTAAGTCTAATTTAATTTGTTCATGGACTAAGACCTTAAATTATTGAGCTTCTCTTTTTTTCAAGAATAGTTTAACATTCTCTACTTAACAGGGCCAACCACGTGAAGGTGGAAGCTCATCTGGCCCCTCCTAGGAGCCTCTTATGACCCTTTACGAGATTTTAAGACCTCTAAGTTGTATTCTTGGGGATTGAAAAAGGTCGTAAAGGGTAATAAGGGGTCGTGGGACACAACAACTAAGAAACATAATTGTAGGCATCATGGTCACAATTTTTTGGAGACAACGTAATTGAGTGGTATACCTAGATGATGCAAAGCAACTTTTGCTCCTCCGGTTCCAGGTTGACACTACGGGATCCAAAGACCATAGATAAGGACTAAATTTAGAAAGAGGAGGAGGGCCATAATGAACAAAATAATATAGGACAAACCTCACATTAAATGAGGAAATTGCAAACATTTTAATAGATTTTTATTATTAAATAATGAAATTTGCATATACTAATATGTAAATTCCATTTTCTAAATAAAGTAGATGTAAATTTCATTATTTAATAATAAAAATATATTAAAATGTTTACAGTTTCCTCATTTAACTTAAGGTTTGTCCTATATTATTTTGGTTGTTATGGCCCTCCTCTGCTCTCTAAATTTAGTCCTTATCTATGGTCTTTGGATCCCGCAGTGTCAACTTGGAATCGGAGGAGCAGAGGTTGTTTTGCATTATCTCGGTATACAACTCAATTATGTTGTCTCCAAAAAAATGTGACCATGATGCCTACATTTATGTTTATTAGCTGTTGTGAAATCTACATTTATGTTTCTCAGCTGTCATTTTTATGTGCATATTTTTTATGTATTTGGGAAGACATCTTTCTAGCATGGGCCTAGATCCTACATGCAGCCAGAGCTTCCTTTTCATCATGATTCAACTCCACTTCCTCCATCTCATCATCCTCATCAGCCTCAGCTACCATCCTAAGCCCTTCTTCCCTCTCCAGTTCTTCAAGCCTCTGCAAGATATCTGGATCAATAAAGTCTACAACATTGTGTCCATCCATGATCTCAGGAATATAATCTTCTTTCCACTCTTCATTTGCCAAAATATACCACTTCTTCAAGCTTGTAGAGTAAACTTTAGCCCCACCATTTTCATTCTCAATATCCTTCTCTAGCTTCATGGCCTCCTTGGCAGCACACGCCCTGTCATCCAAAACAACTTGAGGAATACAAGGGGGCCTCTCTTTCCCATCTCACAGCTTGGGCATTGCAACATGAATCCTATTGAGACAACTATTGATCTTCTTCGACTTCATCTTAATTTCCACTTTCTAATCTAACAACCTCTCGCATGCCACATTGATGCCTCAAGGGGTGGTCCAAAATACCAGGGGTATCAATAACCTTATACCTCAAGTACTTATAATCAATGACATGTTTACAACAAAAAACAAATTACAAAACTGAACCAATGGCATGTTAATTCACAAAAAACAAATTACAAAACTGAACCAATGGCATGTTAATTCACAATTTTTTTTACAAAACTGAACCAATGACATGTTTACAACAAAGAAATAGAATGATAATAATATGCTGAAAATTCTATTCTATTTAATACACACCAAAGGACTAGTCCCAACAATTCTTAAACATACTTTATCGGATTTGATGAATTCTTAATAAAGGTCTAATTCTGTAGACTGCTAGCATGAAGGAAGATTTGACCTAGCCAAATCTTCCTTGTACCACAAAAAAAACTATGAATAACTATGTCTACTCCAACCTTAATTGTTTAAGAATTCATCATATCAGATAACGTATGTTTAAGAATTGTTGGGAGTTCTATTAAACCTTTGTTGTAAACATGTCATTGGTTCAGTTTTGTAAATTTTTTTTTTTGTGTTAAATGCATTTAAATGGACATAATAAGGTTAATTTTTAATTTTGTTTAATTTTTATATTGAAAATCATAATGAAGTCATAAACAACAAAAAAGTTTACGATTTTATCAAAATATGTCCAACGTATCTACTTGAAATTCTAAAAAAAATTTAGTATCTACAATAGCCCTCTGTTAACCATATTTACGCATATGGTCCCAACAAAGTAGTGCACAAACTACACAAAGAAGGCATTGCAGAAATATGATTTCTGCTTTCGCCATTGAAGCAATCTTGGTGGCACTAGCTACCTCTTGAGCCTTGCACAAGTTGCACTCATGTCCTACATCAGGTATAGATGTAGATGGGGTAGATGTAAATGTGGTTTCTTCAACCCACCGAAAGTATTGGCATCCACTATTTTCCTGCAATACCAAATGTACATCAGTTCTTCATAAAATGATAAGTTGTCACATTATTTTTAAACATAAAATATAATTACGTATCCAGACCTTTTTCCTATTTGGGAAAACCCAAAAATGATGGCTAGGATTACTTTTTGTGCGTGACATCTTCAACATGCATGGGCCAGCACCACATTGACACATAGGCACATGGACTGAAGTCATTGACGCTATTTCAACAAATATTGCATTATCATTATTTTTTTCATTCATACTAATTATAATTACAATAAAAAGAAAAATACTAATGTAGACTTGCACATTTTTTGGCTAAGTCAAAGTCTTTGGTTTAAATCACTAGACAATCAAAACAATGGTAAAGATTTGCAATAACCTTCAAAGATTTGCAGCGGTAAAGAGAATCCCCATATTTTATTAGCCTAACATAGTCTTTGGCCACTTTGCAATGAGATTGCGAGCAGTTAACACAAAATTTTTTTACGAAACTGAACCAATGGCATGTTAACACAAAAAAATATTACAAAACTGAACCAATGGCATGTTTACAACAAAGAAATAGAATGATAATAATATGCTGAAAATTTTGTTCTGTTTAATACACGCCAAAGGACCAATAGGGGAGAGAGAGAGAGAGAGAGAGAGAGAGAGAGAGAGAGAGATTGATTCTCCGCTTAGCCGTTACCTTAACATCACTGACGGATATTGGTAGCGGCTACTGACACAGATATTGGTAGCGGCTATCTCTCTCTCTCTCTCTCTCTCTCGTGCCAGGTCTGACTTATATATTCAAATGTTGATCCAAACTCTCTCAATTATTTAATTAGTCTATATTTATATAAAAATATTATATCTTTATGTAGTAATAAATTAAATAAGATTGTGGTGGCTTTTGAAAACTAGATTTGGTTTGCATTTTTATAGCGTGGAATTAGTGTTAGGGATGATGGTGGTGTTGTGGACAGAGTCCTTAACCAGTTGTTGATAGAAATGGATGGTATGATAGCCAAGAAAACAATTTTCATTATTGGTGCTACAAACAGACCTGATATCATCGATCTTGTATTGCTAAGGCCTCACCAACTTGACTAGTTGATTTATATTACCTTACCTGATGAGTCCTCACGTTATCAAATTTTCAAGTCTTGCTTGAGAAATCACCCATCTCAAAGGATGTGGACCTAATGACACTGGCCCGTTATACCCAAGGATTTAGTGGAACTGATATTATAGAGATTTGTCAGCGGGCTTGCAAGTATGCTATTAGAGAAAATATTGAGAAGGTGAGTTTCAATTGTGGTGGCTTTTGCAAACTAGATTTGGTTTGCATGTTTGCAGTGTGGAAGTAGTTTTGGGGATGCTGGTGGTGCTGCGGACAGAGTCCTTAACCAGTTGTTGACGAAAATGGATGGTATGACATCCAAGAAAATAGTTTTCATTATTGGTGCTACAAACATACCCGATATCATCGATCTTACATTGCTAAGGCCTGGCCGACTTGACTAGTTGATTTATATTCCCTTACCTAATGAGTCCTCACATTATCAAATTTTCAAGTCTTGCTTGAGAAAATCACCCATCTCAAACGATGTGGACCTAATGGCACTGGCCTGTTATACCCAAGGATTCAGTGGAGCCGATATTATAGAGATTTGTCAGTGGGCTTGCAAGTATGCTATTAGAGAAAATATTGAGAAGGTGAGTTTCAATTGTGGTGGCTTCTGCAAACTAGATTTGGTTTGCATGTTTTTAGTGTGGAAGCAATGTTGGGGATGTTGGTGGTGCTGCGGATTATTTCCTTAACCAATTGTTGACGGAAATGGATGGTATGATAGCCAAGACAATAGTTTTCATTATTGGTGCTACAAAAAGACCCGATATCATCGATCTTGCATTGCTAAGGCCTTGAAAACTTGACCAGTTGATTTATATTCCCTTACCTGATGAGTCCTCATGTTATCAAATTTTCAAGTCTTGCTTGAGAAAATCACCCACTCAAAGGATGTGGACCTAATGGCACTGGCCTGTTATACCCAAGGATTCAATGGAGCTGATATTATAGAGATTTGTCAACGGGCTTGCAAGTATGATATTAGAGAAAATATTGAGGTGAGTTTCAATTGTGGCAACTTTTACAAACTAGATTTGGTTATGAATTTCTTAATGCTTTTATTTGAACAGGTGTGTTAGAATTTTAGTTTTTTGATTCAATTTTCCTCAACTTGTATCTTATTATTTCAATTTTGCATGTTCTCTTTCCTCTGCACTTTTACAAGATATTGAATGTGAAAGAAAAAGAAGTGAGAACCCCGAGGCAATGGATGAGGATGATAGTGATGAGGTAGCTGAAATAAAGGCTACTCATTTTGAGGAGTCGATGAAATATGCCCGAAGAAGTGTCAGTGATGATGATATTTAAAAGTATCAAGCCTTTGCACAAACACTACAACAATCTCGAGGCTTTGGTTCTGAATTTTGATTTCCAGATAGAATTATTGGTGCTTCTACTGGTGCTTTGAATGTATTTTCTACAACAAATAATAAAGATGATGATGACTTATACAGGTTGCACATCCACATCCACATCTGATATACAATTTATTATTATAAAGTCTTGTTATGGAAATCTATTTTATATTAGTCTATATTATTCTGAAGCCTTGTTATAGAAATCCATTTTATATTAATGCTCAGAATTAGTTAGCAAATCTTCTTCTTTCTTTCTAAATTCATGAATGATTCTATTTTTCTGCAGTAAATAGCATACGTAATAGATAAACATGAAATCAACAACAAATATCTACCTCTAAATACAACTCCAAATGAATGAATAAAAGAAGAAAATGATAATGTTGATTGGGTATCTAGTAAATAGCAGTGATTTATTTTTAAGGGATAATGAATAAAAGAAGAAAATGATAATGCTGATAAGGCTGTGAATTATTAAAGAATAGCAATGATTTATTTTTAAGGGATTTTGTTTCATTGTGGAGGTCACATTTTGACCAAGGCTGTGTTTTCAAAAAAGGAGGCTCACGCCACCCTTTTTCATTCTTCACATTGCAATTTGGGAGCTAGCTAGCTTCAACCAACTCCTAACGTGACCACCTAGCTATGTTTGTTTCATGTATGGTGAAGATTTGACATCCCAAGGACATGTGCGGTTACTATTGGATAGCTAGTGAAGTTTTCAAAAATTTGAGAAATGTTATTGTTATGGGAGCAACTAACCGACCAAATAGTATTGATCCAGCACTCAGAAGGTTTGGAAGGTTTGGGGTTCCGAATGAAGTAGGCAGGTTGGAAGTGCTTCGCATCCATACAAAGAATATGAAGCTCTCTAATGATGTACGTATATTGGGGCCTTATTTTTTGTACTTCTATATCTAATGTTAAATAGTTCTTGGATTTTGAAAGAATTTATTAATCAAGTGCAATAACATGATCAAGAGATGGTTTAATCATTAAGAGTCACAACTACCAAGAAATAGAGCATCATGATTACATATAGAGAAGCCATCAAAAGTGCACTATAAATGAACAAAAAAAATTAGAGGATAAAAGAGATGTTACAGGTTTGCATCACACATGCTTAAGGAAAAAGTTCCTAATACAATTGAAGAGAGTAATTAATATGGAAAGTGAATCAAATGTAAGAAAAATATGGCATTAATTTTCAAAGATAGTGACAATTTAAAAGAATTGGAAAAATACAGTGTACAAGCAATGATAGTGCGCCATGGGAAGTCACAATAAATATGAACCCATAAAGGATTTTCATTGTTTCCTAAAAGAAGACCATTTTTAGAGTGAGATTTAGCTACATAGAGGTGAAGCCATGACATACAAAAGGTAAGAGAACCTCAAATTTTCTGACATATAATGCTATCATGTCAAAAGGAAAACAAAGTGTAGTTTTTAGAACAATGGAACAACTATCTCTCTTCAAAGGAACAACCATCTCTCTTAAAAGGAACAACCATCATGTTATTGAGTTATTGAATATGGCCATTATCATGAGATCATAGAGCAAAACACATGGATCATAGACCGATTTTCTTAACTCTCTATGCCTAGTCTAGAGCAGTCAAGTGTAGATGGTTTAAGCACTAATTTTCTTAACTCTTTATGTAGAGTAATCAGCCCTTTACTCTCACACCCTTCAACAAGGATATCAAACACTTCTGCTATCATTTCCCATGAACCTATGGGTGATAGACACCAAGGATGGATCCATTGATGGATGGACTATTTTAATTCCAAAACATTAAACTAGGTGAGTAAGTGTTTATGAGATTCACAAATCTATGCAATAGCTCATGGAATCCTTACCAATGTGAGAGGACCAAACACCCAACCAAACTGGTTGTGGTTTCACAAGGTAATCAGAGAATTAAACCAGTGAAAGGGCTAATAGCACTATCCCGTAACATTAGTGAGTTTAGCCTAAAAGACTTCCAAACAACCTATGACTCAAGTCCTAGAATTGGACACCCATTACAAAGACACATTCATTCACAAGAACACCAAAGCTTCAAATGTCACATAAAACTTGGAACTGAGTGGTTGCAGGCAGGGCCGAGGAGTGAATTAGGCCTCCTTCAAAGAAGGAAGTGCACATAAATGATGGTGCCTTATTCTAAATTCAATTGGGACATCTAGAGAAGGTACAATCAACCCTAAATCTTGAGTTTGGGCCTTGGTGATTGACTAGCTTATAAATGCCTATCGACGTGCATCTTTAGACTGGCACACACCAAAGGTATCCACCTAGGGCTTGCTCATGCACCCATCTTCCTGCATGATTTCACAAACTACCATAGAAATCTTCTAAGGCATGTTAAAATGAAGCTTTCCACCAAAAATCAGTTGATTTCCATGGTGGAATCACTCCAGGTAAGCCCTCCAATGCGGAAAGCCCATGAGGTTAAGCCAAAATGGTTGCAGAGACCAAAAAAAATATAACTTGAGCTGTAGGAGGTCTTTTCTCCTCAAATCACCTATGTTCGAAAGCTAGGGCATAGGGCTATTGAACCAAATTGGTCTCATCTACTTTTAGGGCCAAACGAGGCCATACAAATGATTGGTAATCCAAAATTGCAAGAAAATGATTCTATTTTATTGATTAGAGCCAAAAATTACATCTAAATCCAATGATGGATTCTTTTAGTGGCGAGTAATTCAAGCCTAAATCCATGATTTTAGGTTATAATTTAAAGCCAAACAAAAGTTATGGGGTCAAGTTCCTTCTAGCTATTCCTCTCTACCAGTCACATAGGGATGCTCGATTAGGTTTTCAACAAGAACTCTCTACAAACAAAACCATCCAATCCAAGACCAAATTCAATTGAAACTAGACTCATATACCTCTTGTTCAAGCCTAGAATTGAAATTTCTCCATGGTTGAAATGATAGATATGGGAAAGGAAAGTTGACATCCCTAGTTCTATGCCCAAACCTGCCTAAAATTGACTGTTAGTTGATTTCTTCTAGATTTCTCAACCAATGAATCTTAGAATTGTTACAAAAGGAAGATATGAGGACTAAAAATCTTCCTATGGTATTCAATCAGTCATTCCAATCCACACGGGTACAGGAAAATTCAAACACCAGTAAATTTTTTTTTAAAATACAGTTTTCTTCAATTTCATTTTGCAATATTTCTTAAATCTATTACAACCAGCCTCTACAAGGTTCCTTCTAGCTATTCCTCTCTACTAGTCATAGGCAACCATCGTAGGTGGTCCTCCTTCGCACGTGCTGCAAACTTATCTAATAATGAAATGAGGTTTGAAATCTTTTTAAAAAAAGTTATGCCTGTGTGGTTGAAATTTTGACCTACACAATATTCATCAAACTTTCGACCAACACGGGCATGGATTAAAAAAAATCAAAAGTTTTCCTTCTATAATCCGACCAACCTAAACCTTTTTATTTGATGGTTGAAAATTTTGGTAGAAAAACTAGGTCAAATGTACTAGTGTGGGAAATGCCTACACAGATAGATACAATCCTAACATAGCAGTGGGTACCCTGATGATAAGCCCAGTACCTCATTACTTCAATCCCTATCATGTTCACACTCCTCTAGATCCTAAGTATGTGCCCTGGGCTCAACCAAAACAACCGATGTCTCAAGCGCTGAGGGTTTCCTTCTTTCAAATGGATGCTATGACCGAACCATCACATGTAGGGACCCCTTTCTTCCAAATAGGTGTTCTTGGAGAATAATCTTCTGCAGCTCTAGTTGTTGCAATAAATCTTCCACCCCAATTGTCACATTGTGACCCAACCACCCAGTTGTTCACCAAGGTTTAATCTCTCCGATAAATCATGTACTCACTCACAATGGACATGGGACAATTGAAGATAAGACACTCAACCTCCCAGAACCCTAGCTCCTCTTGGTAGAGAAATATCTTCTCAGGACAATGAAGTTCCAATATCTTCAAGCCACAAAAATACCATAATAACAACATTAGCAACAATAATTTTTGGCCCAACAATCGACAATGGAATAACACACCTAACAACAAAGCCATAGCCCCAAGACAAATTGGTACTAAGGGGAGTGTGGGTCCTAGTCACACTACACACCTTGCTAAATTTCACTTCTTAACCACCTGGCACTGACTTCATGACATTGAATCACATTCCAAGGAGAATTGTGCCACTCTAGAAAAAAATCATCCAATCTTCTAGTTGGATCGTCAACCACACATTGATCCTATTAGTAAGTTGTCTATATTGGTGTATATTACTTAATATAGTGTTGTCATTATGACAACAAAGTCATATAGTGTTTTGGAGTCAGCACACTTGATGAGAAGATCAAAAATTGGCTAAGTGTTGAAGACTGGACAGTAAATAGAGTACTCGAAGGTCAGAGCATTCGCGCACATGCATTTAACAGAAGTATGGTATGCCCCCTAGAAGTTAAGTTGGTAACATTATATTCATGCTAAGTCTAAGAGAGCATGATCAAAAGATTCAGTATGAGGAAGATATAGAGAGTTCAAGTTACATAGATAGTGAATGCTAGAGAAGAATAGAGAAAGCAACCGACTATTGGTATTTTGGTTTGAAGTTATATTATTATTTTGTAAAGGCTATGCACCTATTTTAATTAGGTTTCCAACATGTAATCATGTTTTTTTGTAAACACACTTGAGCCAATTCAATTGGAAGTGTTGTATGTAATCGGTTAAAGGGCCGACCTAGTTATTTGTTTTGTATGCACATATAAATATTAGATGTGCCCATTGTAATTAGTATGAGAGTAGTTACAGAGTTGAGATAACCAGAGAAGAAGTGTGCAAAGATTTGATAGGATGTATTAGAGCTTTGCAAGAGGTCAAAGCATTAGCGCATCAAAGGAACTGATCAGACAAACAATGTCACAGTGACAGTTCATCCAACATATATAGTGTGTATCTGAGATTAGAAGGTTGTAGCCTTCACCACTTGACCAGTGAGCTCTAGGACAGTGAGTCCACACCCCTAATAGGCTTATTGTAAAAGACTCCTAATAGGGTCTGACCCTTGACCAAGTCACTGTACTAAACATATTGTAAAGCAACTCCTAACAGGGTTAAGGATCTTCTAACAAGGATCATAAAAGACTAGTACAAAATATTAGTGGGTGTCAATTCCCATTGGGGTTTTTACCTATTTGGGTTTCCCTGTAACCATATTGGTGTTATGTGCTGATTTCATGTTTCATGTTTATGTTGATGTTCATTTCAGTATTTAAGTATTCAAGTTCAATTTAAAGAATAAAGCAAAAAGATAAAATAAAGTGAATACTGATTCATCCCCCCTCTTAGTGTTCCCATTCCTAAAAATTGGTATTAGAGCTCTGGTCCTTAGCAAAGAAGTTCAACCACTTGAGGAGATCATGGACAAAGTAGAAATGAAACATCTAAAAATAAATCTTGAAGCTACTCTTGAAGACCTGGATAGATCTGAAAAAGAAATTGAAGAACTAAAAGAAAAAGTCAGTGATGCTCAAGTAGTCATCAAAAGACTAAGAAATGATTTGAAGGAATGCTCTACCAATGATTTAGAGATAATGATCAAGAATTTGAATGAAGAAAAATCATCTCTAAAAGAACAAATTGAAGAATTGGATGATAAGCTGACTAACAATCAGGAAGTCTATGATGAATAGATCAAAGAGAACCTTCAACTCAATGAATAAGTGAGGCAAGAAAACATGGAAATCTTGGAGCTAAGGAACAACAAAGAAATCTTGGAATTTGAATTAAAAGAGGCAAAGAATCACATTGATAAATTGCACACCAGTTCTGATTTGGTAGAATCTCAGTTGTATGCAAGAAGATTTAAAGGAGATACCAACTGCATTGGATACAATGAAGCACAAAATCAGATTGACAACATGTGAGAAAGAATGAAAGCACCAGAAGACACCTCAGATGCTAAGGAGACTGTAATTTAGACTAAAGATCATGTTGAACCATCCAAGAATGAGCGCAAGCTGGTAGATCAAACTTGTTATGCATGTAACAAGCATGTACATATAGCAAGGAACTGTACAGAGGTAAGACCTTTCAATGGTTACTGTTATTCATGTAATAAATTTGGTCATAGAGCTATGAATTGTAAGACAAGTTAGAAGAACAAGACTCAACATAATCAGAGAAATCAGAATCAACCAAATATCAGAAGTTCTCAAAATGTTACATGTCAGATATGTAACTATAATGGTCACTCTGCAAGACAATGTAAAATGGTGACCCATGTCAATGCGCCGAGGAATATAAGGCCTCCAGTCATTTTTCACTCTTGTAACAAGGCTAGACACATCTCAAAGTTTTGTAGATCAAGGACGCAAGGTCAGGAAAGCCCTAAAAAGCCTGAAGAACTAGTATTGGATACCGAAGGAGAAGTCAAGTTTTTGAAAGCTTCAAAGGATGTGAGCTTGATTTGGTCAAAGGTGATGAAGGATAAGGTTGATGAGAATGTATTGGATGCATCCACAGTGGGTGCACCCTCTACATCAGGATGAATGGCCCTCAGGGTCATAGGGGGAGCTAATTTAGCTCTAGACCCCTGCACGGATGGTATACTCACCCTCAGAGTATGCGCCTTTGGACTTAAGCTTTTGGAGACTAATAGATCCTATGTGCAAGAGCACACTAGTTGATTGTTTATAGAATGAAAGTTAAAAATTTTCAGTGACAGCCTGGTTTACGCGGCAAGCATTAATGGTAGAATTTATACTTTAAAGTACACAAAAGTTTATAGAGCTCTCATTGCATTTGAATTCAGAGTGATTGAAGAGTAGAAGAGCCCTAGCATTTTATTGTGAAGGATTGCAAATTGATTCATCAGTGATTTACAGTGCATTTGATCAGTTGCAAAAACCCTAGTTCATCGCATCGATTCACAAGTCCTTAAGATTATTTGGAAAGTGATACACAAGTAAGTAATGGCTACTCCCATTGTATTTGATGTGGTGGAAAAGAAGAGGTATGTGTTTAAAAGACATCCATTCAAGTCCATTCTAGACAACCTAGAAGGTGCATTGTCCCACACTCCCATGGGTGTTATGCATGTGGAAGACATTAGTGCATACATACATTGCAAAAAGGAACCAGTTTGTTTGGAAAAAATAAGAGTGCACATGGAAACAATGATGAAACCTGATAAAACCTTCATGGATGAGTATGCACAGTGGAATAATCATCCTATAGTGGAATACACTATGACATATGAGTTCTATGAGTCAGAATGGATAAAGATTTTACTTAGCAGAATTCATGATGACCTATTATGGATAGGTGAAGTTCTAGTAAGGATCACTGGAGACCTTATTCATGAGATGACAGGCCTCTCAAGAACATGTGTTGTTCTTCCAGTGGGTAAGGATGTAAGAAAGATTGTTGAGAAAACATGCAAATCAAGAAGTGATAGGTGTGGAATGACTATAGAGCCTATTGAGAAAAATGACATCAAATTGATATCCATGATAGTGGGGTATAGGTTTCAACACACCAGTAGGGTGAATAGTGTTTTTGTGGCCACAATTCTTGCATCAATAAGACATGTGAGAGAGAATGGAGAGTTCAATCTATGCAAGATCTTGTACACACAATTAATAGAAAACATCAAGGCTATCAAAGATGACAAGACCAAGATATTCAGATTTGGGTCTTTGATCATATACATGTACTTCCACATTCTTGGAAAGGTGTCAGATTTATACCTAGACAAGACTATTCCTACCATGCCACAAATATCCTTCAAGGAAACTACTGAGAGTACACTAAGGGATTATTTAATAGTGGAATTGAAGACATTTAGGGTTAAGATGCAGATGAGATATAGAATACTAGAGAGTATTGAAGAGAAATACAAAGATAGTATTTGTTTCATGGTTGAGATTGATACATGCATGGAGGCAGTTTAGCCAAGAACAAAGTGGATTCATCCACTTGGATATGAGGTTGATGAACAAGTCCTAGAAGCATATGCACAAGTACTGTTATCAACACCTAAAGACCCTAATGAGCCAAGATGGGGAACTTATGAAGAGAAAACAAGAAAAGTTGATGCAGTTTTGAACAGCGCAACAACAAAAAGGAAGGTGAAAATAGAGAAATCAGATGACAAGAAGGGTAAAACAGATGATACCCCTTCTATGCCCAAGGAAACCATTGACCTTACTGCTCCTCCTGATTATAGGGAAATTCCTAAGAGGAAGAAAGATATTAGCACTGGTCATCCATCCTCGTGAGTAACAAGGAATAGGAAGAACACTCAAGCACTACCATAAGTAAGCTTCAAACCTAGTCTGAGTGTGTTAAGTACAAGGATTGTTGATGAAGGCAGAATTGATCAAGTAGGAAAGTTTTGAGAAATACAATGAGATTGACAAATTAGAGATACATGGAATGACTGTCAAACATATGTTGAAATTTAAGAAGACAGTCCTAGAACTGAAGACTACAATTCCAGATAATGTATGGAACATATTAGAATTCCATAAGAGATAGGCCATTGTAGAGGACCTAAGGATAAGGGAAAATATCTTAGATGAAACCCTCCTAGTATGCTCACTAGAAGAGAATAAGTTATTGTTAGATCTGGTGAAGCCACATATTAGAACCAAGTCAAGGACCTTGCATATAATGGACAAAAATTATGAGTTAGTTGCAAAGGAAACAAAGAAAGCCTTTGAGAAGTTCTTCATGAATAGGTACATGTATCCAACTACTGTACCCACAACTCAAGTACCCACAATGGTTGTAAAAGAGTCATAGACCATTAATATACCATCTATAGGTCCACAGGATTTAGCACATGCAATTGATGAATCCACAGAGGCAGATAAGTCTGCACCCATGACAGAAACACTCAAGGATGATTCAATTTTCATTGACAATGTAAAAGTTACTATGGCAGCCACTGACATGGATTTGGACAAGTTTGAAGAAGCCTTTGTAAGAAATAAAGAGGTTGAGAACTTATGTTGTAACACTCCTCCTAATCAACAAGAAATATTGATTGAGGATATAACTAATGAAAAATAAGAAAAGAAAGAAGTAGAAAAAGAAAAAGAAATAGAAAAAGAAGAAGAAAAGAAAGAAGAAGAAAGGATGGAAGAGGAGAAAGAAAAAGAAGAAGAAAAAGGAAATGAGCGATCTGTTGAAATGATAATCAAAGTAAAGCAAGAAGTAGAGGACATCACTCCTATCACTCCACTACCCTCAGCAACATTCTTGTCAAGTTTGACACCTGACACAACTAGTTTGGATTCATGGGGAGAAGAAGACCTAATCAAGTTCAATATCTTAGCCATGGAAAAGACCAAGGAGAAATAGGTAATGAGGAATCCCCTCTTTGTTGAGTCAGTAAACATATTGAACAATGTGTTATCTTCAGACAAAAAAGTGTCCCAGATTAGTACAGTTGATGATGTTAGCAACATCCTCACAACTCTTAAAACTAACTTTGCTAGCTTGGAAACATTTGCATCTCAAGTTGCATAGGAGAAGTATAGAGAGAAAAGGCTCAGTGAATTGGTCAGTAAATTTACACTTGACCTGAGCTCATTAAAGATTGGACAAGCGTTGTTGAAGGAGTTTACAGAAAGTGGCAGAAAGATTATTGCTAACTGTATGGATCAGGACAAGCTTACTGATGACTATTTCAAGAAGATACAAGAAGCAAGAGCTATGATAGAGCAAGTAAAGAAATTAGTGAAAGACCCATCCAATAATGTAAATATGTGCAATAATGTATATCAAGGACAAATTGACAAGATTGAGAAAGTAGAAAAGGAGATGTCAAAATTAAGGGCTAGGCAGACTTAGCTTAGAAATGCTCTCACACCCTCACTAGATATACTCAATCAGAATATCAAGGAGATAGATGCCACCATGGTGACATATGATCATGGTCCTAGCACATATTTGGAGAAGATGGAGAAGCTACATTATGCATTATACGCCAATCTCGAGATTGTTAATTCACTGATTACATTTTGGAAGAAAGAGATCCAAAACTTATAGATTGCATATCCGGATGTTCTCTCACTGTAAGTATTTGTAGATACAATTTTGAAACACCTTTTTCATTAATTTCAAAGGGGGACTATGTATAGAATATGGAGTTATAGATATGTATAAGGGAGATATAAGATAGAAGTTTTTTGTATAAGAGATTAGTTAGCAACTATGCCATATTCCTTTGTTGCCATCAATAACAAAGGGGGAGATTGTAGGCAAGTTGTCTATACTGGTGTATATGACTTAATATAGTGTTTTAATTATGGAAAAAAATTCATATAGTGTTTTAGAGTCAACACACTTGATGAGAAGATCAAAAATTGGCTCTGTTGAAGACTGGACAGTATATAGACTACCTGAAGGTCAGAGCATCATCGCACATTCATATAATAGAATTATGGTCTGTTCCCTAGAAGTTAAGTTGGTAACATCATAAACATGCTAAGTATAAGAGTGCATGATCAAAAGATTCAGTATGAGGAAGATACAAAGAGTTCAAGTTGCACAAACAGTGAATGCCAGAGAAGAACAGAGCAAGCAGTCGACTATTGGTATTTTGGTTTGCGGTTATATTATTATGTTGTAAAGGCTATGTGCCTATTGTAATTAGGTTGATGACATGTAATTATGTTTTTTTTAAAACAAGCTTGAGCCAATTCAATTGTAAGCATTGTATGTAATCGGTTAAAGGGCTGACCTAGTTATTTGTTTTGTATGCACATATAAATATTAGATGCACCCATTGTAATTAGTATGAGAGTAGTTATAGAGTTGAGATAAGAAGAGTAGAAGTGTGAAAAGATTTGATAGGATGTATTAAAGCTTTTCAAGAGGTCAAAGCATCAACGCATCAAAGGAACTGATCAGACAAACAATGTCACCGTGACAGTTCATCCAACAGATACAATGTGTATCTGAGATCAGAAGGTTGTAGCCTTCACCACTTGAGTAGTGAGCTCTAGGATAGTGAGTCCACACCCCTAATAGGGTTATTGTAAAAGAATCCTAACAGGGTCTGACCCTTGACCAGGTCACTATACTAAACATATTGTAAAGCAACTCCTAATAGGGTTAAGGATCTTCTAACAAGGATCATAAAACACTAGTACAAAATATTAGTGGGCATCAATTCCCACCAGGGTTTTTACCTATTTGGGTTTCCCCATAACCATATTGGTGTTATGTGTTGATTTCATGTTTCATGTTTATGTTGATGTTCATTTCAATATTTAATTATTCAAGTCCAGTTTAAAGAATAAAGCAAAAAGATAAAATAAAGTGAACATTGATTCACCCCCCCCCTCTCAGTGTTCCCATTCCTAACATATCCAAATTCTCTAAAGACTCTGATGAAACCCCATAGTTTCACCTTTTTGTGTGAAACTATCTTCTTCAGGGGAGAGGAAGAAGATGAGGAAGATCCTGATCTATAAGGGTTCTTTGATGATTCCATTTCGGCCTTTGAGGCCAATTCCTTCACCAGTTCTCAGGCTCCTTACAACACAAGGAGCCATTCTAACAAAGGACCTTTTACAACACTGATTCCCCCAAAAAATACAAACATCCCTTCAAATCCCCACATAAACGTCAACCCACCCCCCTCCAAAGTGAGCCATCTTTTGAGCTACTTGCAATTCCACAACATGAAGTCTAGGAATCTCTAAGGGATGGTTTGACATCACCAAGGTGATGGAGAACACTACTACCACCATGAACTTGATGGAGCTACTCCTTAGCTATCCTGAGAAGAAGAAGATTCTCTTACAACATATGGATAACCCAGAAACTTGACATAACCCACCAAAGACCGTCACCTTTGATGATGCCAACACAACTGTGTTCTGGGGAAATACAAAGGACTCTCCCTTCTTGCTTAGCCTTAAGATTTATGGTAACGATCTACACAATTTTTAGGTGTATTCCATAACTTCAGGTAATTTCATGCCCTTATCTATCTACAAGAAGCTCAGGTTGGTCCCAATGCCATCCAAAGGTATAGTTTTCTAGCCTGACAAAACTACTGTCAAGATGATGGGTGAGCTAAAAATGTCCAAATTGAGCTCATCCAAGAGCCCAAGGTGTCTAGTGTTATTGAAATACAAGTGGTCGACATCCATGAAATCTATGGGATGCTCCTAAGTTGGAACTAGTCCAAAGCCCTCAATGGATACATCTCAACTGAATTCTCCTACTTGTGGCTTCTTTGGAGAGGGGAGGCCAATAAAATCAAGGTGGACAACAAACGCTAGATGAAACAAGCTCTCACTAACTATGGTCAGGTGAGTGAGGTAGAGTATGCTCAGCTAGCATATATCAAGATAAATAAATCTTAACTCTAGATTTCATTCCAGGAGGAAAACTCCTCAATGAGGACCCTATCATCACTCAGAGGGTCCTTGATCTCATTGTAAGGCTCAAGCATGACATCAATCTTCAAGAAAATAAAGCCTCCTTGACCACTCTCTTATCTGATACATGGTTTCAGGTACATTGTGAAGAGCATTCTGAGTTGGAGTGTAAACCATGTGTAGATGTTGTCACAATCATACTTTCAACCTCTCATAAAGAGAGAAAAGGAGAGAGATCCCCAGACAATGTAGTCCGTTGATGAACACAACTGAAGGAATTCTTTCCTGAGAACCATCAGTGGCATCTCCCTCGGAGGACATTCTTGTCCTCATGTCTGCTATCTCTAGAGACATGGTTGAACCCCCTCCTATTCCTAAACTAGTACCACAACCTACCCAACTTCCCAAACCCCGACGAGATAATGACTTGTGGATCCTAAAGTTTGATAGATCCTAATCCAAACAAGGGTGTGGAGCTGGGGTAGATTGATTAAACCTCAAGGAAATTATATTCTTGTGTCTTACCAACTATAGTTTGACTATACCAATTATGTTACTGAATACAAGGCTCTAGGCTTGGGCCTCCTTGCACTAAGAAATAGAGTCACCCATCTTTGGGTCATGCATGATTCAAAACTGTCAGTCAAACAAGTCTGGAGTCAGTATACATGCCATGATAAATTATTGGTGACATACCACAATAGAGAATGGAGTTTAATAGAGTAATTCTATGCCTTTGGTATTGAGGTAATCCCCCCAAAAATGAAATTATGTTCTAGATGATCTTTTCGTGTTGGCCAGTACTCTTGAACCCATGGAAGGTTCTCAATTCCAAAAGTTTTTGGTTGAAATGGTACCCACACCTTCTATCCCCAACAACATAACACATTTCAAAGTTTTTGAAGTCAATAAGCACATCCTTGTCTTCTAGAAAATACCAGTTTCTTTGAAGAATAGATCATAGAAGAGGAAGAACACAATGATGCAAGACATGGAGGAAATGAGGATGGTATCCTTGACTTACCCACCAACACCATCCCAAAGGGGGTGGTTACACTTGAATGAATCTTTGACTTAGATTCTCAAGTCAAAGACAAAATTCCCCAATCTTCAGAAGGGGAAAATATGAAAAGATTAACATCAAAGTAGACACTAAAAAAAATGTGTGTACATAGGTACTTCCTGTTCCCCAAATGAGAAAGAGAAAATCCTCTTGGTTCTTCAGGAATATATTAATGTGATTTCCTGGGGGTATGGAGACCTTAAAAATTATGATATATTTATCATGACACACACTATCCCCTTGAAACCCGATACCAAGCCTTTTAGGAAAAAACAACAACCAGTCAATCCCCTGATCAAATCATTGATTTGCTAGGAGGTTCAGAACCTACTATCATCAAGAATAATCTTCCCAATCTAACATACCAATTGGGTGGAAAATATACTTTTAGTTTGAAAAAAGAATGGGAAAATCATACTTTGTGTAGAATTTTAGAACCTGAGCAAGGATTTGAAGAAAGAAAACCATCCCTTTCCCCCACTCAATGAGGTGCTTCAGATTGTTAATGGCTCACAAATGATGTCCTTCTTGGACAAGTACTTAGGTTATAACAAGGTTATGGTGAGATTCAAGGATCAAATCAAGACCATGTTCACCACGAAGTGGGGAACATTCATTTATAGGAGAATGCCTTTTAACTTGATCAATTTTGGGGCTACATTTTAGAAGGAAATGAACATCTCCTTTGAGGGTTTGGTTAACAAGTGCATAATCAGCTAAATAGATGGTTTAATATATTTTTCTTGGGATAGGCATGATCATCCCGCTCACCTTAGTAAAATTTGTGAGAGATTTCATCGATTCAACATTTCCCTCAACCCTAAAAAATTCATATTTGGGGTCACAAAAGTGAAGTTTCTAGGATATATCATCTTTGAGAAGGGTATCATCACTGACCTCAAGAGAGAAGAGGCATTGTTGCAGTTGCAAATGCCTGACAATAAGAAAGAAATGTGATCTTTCTTTGGGAATATAAATTTCATCTAAAACTTCATCACGGGATATCGAGGTCATCAAGCCTCTAAATTATATGATGAAGAAGGTGTTAGGAATGGGAACACTGAGAGGGGGGGGGGGGGTGAATCAATGTTCACTATATTTTAAATTTTCTCTTTAATCTTTATGCTGAACATAAATGCTTAAGTACTGAAATAAACATTCACATAAACATGAAACATTAAATCAACACATGATACCAATATGATTACGGGGAAACCCAAATAGGTAAAAACCCAGGTGGGAATTTACACCCACTAATATTTTGCACTAGTGTTTTTTTATCCTTGTTAGAAGATCCTTTACCCTGTTAGGAGTAGCTTTACAATGCTTTAAGTATAGTAGACCTTGTTAAGGGCCAGACCCTATTAGGAGTCTTTTACAATCCTCCTTGTTAGGGGAGAGGATGCACTGTCCAAGATCTCACTGCTCAATTGGTGAAGGCTACAATTGTCTGATCTCAGATACACACTATATCTGCAGGATGAACTGTCACTATGACACTGCTTGTCAGATCAGTTCCTTTGATGCGCTGATGCTTTGACCTCTAGCAAAGCTCTAATACATCTTCTAGTGTCTTTGCACACTTCTGCTCTTCTTATTATAACTCTATCTCGACTTCCATACCAAATACAATGGGCGCGCCTTATATTTATACACTCATATAAAATACACAATTAGGTCGGCCCTATAACTAATTACAAACAATGCTTCCAAATGAATTTTCTTAAGCGCGCTTACAATTATAATCACAAACCAAAATGTTAACTATCGGCTCTACACTCTATTCTCTGCTGGCACACACTGGCTGTGCAACTTCAACTGACTGTAACTTTTTCATCCTTGCACATCTAATCATGCACTCATAGAATAAGCAAGAATATAGTCTAACCAACTTAAATTCCAGGGCGCATACCATAATTCATCTATAGACACGTGCACTGATGCTCTGAGCTGTAGGAACTCTGTACACTGTCCAATCTTCAACACTTAATCAAATTTTGATCTTTACATCAAGTGTGCTGACTCCAAACTACTATATGACTTTGTTGCCATAATGAAAACACTATATCTAGTCATATAATTTGGTATAGACAACTTGCCAATAGAAGGATGTGAATATTAAGTGGAGTCGAAAAGAAAATGGGGCATTTGTTCAGATTAAACAAACTATCATGGAGGACCTGAGCTTGGCGGGTCCATTCTACACCCTCCAATTTTATATATATTCCTTTTGCTCCACTCACTCCACTACTGCAGTATTAACCCAAAAAGATGAAGGGGAAGAGAGACCTATTTCCTTCATGAGATCTGGCCCCTTTCAAGAATTCTGAAGTGTAGTATTCATCCCTTGAGAAATAGACATTCTCCCTAGTCCGCGAAGTTAAGAAATTTTGGCACTATATTCTCCGAAGTATGGTACACACAATTGTGCCAGATTAGGTTGTTAAATATTTTCTAATGAAAATTGAATTAGGAGAATGCAGGGAGAAATTGATGGCTATCCTCCAAGAACTCGACCTAGAAATACAACCTATGAGGTTATTCCATGGAAATGGATTATGCCAGATCACGGGTGAGATCAGTCTGCAAATTGAATGCAAAAATTATTGGAATTATTGCAGCCTATATTGTTGGCATTCATTATTTTGTCATTGATGTCAACATATGTTTCAATAAGCGAATCCAAAAGTTGTAGATAGACTGGATAGATAGGTTGCAAAGAATTGTATGGACAATGTACGAAGACTTAGCTCTTGTGAATTGAGACTTGTGTAGAATAACATGTTTACTACTCATGGTTGTGTTTACATATGTTTATATGCTTAGTTTCTCTAGTTATGGATGAATTGTCGAAGATTGGTTACAAGGCCAGTGACTGGGAAACTCACAAAGTTGGCCTTAGTAGTTGCAATATAACTTCATTGTGGAAATGAATTAAACCTTGCAAGATTGGGGAATGTTAGAAGATACATGGGAGATTTGACTATGTGATTGCAGAGTACTAATGTGATTGATGACATCATTTGTGGTGTGTACCTCAATAAAGATATATTTGGAAGCCGACCCAAGAGTGGTAGTATTTTCCTGAATAATTACGCATGGATTAGTGTTATGGGTGACTATTTTATGATTTATAATTTTTGAAATATTGTTAAGGATGGCATGTATATCTTTGCATGAGTAATGTTTTATGGGAGAGGTCCTATAATTGGATGACCCATGAATTATGAATGCAACTTGTATATAAGGAAGTCTTTCCTTATGATTGTAAGTGTGTAGAAGATGTGTGAGCTTGTGATTTGCACAGACTGCTGATGTAGAGAAGAGGTTGTGTATTGAGGCAAAAGGAAGGAACTTTCTTGGAAAAGGTTAGTTTTGGAAGTTAGTTCAGATAAAGTTATTGTAAATCTTTCAGATCTTTGGATAGTAGTTCTGAAGGTGGATTTAACCTTCCTTTGGTCAAGTGACCAGATTGTGAGACATGAAAAAAAAACTTTAACATGCTTGTGATTCCTAATAGGGTCTATCATCTAACAAGGAGTATACTATTGTACTTAATCACCTCCCAAAAGGTCTAGAACTCTTTACTGGGTTATTATACTTATAGTACTCATTTGTGGGTATCATCCTCACTGAGGTTTTTCCCTTAACAAGGCTTTCCTTGAAAACAAATATTGGTGTTATTGTGTTCCCATGTGTTATGGTTGTTTTACATTGTGCATATGGTTTCTATTTGGAATTAAGTTTAATGTGTTTGCATCAACTGATTTTCCCCCCCCTCTCAGTTGATTGCAACATTATTATTCTAACAATTGGTATCAGATCTATTGGTCCTCAGAGAGAAAGCTTGACCGCTTGAGGAAAAAGATGCAAGATGTCTTACTTCAAGAAAGAAAGTCTCAGGTTTGATGCAGAGAATTTTGATGCATGGAAAGCCAAGATGAAGACTCACTTATTTTGTTTGGCCTTGGATTATTGGTTACGGAGAAATTTATGGCTATCCTCCAATAATTTAACCTATAAATGCAACCTATGAGGTTATTCTGTGGACAAGGATTATGCCAGGCCATAGGTGAGACCGGTCTGCAAATTGAAAGAAAAAAATGTTGGAATTATTGTAGCTTGTATTTTGGCATTCATTGTTTTGTCATTGATGTCAACATATGTTTCAATAAGGGAATCCAAAAGTTGTAGATAAACTAGATAGATAGGTTGCAGAGAATCATAAAGACAATGTATGAAGACTTAGCTCTTCTGAATTGATACCTATGTAGAAATTTTTTTTTACTACTCATGGTTGTGTTGACATATGTTTATATGCTCAGTTTCTCTAGTTATGGATGAATTGTCGAAGATTGGTTACAAGGCCAGTGACTATGAAACTCACAGAGTTGGTCTTAGTAGTTGCAGTATAACTTCACTATGGAAATGAATTAAACCTTGCAAGATTAGGGAATGTCAGAAGACACATGGGAGATTCTATTATGTGATTGTAGAGTACTAGTGTGATTGGTGACATCATTTGTGGTGTGTACCTTAGTGAAGATATATTTGGAAGCCGACCCAAGAGTGGTAGCATTTTCCTGAATAATTATGCATGGATTAGTGCTATGGGTGACTATTTCATGATTTATAATTGTTGTAATATTGTTAAGGATGGCATGTATATCTTTGCATGGGTCTATGTAATGTTTTATGGGAGAGGTCCTATAATTGGCTAACCCATGAATTATGAATGCAACTTGTATATAAGGAAGTATTTCCTTATGATTGTAATTGTGTGGAAGATGTGCAATCTTGTGATATGCAAGGACTATTGATGTAGAGAAGAGGTTGTACATTGAGGCACAAGGAAGGAGCTATCTTGGCAAAGGTTTATTCTGGAAGTTAGTTCAGATAAAGTTATTGTAAATCTTTCAGATCTTTGGATAGTGAGTCCCAAAGGTGGATTTAACCTTCCTTTTCTCAAGTGACCAGACTGTGAGCCATTTGAAAAAAAACCTTTAACATGGTTGTGATTCCCTATAGGGTCTATCCTCTAACAAGGACTATAGTATTGTACTTAATCAACTCCCAAAATGGCTAGAACTCTTTACTGGGTTATTATACTTATAGTATCGATTTGTGGATACCATCTCCACTTGGGTTTTTCCCTTAACAAGGTTTTCCTCGAAAAAATATTGGTGTTATTGTGTTCTCATGTGTTATGGTTGTTTTACATTGTGCATAAGGTTACTTCAAGAAATAAAGTCCCAGGTTTGACACAAAGAATTTTGATGCATGGGAAGCCAAGATGAAGACTCACTTATTCTATTTGGTCTTGGATTATTGGTTAGTGACTAAGAAAGATGTAATACTCAAGATTGACGATGAGTTGGAAGATCCTACTACAAATGTTGATGAAAAGAAGATGTTTCAATACATCATGGTATCTAGAGAAGCACTGATAAGTGCATTATCAAAAGATGAATTCTATGAGATCATAGATCTAGACAAAGCACATCATATATGGAAAAGATTGATAGATTTGTATGAAGGAGATATATACACTAAAGGAGCCAAAATTCATAATTGGAGAGCGAGGATGGAGACACTTCAGATGAAAGAAGATGAAACATTAAGGATATTTTTTCAAAGGGTTAGATAATGTGTGACCAAGATCAGGAACAATGGAGGAACTTACAATGAGGATGAAGTCATTTCAAATATTCTGAGATCTTTGACACCGATGTACAAAACTAAAGTGTATGGCGCAAAACTTAAGGAGGCTTTACAAAAATTTGAGAAAACATTCAAGGCAACAATGCATAAAGACATAAAAGTAGAAACAAGTCTCACAAGTTCCAATAGAGAAAGTAAATACAATGAAGAAT
This sequence comes from Chamaecyparis obtusa, assembly GCA_027943335.1. Taxonomy (NCBI): domain Eukaryota; kingdom Viridiplantae; phylum Streptophyta; class Pinopsida; order Cupressales; family Cupressaceae; genus Chamaecyparis; species Chamaecyparis obtusa. The sequence goes on from BSBK01001534.1 coordinate 3,101,249, forward strand.
TGAGAGAATATGTTGACCAATGAGAGAGCATTGAAGAATTAGAAAATAATGTAGATGAAAAGATCCTAGCCATGATCATAAGAAGAGAAAGGAAAGGTCAAGGTAAGTTTGAAGGAAAAATACCTTTACAGTGTTTTAATTGCAATAAGGTTGGTCATTTTTCTTCTAGATGTCCAACTAGAGTTCCTAAACATAAACATAACTATGGTAAATATATGAAAGACAAGGAGTGATAAAACTAACATTGATGATGTTTTGTTTTTTGATGGATTGAGACATAATCTATTGATTGTTGGCCAATTGATAAAAATGTTAGAAAGTAAAGTCCACTAAGATAATTGAGGGGGGGGGGGGGGGGTGAATCAATTATCTAATAATATGATAAAAACAACTTTTATTAACCTTATTATATTTGAAACATGTAATCAACATTAAAAACAACCATGAAAAGATAATTATACACAATAACATCAGATATGTTAACTAGGAAACCTCTTGACCAGAGAGTAAACCCCAGTGGGGATGGTACCCACAAAAGATGTACTAATATGAAAATTCCTTATGGGAGGATGGACTCTGTTAGCAGTCTTATGAAATAAATTCAACATATATTAGTCCTTGTTAGGAGACTTTGAATCCCTGTGAGGAGATTCTAACCTTGTTAGGAGTTAAGGAAGATAGAAGGACCCACTGTCCAAAAAAATTCAAGGGAAAGATCAAGGGAAAGATCACTGAACACATTGTCCAAATGATCTTTGTATTATCTGAACAAAATAATACCAAGAATTACTGATCTCAAAAAAATTTCTTCTCCTCTCTAACTGTGCCAAAACTGCACCAAATGCTTCACCAGACCTCAATACCAGATCTACTCACTTTGCATCATACATCAATCACTAATTCACATTATTTCACCTTTGCATCAATTCATCTTCTTTCTCATCATATCAATCAAGGAAAATAATCCTTCCATTATACGGTGCACAATATTTCATAATTGAGTCGGCCAATTAAGCTTAACCAATTACAAAATATAAAACATTACATGTTACACAATATTTCCATAATCACATAAAACTATTAGCTCACAAACTTAATAAATCATCACACGTGAAACCTTTGACTATGTTGAATCATCTAGGTCACCTCCACAATGTCTTCAACCTCTGTATAACTTCACTTGACTAGATTCTATCCATGTTAGGAGATATAATCTGATTATCACAAACCACTTCTCAGGAACATTGTCAGAATACAGTTTCCACTAGATTACTCATAACTGACATAATACTTGAAATTATGTATGCACTCTTAACCATGATATCAAGACACCATACAAAACATGTACTCAACTCCACATAACCTCATCTATAATACATATGTGCGGTTATCTAAACTATGTCTACTTCTCTACTAATCTTCAGTAAAATCAGTATGTTGGCATCAATGACAAACACAGTCATGAATGCAAGATGTGACTGCTCTAGAAATGCTAGAATACTCCCTCATAGGACATATTCAACATTCATGCTAACAATCTCCCCCATTGGCATTGATGAAAACATAGATAAAAAATATCCAAGCTCCATGAATACCAAAATGTAATACTGCTCCTCTTTCTTTAACTTTCAAATCCTCTTCGTCAATCATCAAATACTCTTCATCAATCATCAAATGTTTTTCATGTATCTTTCTTCCCCATTGACATCAATGAGAAAGTAAGCATCACTATGCCAATCCAATACAAGCTCAAATGTCCAAAGACACTGTATGAATATACATTTTACCAAGAGTCCTTCATGACTCAGCTCAAAAATAGATATACTTCCCCATAGAGGAAGCATCAACATACAGTCCAGAAAGATAGTGCTCTATACCACTGGAATGATGCAACTTTTTGCATCATTACTCAAAAGTAGGCTGGGGCATAACCCCAAGCATACCTCTCAAATACTCAAATGTATCTTTAGGTAAAGGCTTTGTAAATATATCTGCAATCTTCTCCTTTGTACTAATATACTCAAGTCTGACTTCTTTCTCTGCAGCTTTCTCTCTTACAACATGATGCTTGATCTCTATATGTTTTGTTTTAGAATGTAACACAGGATTCTTAGACATACTTATTGTACTTGTGTTATCTCAGTGTATGATAACAAGATCATTGAAATTTATTCCAATATCCTTCAGTATTTGTTTCATCCATATTATCTGATTACAGTTATTTTCTATTGCTACATATTCTACTTATATTGTGCTATGTGAGATACAATTTTGTTTCTTGCTTAGCCAAGAAACCAATATTACTCCAAGAAAAGTGCTCCACCACTTGTGCTCTTTTTGTTTCATCCACACTACCTCCCCAATCTGCATCTGTATATGCACATAGGGTAAAGTCATTTGATTTATCATACCACAACCCATAATTAGTTGTACATTTCAAATATTTGAATATTCTCTTCACTGCTGCATAATGTGATTCCTTAGGATTAGCCTGAAACCTCACAATAATACCAACTGCATGTGCTATATCCGGTCTTGTGTGAGTTAGATATCTCAAACCTCTAATCATAGATCTGTGCTTCATTTTTTCAATTGTAGAAGTCTCATTTGTGCTAGATAACTTATGGCCAATTACCATAGGTGTACCAATAGGCTTACAAATTTCCAAACTAAATCTCGGCAATAGGTCTTTCAGATACTTAGTCTGAGATAAGAAAATACAATCACTTTTCTACACAATCTATAAACCCAAGAAAAAATTCATTTCTCCAATCATGCTCATCTCGAATTATGTCTTCATTTCATCAAAAAATTTATAACTTGCTTCATCTTCTCCTCCAAAGATTATATCAACAAAAATAACTACAATTAATAGACCATTCTCTATTTCTTTTAGATACAAATTACTACCTACAGTGCCTTTAGAAAATCCCAATTTTGCCAAGTATTTATCCAATCTTGCATACCAAGTTCTTGATGTTTGCTTTAGTCCATATAAGGCTTTATTTGGTTTACATACTATGTCTCCTTCTCAAGTCAAAGGAAAAATATCTAGCTGCTCAATGTAGACTTCTTCTAATTCACCATTTAGAAATGTTGACTTCACATCCATCTGATACACTTTGAATTTCTTATAAGCTGCATAGGACAAAAACATTCTTACTGCTTCAATCCTTGCAACATGTGCAAATATTTCTTCATAATCAATACCTTCTTGTTGTGAGTATCCTTTACATACCAGTCTTTCTTTTTTTCTTACAACTTCTTCTTGTTCATTTATCTTATTTCTAAAAACCCATTTAGTTCCTATGACATTTTTGTCGTTGGATCTAGGAACCAATTCCCAAGTATTATCTTTTTAATATGATCCAATTCTTCCTTCATTTCTTGAATCCAATTTTTATCTTTACAAGCTTCATCAGTATTATTAGGTTCAATTTAAGAAATCAAACATAATTCTTCTTTTACCTTATCTCTTTCCATAACTCCTTTGTCTTTGCTTCCAATAATTTGATCAGTAGGACGATTCCTTATCAAATTCTTATTAGGTGTTACTATCTCAATTATTGTTTCAATTCTAGATTCACATCTTGGTTCTTCTCTTTTTTCTTCATCATGAGTCTCATTCTGTAAATCATTGTTAGTTTCATAAAATAATTCAATATTTTCTTGATTATTTTTAGGATAGGCTTCTTCATCTAAATCATAATCAATTACTCTTTCCCAAATTCTGAACTTCTCATCCACTTTAACATTTGCACTCTCAACAATAGTCTTAGTTCTCTTATTAAAACATCTATGAGCTTTTCTTTTCAATGAGTAACCAAGGAGCATACCTTCATCACTTATCAGATCAAACTTACCAATATCATCATCTCTCTTTATGTAGCACTTGCTTCCAAAGATTTTGAAATATTTTACTAATGGTGCATGTCCAAACCATAATTCATAAGGGGTCTTGTCTGTATCTGCTCTGATTTGTACTCTATTCATTGTGTACACTATTGTGTTTATTGCTTCTCTCCAAAATGTATTTGCTACATCATTCTCAAATACCATAGCTCTTGTTCCTTCAGTTACTAATCTGTTTCTTCTTTCAAAAATACCAGTTTTCTCAAGTGTTTTAGGGGATGAAAGATGTCTCTTAATGCCATTCACTTCACAAAAAGTATTAAATTATTTTGAAGTAAATTCTCCACCTTTATCAGATCTTAAACATTTAATATTCATTTTTAATTCATTCTCAACTTTGTTCTTAAGCAATCTAAACTTATCAAATGCTTTTGAATTTTCTTTAAGAAATGCTACCCACATCATCCTAGTAAAATCATCAACAAGAACCATAAAATACCTTTCACTATAGAATCCTCTTGTTCTTGTGGAACTACTCAGATCTTTATGAACAATCTCTAATTTTGTTGTTGTGGTGAACTTCTTACTGGGAAAAGAACTTTTCTTGTTTTCCATAACACATTCCTTGCATACCATGTTAGTAGGTTTCACAATTTTAGGCAAATTTCTTACTACAAATGTGATACTTTCTTTTACAATGTTATCAAAGTTTATGTGACAAAACCTTTTGTGCCATAACCAACTATCATCAACTTTAGCAATCAAACATGTCATTTGAGTAGGATTCAACTGAAATACATTACCTATGGTTCTTTCTCTTGTTCCAATAATCTTACCATTCTTATCCTTGATCATACAAGTTTTCCTAATAAACCAAACTGTATATCCCTTGTCAGCTAACTGTCCAACACTTAAAAGATTATGTTTGAATCCATCCACAAAGTAAACATCATCAGTGTTAGTCTTTCCATCAAGAGTAATAGAACCTATTCCTTTTATTTAGCAAGGTTCATTGTTTCCAACTCTAACAATTCCTCCATCATAATTGTTAAACTTAATAAACTTATTCATATCACTAGTCATATGATGTGAACAACCATTATCTATAATCCAATCAGTTTTCTTTTCAACTTGTGATACTAAAACTTTTTCTTCTTTGACTTTTATTTCAAAGTTTTCTTCTTTTATTGCAATAAATCCTATATCGTATTTTTCATTATCAATCTCACTTAAGAATTTCTCAATACTAGCTTCAAATTCTTCATCATTAGCATAATAACACTCTTTAGGTCTTCTAGGCTTAAATTTATTTTTATATTTCTTCACTCTCTTAGGATATTTAGATGCAAAATGACCATATTCTTGACATGTCCAACATTTAAAGATTTTCTTACCTTCTGGCTCTCTTTTCACAAGTAAGGCAATTCTTTCTTCAATCTTTCTATCTTCTTCAGTCTTAGATCTATTGCTACTGGCATAATATCCACTGACACTTGCACTTCTTGACAAAGTAGGGTGAACACTAAGTGCAATGAATATAGTTTCAATCCTAGGTAAATCTCCAGTTTGTCTCAAACTTATTTTCGTTGCTTCCAATCTTCCAAGAAGAGTCTCTCTAGTGAATTTCTCAGTAAGGCATGACTTGTTCAATCATCTGCCCTGTCTGCTTAAACATTGGGGTCAAAGTTTTCAAGATCTTCCAAATGATTTCATCTTCATTCTTACTTCCTTCAAAAGCTTTGATACCCGCAACACTCTCTGATATTCTACATACATAGCTTCTGACAGATTCATCTTCCATCATTTTCACTTCTTGAAATAAGCATATCCAATTTTGTAATATGATTCTCTTAGCATGTTTATCACCTTCAAAAGTAGATTCCAAAGCTAACCAAATTTCATGAGATGTCTTTAGAGTTTTTACCTGACTTTATTCATTTTTAGGAAGAGCTAAAAAAAGTGCTTCTCTAGTAAGTATGTTACACATGAATAGATATCTTTCTTTCTTAGTGCAATCCACAATCTTTTCTTCTTCAATGATACATTTCTCATTCTTTGTAATCAACCAATATCCTAGTCCTAAACATAGAAAATGTTTCTTCCTCTTCTCTTTCAATCTGTCATAGTTAACTCCATCAAACTTAGGACTTTCCATTCTGAAGTGACTCACCATGGATCTCCTTAAGATGCTAAAATTTTCCTTCAAGGACCTGTTGCTTTGATACCAATTGTTAGAAAGTAAAGTCCACCAAGATAACTGAGAGGGGGGGGGGGGGGGTGAATGAGTTATCTAATAATTTTTTTTATCAACCTTATTATATTTGAAACATGTAATCAACATTAAAAAAAACCATGAAAAGATAATCATACACAATAACACCAGATATGTTAACTAGGGAACCTCTTGATCAGAATGTAGACCTCGATGGGGATGGTACCCATAAAATATGTACTAATATGAAAATTCCTTGTGAGAAGATGGAATTTGTCAGGAGCCTTATGAAATACATTTAGTACATATCAATCCATGTTAGGAGACTTTGAATCCCTGTGAGGAGATTTTAACCCTATTAGGAGTTAAGGAAGACATAAGGATCCACTGTCCAAACAGCTTCAAGGGCAAGATCACTGAACACACTGTCCAACCGATCTTTGTATTATTTAAACAAAATAATACCAAGAATTACTGATCTCAACAACTTTTCTTCTCCTCTCTAACTATGCCAAAACCGCACCAAATGCTTCCCCAGACCTTAATACTAGATCTATTCACTTCACATCATACATCAATCACTAATTCACATTATTTCACCTTTGCATCAATTCATATTCTTTCTTATCATATCAATCAAGGAGAAAAATTGTTCCTTTATACCATGCACAATATTTCATAATTAGTCGGCCAATTAAGCTTAACCAATTACAAAATATAAAACATTACACGTTACACAGTATTTCCATAATCACATAAAAATGTCAGCTCACAAACTTAATAAATCATCACACGTGCATCCTCTGACTATGCTAACTCATCCAAGTCACCTCCACAATGTCTTCAACCTCTATATACCTTCACTTGACTAGATTCTATCCTTGTTAGGAGATATAATCCAATTATCACAAACTGCTTCTCAGGAACACTGCCAAAATACAGTTTCCACTAGATTACTCATAACTAACATAAATACTTGAATTTTTGTACGCACTCTTAACCATGATATCAAGACATGATACAAAAGATATACTCAACTCCGCATAACATCATCTACAATAAATTATGTGCTCTTATCCAAACTTTGTATGCTTCTCTGCTAATCTTCAGTAAAATCAGTATGTTGACATCAAGGAAAAACACAATCATGAATGTAATATGCGACTGCTCCAAAAATGCTATAATACTCCCCCATAGGACATTAAACATTCATGCTAACCATAAAATGGTTATCATCTACAATTCAGGAATGGACATTGTACAATCAGAAGTGCTAGAGGAGATCTAATTGCATCTGGTACAAAGAAAAAAGGTAATGTCTTTTAGTTGAACTCTACTGAAGTAACTTGCTTTTATGTTAAATTTGATGACAGTTGGTTATGGCATAGAATTTTTTGTCATATAAAATTTGATAATATTGTAAAGTAAAGAAACACTACTGCTATCAGATATCTACCTAATATTGTGAAGCCAACTAACAAAACATGTAGAGAGTGTAATGGGAAAGAAGACAAGAAGTAGCTTTCATAGAAAATCTTTTTTAACCAGAATCAAGTTAGATTTGATTCATACAAATCTATGTGGACCTACTCAGACCATCTCATACTTTGGTGATAGGTATTTCATTCTATTTACTAATGATTATTCTAAAATTATGTGGGTTGGGTTTCTTAGAGAGAAATCAAAAGCTTTTAAAATATTCAAATTTTTTTAAGGCAAAAGTGGAGACAAAGAGAGGGTTGAAGTTCAAATGTCTGAGATTACATAGAGGTGGTGAATTCATATCAGGTGAATTAAATACCTTCTACAAAGAAAATGGCATATTAAGATTGACATCTGCACCTAGAACACCACAATAGAATAGCGTAGATGAGAGAAGAAACATATCAGTTCTTCATGCTGTGAGGACATTTTTTATTGAGGGAAGAGTTGCACACATGCATTGGAGAGAGGAAGTTAACACTATAATATATGCAATGAACAAAGTTTAGGTTAGAGATGGTACTAGTAAGACACTTTATGAGCTATGGTTTGGTCATACCCCTACTATTAAGTATTTCAAAAATTTGGGTAGCAAGTGTTACATTAGAAGGGATGATGGCATAAGGAAATTTGATGAAAGGAGTGATGAGGGAATATTCCTTGGGCATTCTACAAAGAGTAAGGCTTATAGATGCTATAATTTGAGAACTACAAAATTAATTGAAAGTGCAAATGTTAGAATTGATGAAAAGTTTCAAGTACAAGAAAGATCTTGCAAAGTTAATTCTCATGATCCAGAGTGTGAAGAAGGACTAAATCAAAATAATTGGAGTCAAAATCAAGGTCAGAATGAAGAACAAGGAAATGAAACAAATAGGGACCTTTCACAAGAAATTTTGATGATAGATATGAATCTAGATGAGAAAACAAAGGTGTCTAGGACACCTAAATATGTGCAAAGGAATAATCCACAAAACTAGATCATTGGAGACAATAGTAAAGGCACTAGAACAAGGTCACAAACCAAGGGCACAAACTATTTGATTTTGAAGGTTGAACCAAAGACTACTGATGAAGCATGTAGAGATGAATCATGGATCAAAGCAATGGAATAAGAATTAGATCGGATACAAAAGAACAAAACTTGGCAATTGGTTCCTAGATCTAAAGACAAGAATGTTATTGGCACAAAATGGGTATTTAGAAAGAAGATGAATGAAGATGGTATTGTGACCAAAAACAAAGCTAGATTGGTATGCAAGGGATATTCACAACAAGAAGGAATTCACTTTTAGGAAACTTTTGCACCATTTTCAAGGTTGGAAGTAGTTAGGTTACTCTTAGCCTATGCTGCATATAAGGATTTCAAGGTCTATCAAATGGATGTCAAGTCAACATTTCTTAAGGGTTACTTAGAAGAAGAGGTTTACATTGAGAAACCTAATGGTTTTCCTCTATTAGGTAATGAAGGTATGGTTTACAGATTGAAGAAGGCACTATATAGTCTGAAACAAGCACCTAGAGCTTGGTATGCTAGATTGGATAGGTATTTATTATATCTTGGTTTCAAAAGAGGTAATACAGATAAAAATTTATACTTGATGTGTAATGATGAAGGAATTTTGATAGTAGAAGTCTTTATTGATGACATTATCTTTGGAGGTAATGATGCTATGAGTAACAAGTTTTTAGAATAGATGAAGAGTGAATTTGAGATGTCTATGATAGGGGAGATTAAGTTCTTCCTAGGACTGCAAATAAATCAGAGAAAGAATGAGATTTTCATATCCCAGACCAAGTATATTAAGGATATTCTAAAGAAATTTGGAATGGATGATAGTAAACCAGTTGGAACTCCCATGGAAACATGGAATAAGTTGTCTACTTTAGATGTGACAAAAGGTGTACCTCTGACATAATACAAATCTAATCTATCATAGGAGGTCTTCAATATCTAACACATACTAGACCTGATATTGCAAGTGTAGTCATAATTGTTGCTCGATTCAAAGGAAACACATGTTGTTGTAGTCGAGAGGATATTAAAATATATAAAGGGAACAATTGATTTTGGCCTATGGTATGATAGGTAAAAAGAATTTGCATCAGAAGAATATACTGATGTAGATTGTGAAGGTAGTATAGATGACATGAAGAGCATAAGTGGAGGAGCCTTTTTACTTGGTAAGATGTTAGTTTCTTGGTTAAGAGAAAAAAGAGACTATATAGCTAAGTCGACAGCTGCATTAGAGTATGTCACTGCTGCAACTAATTGTACACATATTGTTTGGATGAAACAAATGTTGAAGGACATTGGTGTGAACCTTAGAAAAATAGTCATCATACATTGTGAGAACAAAAGTACAATGAATATGTCAAAAAATCTAGTGATGCACTAAAAAATAAAGAATATTTCAATTAAGTGTCATTTTATGTGGGATAAGGTGAAAGAGAAAGAGGTGAAGCTTGAATATGTAAGCACAAATGAGAAGATTGTAGACATCTTCACCAAACCACTGAACAAAGATACCTTTGAATATCTCAGAGGTAAGCTTGGGGTTAGAGCCCCACCTAGAGGTAGTTAAGGAGATGCAATAGTGCAAAAATCCATTAGCAATCAAAGCTATATCATTTATGGGCTTGATGCAGAGGTTTTAATCCTCAGGTGGAGTAATGGCTTGAGCATAACTGATCAGATCAAGGTGATCTTGTACCTAGTAGTTTAAGGTCTTAAAGATTTGAAAAAGATACACCTAGCAAAATAGGAAAAAAGGGATGTGTGTAATGGTGAAAAACCCTTATTGGCTTAGGGGGAACTTTGAATAAGGTTGTTGAGAAAGGGTTATTTTGTTCTCATATTTTATGGTTGTTTTTCATTGTGCATAAGGTCTCTATTTGTAATTACGTTTAATAAGTTTGCATCAACTAATTCATCCCCCTCTCAGTTGATTGAGACATTGTTATTCTAACAAAACTTACATGATGGAGTCCCTTACTCAATATCTCTAGTATGTTGAACTGGTATACCTTCTTCTAAATAATCAATTCCCTAAGAGACTTCCTTCCAACAAATGTTGAGCACTATGGTTAAATCGTTCACATTTCATAATTAGGAATGGGACCTTATTTTGTAGGAATTATGAAGGTCTATACCTTCAGTGTCTTGACCGAACACATGATGCAAGAATGATCAAAGAGTTCCATGGAAAATTTGGAATTAGGCATGGCTCAACCGATGTCATTGCCCATCAAATTCTCTAGGATGGTTACTATTGGCCCTGTATCTTTAAGGATGTTCATGTATGCGTAAGGAAATGCCACACCTATCAGACCGCCGCCACTTAGGTGAAACTCAACAATGCATCCCCAACCTATTTTTGAGGTAAGACCTTTCGCCCAATGGGAATTTGATTTCATTAGGGAAATAAACCCCAAATCATCCACCAGACATTGGTACATTTTAATTTCCAAAGGCTATTGCACCTGATGGTCCAAAGCCATACTATGTAAAAATAACACAATGAATGTAGTGATCAACTTTATTGAGGAAAATATTTCCACAAGATTTGGGATGCCCTTCACCCTAGTGTGCGACAATGGTCTCACATTTGCCTCTGCCCAACTATTAGAGTGGGCTTACAACCAGAACATTAACCTCAAGTTCTCAAGCAAGTACTGCCCATAGGGTAATGGTGTAGCAGATTCAACTAACAAGAACCTCTTGGAGGTAATCAAACATTTTATTGACATGAATCTCCAGGACTTCCATCAAAAATTCAAGTTAGTGGTTTGGGTAGACCGCATCTAAATTAAAACCACCTTGGGGACTTTGCCTTCCTACCTAGTTTACGACTAGAATATGGTATTCTTGGTGAACTTACAGATTTCAGTCATGTAGTTCATGCAAGAGTTTGATATGAGGGATAACATTATAGAGGTTCACCTCCTTAAATTGGTCTACTTAGAAGAGGACATAGATAACACCCTCGAGCATTTTGCAAAATACCAAGCGGTGGTCAAATGTTGGTTTGACAAAAGAGCTCAGTATAAGGCTTTCCAGATTTTAGACTCAGTTCTCTTGTGGGACAAGGCCTGGGAAAAGAAAGGAAATCATACCAAATTTCAAAGGCTTTGGCTTGGGACATATCAAATATCCTAAATCTTTAGGGAAAATAGATACCGCCTCAGTTCCTTAACATGAGAATCTGTCTCATTTCCTGTCAATGAACCATTCCTCAAACACTACTTTGAATGAGGCAAAGAGAGGGATTTTGGCCCTTTTTTGTATCATATGTGCAGAGCTTGTAAGTAGTCATAACACCCCTTTCTAGTGTTCCTTCCCTATAAATTATTGTTTCGGGTGGTCCTCCTTCTTCTATCTTTTGTTACTTTTTCCTTTGTTTTCTTTGGCTCTCCTCGGACCCCGATATTTTGTCTTCTTGTAGGCAAGAATGCCTTGCATAACATACTACTATTTATTAGGAGACTCACCTCATGTATTTTGGTTGTCCCAAGTTCACCACGTGGGTGACGTCTAGTCCTATTTCCATTTCAAAGCTTTGAAGGTGTGACATAAGGTAATGGTGAATCTTCATTAGGTCTGGATACATCCACGATTGTAACAAGCTAAAAGAAAATAGCTAAGTAAGTTAGCAAAATCAAGAGAAAATACCACAAAGAAACCAAAGAATTGATTGATTACACTCCTAATAGATTGCACACAAAAAGATAAAAGTGTTATCTTAGGCCAAGGTTCTCCTCCTAAGAAAATAAAATAGATGGAAAGGTGAAAGAAGTACCACTGCATTAACAAGTTAAACTTGAAGACTCTGGTGAACAGAGTATCGCCTTCACTATCTAAAAAAAAATAATCTTAAAAGAGGATAGAATCCTAGAACTAGAATTGCGCGATAACATATGAAAGAAATTAGGCCTATTTTGGTTTGAGTATGGTTTCTTCATTTGTTTTGAAAACCATAAAGTACATCTCTTGCAAAGCACACACCTCATAGCTTGATAAGAATGGATGTTCACATGATGGTGAGTTAGATTCCCCAAATCCTAAAGTCATATCTCCAAATATCTTAAATGGTGATAAGACCTTAGTATGCTCCATAGGTAGATTCAAGAGTTCTAAAATGTACAAGGCATTTGTCCATCGAGTCACCATTTGTTATGCCATGCATAGCCGTCCCTACATTTTGTGCAACAAAATGCCAGGTCCCCCTTTATTTTTTTGTCTTGTTTTATCTTTGGTCATCTTTCCTTTTGTTTCTCCAAGATTTGGTGTCCTGAAGGGTCTTCTTCTCTGTTGCCAAGAATTTCAGTCTCTAGAGTTCTGATGTCATCACTTCTATTTTTATTTGAAAAAGTGAACGTCGGGAGTCTCTGAGTCTAGGATTTTGAACCTACCTACCTTGATATTTCAATTAGAAATTAATGCGCTCACTTAGGAATTATAAAAGGCCTTTTACCTCTCATTTTTATGATTACCCAAAGCATAATTACCTTATGAGTGATAAAGTTACGAAGCATGAAATATTTTCTTGAGCTTAAGTCTTCTAAAGCAGTTGTGCAAGTGATAGAGTTTGTGCTTCTACATTTGGGTATAGTGATTCAAGCCTCTTAGCAAGAAGTGGGTGAGTGTCCTTCCCATATTTAGTGTTCTCTTGTTTCAGGTAGGGCCTCCTTGGCTTCTATTTTTTTTCCATCTGTTTCTTTGTTTCCTAGATTTGTTTTGTTTTTATTTTTTCCTTTTTTCGTTTGTGTCACCCCAAGACTCCACCTTGTAATTAGGGTTGATGTGGAGTTCTTTTGGGTTCATTCATCATTGGTTTTTTCTATCCATCTTTCATGGCTTGTCTTCCCTCGTAAAATAGTGTAAAATAGTGTAGACTAGTGTATGCATGTAAATATGTGAGACAATGTAAGTTGTTGTTTCCTCTATAAATTTGTGATATTTTTTCATTGCAAGTGTTGGTGTTTAGTGGTGTCTTTTCTATTCTTTCTCAATATTTATCCCTGTAACAAATCTTAGTTCTGAAAGATTCAATTTGATGTGCATGGAGTTTGGTGTAAAGTTTGGTCATCTATATGAGTGTAACATAATGCAGGACATTGTAAAATCTTGTATAGATTCCCCTGTAAGGGGTTGATGTATAAATTTGTCATCTACCATGTGTGGCCGTGTATATAAGTTGTGTTATTTTGGGTCATGCTTTGTGAAAGTTGTAAATATCGAGTGTTAATAGTTGTGTTAATGGTTGCACATTTTAATTATTTACGAGGTCTGTTAGACCATGTCTTAACAATAACTAGTCTCTGGATTATAGAACCAGTCACTGTAAGTAGTGTTTTTCCATTGCAAGGCGAGTCATGTCAAGTCACATAGCCCATCATGGTCACCAGTTCAAGTCCATAGGGAAGGATGCCCAACTCTCAAATTTGTGTTTCATTCCTCGTCATTCCTGCCTTAATGGTGGAGTTGGCTTCTCACAAATTAACATTTAAATTTTTTCTAGCTCACTATTAATGCCATTTTTTTGTGTGAGTTATTAATTAAATGCCATAACCTCACGTGTGTGGGCGTATGTATATCCAACTCAGAAATGACTTGTCATTGAAGTAAGTGTCACATCAACTAGTCATTGTACTTTCTATTATTTCAAGATCAGAGTCTTCAGGTGTCCAAGTAGTTCTTGACACATATTCCATTTTAATGGATGATCTCCAACCCATGGGGTCTGAATTTGTACTAATTAATCTCTTATTTCATTTATATCATTTTAATGATTGTTCGATCTTGTAGGTAATAAGGTGGAAAAATAGAATCAACAACATCTCCTCCCATAAGTCCTGAGCTCCCGAGCTCATCTGCAGGTCTGACCAAGAAATTAAAGGCAAAAAGAGCTCTGGAAAAACTCCCAGTAATGATGAAGTATAGGAAATATGGGGTAATCCAAAGGTCTCAGATTTAAACTACGCTTTGAGAAATCTTAGATACAGATTTTGGCACCTAGGTTGAGTTGAAAGGTTTACAAAAAATGATATATTAGTTGAGACAAGCCAATAACCCATTGTCAGTTAATATAGCGGCCTCTGAGATCATGCAAGCCATATGCTTCCTGCAGTCCATGTAGGCTCCAAAATTAATATTACTTCTAGCCAAGAACTACAATACAACCATTCAAGCTTCCGTGTTATCCTATGGGGTTCCCATTTCCTTCTTGGATCAGGATACTATTGCCATGACTTAGAGGATATCATTCTTCAAGGATGCAAACATTATGACTAGGGATTCTTCTCTGGCACAATTCATCACAGTGTAGGATGCAACCTGACATCACCTAAATGCAAAATGATTATAAAGTCCCCACTGAGATTACAAGAAAATGATGATTGATATCTCCCGCATTGATTTCAAGGAGCCAACTCAGGTAGGAATCATATTCTTGTATAGGGTTTTTGGCGAGTCTCATGCTTGAGAGTTCTCTTCAAGGATGTATTATTTGTTATACTTCATGACCACCAACAAGCAATGTTTTGATTGAGATGCTATTATCTCCAACCACTTGGATGCCCAAATGAGGAGGATAGATGGAGATAATAAATTTTATATGACTTCTTTTATTTTGTGCTCATTGGCCCAATAGTATAGAGGAATTTAGGGACTGGACACAATTGGTGTCCTCAAAATAGAAATGAGACAGACTAACCCATGAGATCATTTTCCCTAGATCCAATAGGATGAGTGTTTTTGAAATATTTGCAAGTTCATGACGCCTTTTTATATAATGGATTTAAGGTGCTAACTGAGTATGTAGGTTTCAGGCTATCTCCGGAGGCAATGGCCATGATAATCCCATGGGGATGTTATTTCATCCAATTTCCACAATTCACCTACATCTAAGTCATCGGGTTCACAGCGAACCCATTTTTTCTACCAAAGCATTGCGAAGATAAAGGTTTTTTGTTATAATTATTTTGGAAGATTATTGAGGTGCACATCCTATTGGCGATAAAGAAGATTTGCTCACCTGAGGTAAGTACACTTGCTCCATTGTCGCTATCTGGAAAGTAGAAAATGAGTTGAACAGTTTTGGCTTAGCAAAATTTTCACTCAAGCATCACAATTATGAGCCACGTGGTTTCCTCAAGAAAGTAATGCCCCGAGGGCCTCATTCCCATGAGACGCACTTACATGATTTTTGAGAGGATTTCTAGGATGATTTTGACATCCGAAATAAGAAATATGTGAGAATGTTAAAGGGTGTGATGCAACATCTTGGCCTCTGATTATTTCCACAAATATTTTCAGACAACGGGTTCCTTAAAGACCCTGAGTATAAAGAAGCTGGAATCTATAAGTTAGGTCTCCCTCTAGTAGATTGGGACACTCCAAAAATTTTGAGCATTAAGGTTAGAATCAGGACAATAATTGAGCGGAGTCACACTTATTTTGATAGGATCTATCCAAGTAGCATCTTCTTGGACACATACCCAAATGGGGCAACCATTTATGGACCCTAGATGGTGAGGCAAGCCAAAACCTACAGGGAGCATAAAGTCAGCAAGTCCTCCCAACTGTATGACTTGGTACCTGAGCGTCTAATAGGGCAATTAAATAAGTAAGTGGAGAAGTCCTAAAAGTTAAAGGAAGCATCTGAAGTTGGTATGACTTTTGGCCTTGGTCCAGTCCTCGTAGGCTTCCAAATCCCAAATGCCTCAACACCCTCCATGGCTACCCCATTTAATTTTCCATTTGTCGAGGTAGAAGATGAAGCAAAAATAGTAGTTGTGAGGGCACCCCTAAAATAGAGGAAGAAACTAAAAGCACGTAGGCCCTCTCCAGACCCAACCCTAGAACTTTAAAAAGAGGCTGAGGTCCATGACATCCCTTCTACTCCCTCCCCCAAGACAGATAATGGTCCACAAGATCCGCTAAAAATTTCACAAACAAATGTCGATGACTTCTTCCATGTCGACAAATAAGGACGTCTACACCATGTGGTAGAACATGAGAGAATGCTCAAAGAAGAAAGCCAAGAGATGAATGCAAATATTCTCTGGGAGGTTGAGGAAATTGAAGAAGTGCAAAGGTAGACTCAAGAAAAGGTGGAGGAGCTCTAGGCGGAGGAGCTCTAGTGAAGGGAAGAAAAAGAAGAAGAAAAGATCATTGAGAATGCTCAAGAAGCCGCTGAGACACAAAGACAAGAGGAAACTGAAAGGATGGTAGAGGACGAAAGAAGGAAGACAAAGGAAGAAAAGGAGGAAGAAGATGCAAGAATGGGGCAACAATTAGTGGTCACTGAGGAAATTGGACCTTTCATAATAATCATGCCTTTAGTAGTCGCTCCTCCATCTCAAGAAGATGCTCAAGGAACATTTCCCATTGATACAGGTGAAGTAGAGGCCTCTTTGGAATTTTGGGAAGAGGAAGTTCACGTTGAACATAATTCTTCAACCACTCCACCTATAGAAGATACCCCTATGGATAGTTGAATCCTTGAGGAAGAAAAGAACTATAGAAACAACTGCTCGTCTTTCACTAGTAGAAATGTTGGTAGAACAACGGGTGCCCAAAAGGCCGAAGAAGGCCTGCACCCTACATACAATTTGGAGGGGTCTAGACAAAGATATGGTGGCAACAGTGGTAGTACCACCAAAAATAGGAAAGAATCAAAAGTAGCAGCAAAAGATTATACAATAATAAAGATTCCCGTGGGCTGATAAAATTGAAGAGGAGAATTGGACCACCTTGATGATATGAGCTGGATCATCCACAAAGGGTATGAAAAGAGTACTAGAAGAAGAAGGAGCTTTAGGCCTCTGAGCTAAATCTCTAGAAGCTCTTACTTGAATTGGCATCCCCCCTCTCTTCTGCAATGTTGGAGGTTTCCACCTTTGGGACGCCGCTCCCACATGGCAACATAGATGTGCTTCAGGTCATGAAAAATAAAGCACTAGTGGTGGATGGATGGGTAGAAGAACAATTGGAGGTGATTAATAAATATTTATTTGAATCCCTTCCAGAGTTGCACAATGCTTATAAAGATATAGATAAGATTAACATGATTATTCTTACATGGAAAGCCCATACAAAGAAGTAAGAGGATTGGAAAGAACACCTTAGGGAAATTTTGAATGTAGGAGAAGATAACTTAGTTGAAACAAATATTTTCTCTATTTTCTCATTCTTCCTTCCTCCCCCTCTTCTTCTTTCCATTTCAGTTATTGTACCATGATTGGATATTTTTGACAATGCAGGTAGTACCAGCTATAAATATTGTATTTTATAAAAATAAGTGGGTTGTAGATCCTAATGTAGATTGTAGGCTATCTATAAATAAGAAGTCTGATGCTTAACCAAGGGTCAAAAAAGTTGATGATATTTTTGTTCATGTTTTAGTTGTATTTAAGTTTAGTTATTAGTGATCTCAGTAGGTTAATGCTCCCTAGGAGCCATGAATGTACCAACTAGTGATGTTGGCCCCTTTTAAAATGATGAAAGAATAAAGACTGCTCTTGGTACTTTAATTTGCGTTGTTCTTCATTTTTCACTTAGAGAATATGTTTCATGTTGTATGCTTCTTGATGTCCTTTTCTCAAAGTTCTTAGGTAGATAACTGAAATTCTTTTGCTTTCATTGCTAATGTATATTTCAGTTGATGATCATGTGTATGTTTAGTATAGTTACTGGTTCTTTGTTTGAGCATTTTTTATGTTTGGTAGTTTATAATATGACTATAGTTAGTTTTATTTACTAAATCTATCCTATTTTTTATGCTTTCTATGGTTAAGATAATTACTACTTTTAGGAAACCCACCTATTCTGAATCTCTGAAATCCAATGAGCATAAAACCAACATGTCCCTCAATATAAAAATAGTCATTCACCCAATTGAACCTTGCTTACACTGTCGTGACCTGACTACTAGGTGCTTGGAGGCTAGGAGATTTCACTCTTCTATAAACCTCTTCAGGTGAAGTTGGTTGGTACTCCAATACCTGATGACAACTCTCTCCCTGTTGGCGAGGTTGTCAGGAAGTCCCATCAACAAAACCTTCAGCTAAAATCACAAAACCCAAATACAATATCTCTTCCTTCATGAATGAACATTTCTTTAGGTTAATCAATAACTTCTCCTCTTTAAACCTCTTGAAAAATTGTCTCAGATGCAATAAATGATCTTCTTTACTCTTACTAACTATCAAAATATCATCCAGATAAACAATAAAAAAATTGCCCAAGAATTTCCTCAATACTCCGTTCATTAACCACATAAAAGTACTAGGTGCTTTAATTCATCCAAAAGGCATAACCAACCATTCATATAAACCTTCATTTGTCTTGAAAGCAGTCTTCCATTGATCCCCTTCTCTAATTCTAATATGGTAATAACCACTTTTAAAATCAATATTGGTAAAATACTTTTCCCCACTCAAAAAATCCATAATTGGTAAAGGAAAATGGTACTTCACTATTATTATGTTGATAGCTCTAGAATCAATATACATTCACCATTCTCCACTCTTCTTAGGTGCTAAGATAGTTGGTATGACACAAGGAATCAAACTTTCTTTGATCAAACCCTTTTGTAATAATTCTTGGACTTTTCTTTTCAATTCTTATTTTCTATCGATGTCAACCAGTGGGGTGCTTTAATTAGTAAACTAGCTCCCAATATTAAATCCATGCAATGACTAATGCTTCTAATAGGAGACAATCCATCAGGTACATTATCTAAAATGATATCTTAAAATTATGTCAGCAATTCTTCAATTTCTAGTGGTTGTTCATTTTCTGTCCTCTTATCAAGATTCCTATGAACCAAGGCATAGCACATACTATTCTTCTCCAAATCCTTTGTGAACTATTTTCCCTTAACCAAACAAACTCTAAAAGTAGTGCAATTTTCATTCCTAGAGTCTTCTATCAAAGGTAACAAGACCTATCTCATTTCATTATGTAATGTCCCCAAATAATTTAACATTAATATTTGGAGTGAAAATAAAGAAGAAATAATGAAATAATAATTTATGGCTATTTCCAAACCATATTACAAGACTAATCTTATTATTACCTCAATCTGTGAGAAGGGAGAAGACATTGGAGGCAGACCAAAATGCTTAGAGACCATTAATAGACTCCCTCAAAGTTTATAGACTCAACCTTTAACCTGTCTCGAGCTCAACTCTCAAGGTTAAAGAAGGGTTGGTCCCCACCCTATCTTGGGAGCTATCCTGTTGGATTTAGATTGCCCCTCTTTGGTGGCCTCTGCCTTCCATTCTCATGTAAGAAGTAGTAATCGAAATCAATTTATATTATGTTTGGGATATTTGATTATCTTAATTCTTTACCAGATAATATAGATTAATACCTCCTCCATAATATTAGTGGTATTAGTTTAACCATATATATATATATATATTAGAACCTTAACAATACATATACAAATGGTCTATATGTTAGCCCTTTTGTTTTTTATTATATATATATATATATATATATATATATATATATATATATATATATATATATATATATATATATATATATATATATATATATATTATAATCTTATTATATATTTATAATCTTACTATCATATCTAATATGAATACTATAATATATATATGACCATATATATTTTAGCCATTAATAGTATTATCAGCATCAATTAATTGACTGCTGACAGCAATTCACATAATCATCTTTTATATATATGTACACACACTTGTCTGTCATAATTTACATGACTGTATATAATTGTATTACTGTATAATTATGACATCACTGTATCTAACTATATTCTTGTATATTTATGTATTATATAATTTAGAGTACTATCATAATTTTACACATATGTATTTCATATATATATGATCCTTCTTTTATAACTGATATTAATACTAAATATACTAATTAGACCATATATATACATTCATTCCTAATAACATTTTGATTTCACTGTTATTCATATATATATATCCAATTATATTGTATATATATGAGCTCACTATTATATATGTAATTATACTATATATATATGACCTCACTATTATATACACATATATCTGATTATACTTTTATATATATATATATATAATTTCACTATTATATATTATATGGTTATGTATATATTATTATTATTAACCAGTCATTATTCCATATATGTATAAGAGTGATCTAGTGCCACTTGTATATATATTAATGACATTTTCTTTACATACCATAATAATAATTTAGACCAATCTGATGTTCCTTCAACAGTCAGCGCTGATTCTAAAATATCCTTTCTTTATTTATTTATGTTAATAATCTTCTATTCTCATCTTCTCTCCTCTTTGATCTGTAGCAATGTAAGTGCTGAGTGTAATCACTGCGGTGAAATGAATATAGACTATATCCACGATCCATGTTGTAATAATCTCCGCAGAATATTAATTGATGTCTTCCCTCCATATCCCCTATTTGATCATTAAAGTATTTTTATATCCTGTCTCAGATATGACACGTCTGTTCATCCTCCTAATCGTATCTGTTCACAACCGGTATACTTTTTCTTCATTCGCAACTCTTCCATAACATAACAAACTTGATGATTTCAGAGTTGGGTTCTCCTCCTATTCATATTGTACGTATTTGGCTATCCCGTGCCAGAGACATAGTCTTATTTGTTAGTATTGCCAGTTAATATACATTCCAGTGCAAATATATATATATATATATATATATATATATATGAATATTACTTATATGTTTATTTAATAATTAATTAATATATCATTTATTTAACTTAATTATGAATTATCAATATATTATTAATATATAATTTATTAATATTAATTATAATTATATATTTATCAATTGGTAATAATTTATATATTTATCAATGGGTAATAATTTGTATCTTTCTACCATCCAGTATGGTTATGTGGTTTTCATGCGTAAAACCAAATGTAAATATCTCTATTTTTTAGCATGTATACGACTATGACTCCAGGGCTTCTTCCTGATTCTTGCATGGACGAGTCCTTGAATCAATTATATTAATATAAATATGGTGGGTCTCCCACTTTGGCTTAAAAAAAATTAATAATAATTTTGGGCTATTACACATTAGACATAATAGTATACCTATTAAATGTACCATCATGTAAATCGTGTCTATCATATTCCATGGTCTACCCAACAAGATGTGACAACAATTCATCAACATAATATCACAAAGAACATCATGACAAGATCCAATCTTAATTTTCACAAGACATGTTCACTTACCAATACCTTATGATTGTTCCCAATCCAAGAAATCTAATAAGGCTTAGGGTGGTTCATCCTCGGTAACTGTAATTTAGTAACCAAATCCTTTGATGCCAAATTATCTAAGATTCCACTATCAATGATCCCCTTGCAATATTTACCAATGATCTTACACCTGGTTTTGAATATAATATTTTCCTCATCATAGGGTCTTCATTAGTTTCTTCTTTCGACAAAGCTCTCCTAATCATTAGGTTTTCTCTATCCTCCAGTCTATTGATAGAATCAGGTGAATCTTCTTGCACAAGTTCTTTCTTGCTACTACTACCACTTTTCTTGCTTGAATTACCATTAGTACACTCAAATGCCCCATGTCCTTCTTTCCCGGGTTTGAAACAAGTACCCTTAAAACAAGTTCTATCTTTGCTCTTGTAATTATTATTAATCCTTAAGTAAATTCCTCTTGAATAACTTCCCCTACCTCTGTATGGATTCTATTCCTTCCATCCTAATTTTCCTTTGTCTATTTTTTCTTGTCTTGATTAGCATGAGACCTTCCATTTTCACCATATGATCTACCTATTCCTCTAGGAAATCTTTCATCTCTACCTCTTTGTCTATGTTCATGTCTCTTGTTCAAATTCTCTTGTTCCTTCAATGCAAATTGATATGCTTCTTCAATGCTATCCATCTTGACCAGACTGATTTCATCTTGTATAGATGTCCTTGGCCCATTTAGGTACCTTGTAATCCTTTCAACTTCATCATCCATATGTCCAAATCTGATAGCCAATCGGTATAATTCCTTAGTGTACTTTGTAATCACCTAAAATTGATCTACTAGAACTTGAGCCCCCCCTTTGATCAAATTATATCTTTGCTAAGCATCATTATGTAGAGTAACCCTTAAAAATCCCCTTTGCATAATTAAATAAAAAATATTATATCAAGCTTAATTATAGGCTAATTTCTAGAGCTCGCATATTCATTTAATTTCTAAAACCTTACTTTAATATAAGGTTCCTACACTTTTATTAAAAGAACACATCCAAATGTGTGCACATACTTAATCTTGATTAATTAGCAAATAAAAAGGATTTGTGCTTTCAAAATTGTTATTTTGTTTTATCTTACCTAACATCTCTTTTGCATCTTAATCCTCACCACTCATTTCTACCTAACCTTGCATCTCCTTGAATCTTCTTTTGCCTCTTCATCTCGTCTACTCATTCATTTTCCTCTTAATCTCCACCCTTCATTCTTGAGGAAATTCCTTTAAAAGGAAGCTCTTCCCTTGCTCAAGGGTCCCAATCTTGATCATTTTAGCATCTTAATCTTAAGCTCTTGCATTTTATAGATTTCTTTCATTCTTAGATTAATCTTGCTAATTTGAATTCTTAGTTCTTATTTGCTCTCATCTCTTAGCTTATCTTCATTCTTAGCTTAATATTACATTGTTAATCTAGTTTCTTTCTTGCATTGTTTCATATAGTAGCTCTTGCATTCTCATTCTAGATTACTAATTGCTTGGATATATTCTTAGCTTAATCTCTCATTCTTAGCTTGCATTCTTGCATTTTTAGCTTCATTTCTTGCACTTGAATCTTCCATTTTGGAGTAGTCAAGTCACTAATTCTCTATGCCAATTTGATGAGCATTATGAGAATTGATATGCTTCTTCAATGCTATCCATCTTGACCAGATTGATTTCATCTTGTATAGATTTTCCCAACTCATTCAAGTACCTTGCAATCCTTTCAACTTTATCTCCATATGTCCAAATCTGATATCCAATCAATATAATTCCTTACTGTACTTTGTAATCACCTAAAAATTTTCTACTAGAACTTGAGCCCCCCCTTTGATCAAATTGTCTCTTTGCTAAGCATCATTATACAAAGTAACCCTTAAAAATCCCCTTTGCATAATTAAATGGAAAATATTATATCAAGCTTATACTATGGTCTAATTGCTAAAACCTTACTTCTAATATAAAGTTTCTACACTTTTATTAAAAAAAACATTTACATGTGTGCATACTTAATCATGATTAATTAGCAATTAAAATGGATTTGTACTTTCAAAATGCTATTTTGTTTGATTCTATCTAACATTTCCCCTTTGCCTCTTAATCTCACCACTCATTTCTACCTAACCTTCCATCTCCTTTTGTCTCTTCATCTTAGCCACTCATTCTATTGCCTCTTAATCTCCACCCTTCATTCTTGAGATAATTCCTTTAAAAGGAAGCTCTTCCCTTGCTCAAGGGTCCTAATCCTTAATCTTGCATTCTTGTCATTTTGCATCGTAGCTTACTTGCATTCTTACTTTCTTAGAATAATCTTGTCATTTGAATTCTTAGCTTTATCTCTCTCATTTCTTAGCTTAGCTTCATTTCTAGTTGAATCTTGTATTGTTAATCTAGTTTCTTTCTTGAATTGCTTCATAGAATAGCTCTTGCATACTCATTCTAGATTACTATTTGCTTTCATACATTCATAGCTTCATTCTTGCACTTGAATCTTCCATTTTGGAGTAGTCAAGTCACTAATCCTCTATGCCAATTTGATGATCATCATGAGAATGATTAAACTCTCTTCAACTAAGAATCTATGAGCCACTTCTTGAGATTTTATATCCCATGGATTCTCTCAAGTGTAATGGTTCATAGAAGTGTGTCATACTTTTGATCACACATTTTTTGCACCTATCGTGGGGCTTGCCATTCATTTTTAGCTCCATTTATTGCACTTTCAATTGTTTGATGTCGCAAGTTTGATAGTTTTATTTTACAGGCTCAAAAGTCGTATGACATTTCTTATTATACCCAGGCAACATTTCATTACATTGCCAAGCGAAACTCTGCATTTCCTAAAGTTTTTTTTTGCTATACAGAGAAGTATCACCCGACCTTACTGTGAAATATCACACAACCTTTATAAGGTATATCGTCTGGTCCTGGAATGTCATTTTTCTTCTATAAGGTCCATCATACAATTTTCTGACAGACTGATTAATTGTCGCCTAGATTTTATCTCTGTCACAGTCTAGGTTTTGGTCGAGATTACTTGATTTTTCTTACATTTTTTTATTTTATGGTCTTCCAATAGTCACTAATAAGTGATCTTGCAGGGCTATTGCTTCTATTTACATATTTTTTATGCCCTAACTTGTGGTTTTGTAGGGTTTTCTTATCAAAAGAGCTCAATATCTTCATGTCTACTAACATTTTGTGATGTAGGATTTGCTTGTCAAAGACTTCATCTTGAAAACTACTAATGTATTTTTCTTGTAGGTTGCCTTGTAAATACAAATAAACTATGTGTTTTCTTACATTTGATTTATAGGCACCTAGCTTAACTAGAAGGCTTATTGTTTTGTGATTGGTTGAGTAGTAGGAGAGTATGCTCTTTTCCTCTTGGAAAATAAAAAATCTAGACCTACTTGGTTGATCACTTTCAATTAGTCTTGGGTAAATGAACATGTGCTTGATGTGTTTGGGAGAAACTATGGAGTAGGAGACTATGCTCTTTTCTCCATGGGAAAATCAGAAATCTAGACCTCCACTATCTATCGATTTCTTTTTTTTCATTTACCTTTAGAGGGCTTGCCAAAAGAGAAATCTTTTGGGAACAACCCAAGTGGGGAACAAGTAAAGCCAGCTACTCCACTCCACTATAATCAAAAGCTTCATTCAATCCAAAGAGAGAGAAGACTTGGCTACTTTCTATTCCTTATGCTTCTTCATGTGTAGGGCCTAGTTGCCTAAATCTTGCTAAGCAAGACTATACTTGATTGGGCGCTTGTAATCTTGTTTACAATATTACAAGGGGAATACATTTATTTTGTGTAGGGCTGAGAGGTCTAAATCTTTCTTGAGATACTATGCATCTTGGGTACTTGTATGGATATAGGCCTTAATTCCACTTGTGGAACTACAAGGGGTGGTCATGGATAGAGACCCTTACTAAACACCTTAGGACTTAGAAGCTATCCTTTTTGGTCATGTGATTTCCTTTGTACAAGGATTGGTCCAAGTGGACTTAACCCGGACCACCCCAAGACACTCACCATATGTACTCCCTCGAATACAAATCCATGACAAAGCCAACATCACTTTGTGTGAGGTGAAGGGGTACCAAGTTGTGGGAAAATGTTGGAACACTACCTGCTTGACCTTAGGTAGATTGCTTGATGTGTTGTCTTGTGCTAAGACTTGTGGAAAAATTTGTTGAGCATACACTTGCTATACTTGAACATTGTTACACCTTACTAAGACCTCACATATGCTTGTATCCACAAGGTTGTTTTGTCCCTTGTTTGATTGTTTTAAGACTATTGTTTTCTCACATTGCATGCTTTAAAAACAAACCTTGTCTAGGGAATGCTCCAAACTTGTCAATCACATTTGTAATTCTTTGAACTAAACTCTTGGACTAAGCTTAAACATTGTCAATGTTTCTCCTCCATTGCTATCCTTAGCTTATCTTGTTATTTGGTGTATTCCAACATGTTAAGAATTGCCTCTAGCTAGAAAAGATCACTTTGGTCTCTTGACTACATACTTGGCTAGTAGAATGCTCACTTGTCCAACATATCTTTGATCAACCCTCTTGGATGCTTTATCAAACCTCTTGCTTGTTCACAAGATTCGTACATAGGGATCTCCCCGCAACTTGGGAACCTTGTGGCAAGCCATCTTTACTCTATACCTCTCATACTATTACACTTTGGATAATTGAACATCTTTACTTACCTAGCTTGAGCATCAAGTCATCATAAGTCATCCTATTTGGCTTTTGACAATCTTCTTTCATGTCATTCACATCTAGATCATAGATCCATGAAGGAAAAAAACCTGAAGCTATCTTTGACAACTCAGCTAAAGAAGGTCCTATACTTTGGGATTTCAAACCTTTTGCTAACATCTCAAGTGAATCTACTCTCACCTCTCCTAGATTGGCACATAGTTTTCCTTACCCTCCAATCATGGATGAATGAAGTAAGAGGATTGAGGAATTCTAAAGCAATTGGGTGATAAACACTTTGGACAAATCAACCAAGAACCTCCTAACTCTAGACATGGTTCTCAACACACTAGACATGGATCACATTGCTCACAAGGTGGTGATTCAGACAATGAAATCACTGAGGAAGACATCTTACAGTTTCAACAAGATGAACGGTTACAAAGGCTCATGATGTTGTCATTAAATCAAAAGACAGATCAATACTTCTTGCATCTAACCTCACAAGGAGTTAAGCTACTGCACAACTTTGATGTTGACAATCTAATTAAAAAGGAAAAACCATCTGAAAGAGAAATCACAAGGAAATAGATGGAAGACATGATGAAGCATATGCAACGCTTAGAAAAAGAGAAAGAACAACCAAGCACATCTTTCTCTCTTGAGGCTATTTGCTCATTTCCTTTTGACAATGATCTACACATGCCACATTTCCCTCGAAAGGCTAAGTTTCCTAAATATGAGAAGTATGATGGTAGAAAAGACCCTCATGATCACATTAAAGAGTTTTGCGCACTTAGCATGGAGTTCTTGCATGAACCCACTTATCTCACGATACTCTTTCCTAGGAGTCTTAGTGGTCAATCTATGGAGTGATTCACTAAACTATCTCCTCCTCTCAAATCTTTTGACCAGCTAGTGCAAAGATTCATTCAACAATACTCCTACAACATTTAACATGCTATCATTATGCTTGAATGCCAAGGTGAGTCTTTTGTGATTTTTCTTCAAAGATGGTGAAAGCTATACTCGCGCTATCCATGACAGATTCCTGAGACCAAAAACATCGATATATTTATCAACTCTGTAGTTCCTGAAATGAATTATGCATTACAAAGGAAAACTCATACTTCATTCGATAAATTGGTTGAATTATCTCTATTCGCATAGAGGATGTCCTTGTTCGTAAGGGAGATATAACTCTTCAATCCAAATCCTCTTCTAGCAACCAACATAGTAAAGATAAAAATAAATTCGGGAACAAGACTAAGGATGTCATCAATGATGGAATCATGGCTACAACTTCACAGTCTACAACTGCTAAAGAGCAAGTGTTTAATCTATCTACTGCTATAAAGGCTAATATTGATAAGCCTTGGACTTATAATTCTAAGAGAAACTTTACTCCTCTTGGAGAATCACTTGAAAATTCTCTGAAGATTCTTTTAGCTACTCAAATTATTACTTTGCTTGACAATTCAAGGCCCTATGATCCTAAGATCAAGCGTAAATGGTGGAACGATAACCACTATTGCGATTATCATCACAACAAAGGCCATAAAACTAATGAATGCATGAAACTTAAAAATCTCATTCAGGATCTAATCGATAGTGGGAATATTGTGGTTGATTCTCCACAAGCTAACAATGATCACAAGGCTTTTAAGGAGCCTTTTCCTAAATTTGAAAAAGGGGAAACTTCCAAGGCAAAGGATAACAAGGTTGCCTACACTTATTCTAACAACGATAATGTGATCAACATGCTTGAATCTTCTGATCACACTAAAGGTAGTTCCAAAGCTGGATCGTCTAATGTGGCAACTAGCTCTCAAGCTTCTAACATGAACATAATATTTTAGTGCATCATTAGTGGGTTCCATCCCCACCGGGGTTTTTCCCTTAACAGGGTTTTCCTCGACAACAAATCTTTGTGTTATGGTGTTATGATTTTGTAGTTTTCTTATGGTTATATTACTATTATGATTTGCATATGATTACATAAATGGTGATTGTAACAAAGCATGAATGATTTAGCTGTCTATTGTGTTTGGTTCATTCTCTAACACGTCGAGTATATTGGATCCTAGGATGTCATGAAGCGGTTATTTCCTTGAGTTTGGTTGAAACAAGCCACCTTGTTATGTGAAATGTGTTATGATTGATAAAATTATTTATTTTGGTTATTGATGATTTGTTTGTATTGTGTGTGGGATAGCATTAAATTTTTAAACTTTCTTATCCAGCCTAGACTAGTCACCTAACTCTCTTTTCACTACATATTTTGTAACATTGGTCACACTTGATTTAATATTGAGATCAGTGCACTATTTTTATGATTTAATGTTTGAACTTGTTATGTCCCCCGCTTGGGTTTTACCTTTTTGAAGTTTTGTAGTGGTTATTCCAAATATTTGATTTCATTGGCCCTGTGTTGTGATAAGTGTTGTTTCTATCATGTTCGTTATGGACCTCTAATAGTATGTGTAAGGGAGGATATCACAGAGATTGTACTATGTTTGAATGTGAAAATGAAAGGCATTTTGTATCAAATAGTCTTGTGTGAGCATTGCATGAACTTCTCAACTTATTATTTGGAGTAGATACAAATGTGTGATTTATGTGATTTATTACTAGATATTTTCTATAAAGATTAATGGATAAAATATTTATCTCTATTTAAGAAATTGATAATGATGAATAATGGATCAATGTGATTTTTGGTTTACGCTTAAACTGAGATTATATTGCTCAAGTAATAAAATATGTGTGTCCTTGTGTGAATGGATAATTATGGAATGTTTGTATTAGTTCTTGTGTGAAGTATGATTGAGTGATAGTTATGTTCATCTTATTCTTTGTGTGACATTTGTAGGCAGTAGATTTTGACTTCCAGTCTATCCTAGTCATAATTGTTTTGATTACATAAAAATAGGTTTTGAAAGGACCCGAAACCTTGTACAAGAGCATGAAAAGATATAGCAATGAAAGATCAAAACATCTGTGGTGCCCCACCAAACAAACCAAAGGAACAAACCAGAGTTCCTACCAAATGGACAAAAGCCGAAACCAAGTACTACAAGGGGAAATCAAGATTTACATTTTAGCCCATTCTTATATGAATGTAAGTTCATATCAAAAGAGGGAGTGGATGATTTAGATTTCTTTCCATTCACAGTAGTCCATCCATCCTCCATCTTACCAATAGCCTTATGTACTCCAGAAGAGGTGGATAAGCCCACAAAAGGGCAAGTAACATCATAAACCCCAGAAGGAGCAGGAATAGCACCCCGACCATTCCCCCGAACCCTCACTAGAGAAACATGGGACAAAGAACGCACCACATCAACATCCAAGAAAGCGGAAGAAACAAAGATAGCACCACAAACACTCGTGCCAAAGACAACATCCTGGCCAACAACACCAGAAGAAAACATAAAACTAGCAGCGGCATTTTGGAAAGGGATAACAACATCATGAACCAAGGCCAAATCAGAAGCAATGACAAAAGCAACAAAGATGTCCGAGACTTCCACAGAAGCTTCATCCAAAGCATTATCAGAAGGAGGAGAGACAACATCCAATCCCTCAATAATAGGGGCTTTACAGACCGTATAATGATGGCCAGCAACCCCTGACCACCAAGTAGGTGTTTTATTTGTTTTAGCCTTGTCCGAACCATGCCACGCAGCGAGACAACCAGTCATGTGGCATTTCCAACAACAGAACGAAATACCCTCATAATCAAGATTTTGTGTCCAAGAGCCTGAAGAAGAAGCCAAAGTGATCTTCTTGGGAAGACCCTTGGAAACGTCAACCTCCACAAGAATACGAGCATAAGTTGTTTTGAAGATATCAGAGGAATCAGGATCCACCATTTGGAAATCCCCAATAGCCTCACCCACTGCTTCTAGAATAGAATCTAACCAGAGATAAAGAGGAAGATTCAGAAGTCTAACCCATAAGGGAATTTTATTGAAGGTCTCAATAAGAGGATCAAACCCCACATACCAGGGTTTGGCCATCAGGGAGAAACGCTCCTCCCACATAAAATAGTTATTACATAGAATGGTATTCCTATCTTCAGCTTTATCAAACTTAACAATAAAGAAACCCGTAGCCACAAGGTAAATTTGAACAACATCAGTTAAGATGGGTTCCCAATGCTTAGAAATCCAAGCATGCGAGTCAGAAAGCGAGGGCCAAAAACCCCTGAAATGAAAAATGGCATCATTGGAAGAGAAGTCTTCCTTATTTTTCAAAATCTCATCTATAGTATCAAAGTCAAGAAGAACCCTAATGAGTTTACTCACAGGTACGGGAGGCACAAGGGAAGAGGGAAGGCATCCCCTACGCCCAGAAGATGCAGGACCAGGACCTAGAATGCCCTCTTGAAAAGTAGCAACGTTGGCGTATGAGATCGCAAAACCCTTGGCAACCGAGATCCCAAACACACCCGACACCAGCTGAGCAGGGGCGGACAGGAGAGGAACACCAGCAGAAGTCATTGACCCAGCATCCAAAGCAGGTGCACCATCAAAAAATTGGGTGGGAGCAACTGCGTTCAAAACGTTCAAAGTGGGAGCGTCCATGTTCTCCTAGTCATAATTGTTGGTTTCCAGGAGTAAGCCTAATTTAAGGGGGAGAGGATGTAATGCCCACACCTTTACTACCATTTATATTTATGATGCCAAC